>JAFBJR010000080.1:1699909-1827352 GCA_016785285.1 Brachirus orientalis | reverse complement strand
TCTTAACCCTGAAAAAGCCCTTTAAAGAAGTGAAGACCAGCCAAAATGTCCTCACTTTGTCAAAATGTCCTCACTCTGTAGGTGTTTATACGCGTTTTGGTTCTCACTCAAATACAAAAACACACACACATGCTAGTTTTACATTCTTTGTGTGAACACTCAAAGATATAATGCATTAACTAGACCATGATCCTAACCTTAACCATCACAACTAAGTGCCTAACCCTAATCCTTAAGTTAAAACCGATTCTTAACCCTGAAAAAGCCCTTTAAAGAAGTGAAGACCAGCCAAAATGTCCTCACTTTGTCAAAATGTCCTCACTCTGTAGGTGTTTATATGCGTTTTGGTCCTCACTCAAATACAAGAACACACACACACACATGCTAGTTTTACATTCTTTGTGTGGACACTCAAAGATACAATGCATTCACTAGACCCTGATCCTAACCTTAACCATCACAACTAAGTGCCTAACCCTAATCCTTAAGTTAAAACCAGGTCTTAACCCTGAAAAAGCCCTTTAAAGAAGTGAAGACCAGCCAAAATGTCCTCACTTTGTCAAAATGTCCTCACTCTGTAGGTGTTTATACGCGTTTTGGTCCTCACTCAAATACAAGAACACACACACACACATGCTAGTTTTACATTCTTTGTGTGGACACTCAAAGATACAATGCATTCACTCGCCCTTGACTCTAACCTTAACTTTAACCTTAAACCAGGTCTTAACCCAATCAATAAAATAAAATTAGAAAATGTAGAAAATTCAGAACAGAATTTTGAATTCTAAATAAATGTGTTTTGAGTTTACTTTTAAAGACTCCCAGGTCAGTGATGGGGACAGCCGGTAGCCACTGACCTAATGAGCATAAAACCCTGTTATTTTCACGTATTGTTAAAATCTCTGCTAAATAAGGTGGAGCCAGGCCGATAATGGCTTTAAAAGGAAAGAGTAAAACCTTAAAATCAATTTTAAAATTAACCAGCAGCCAATGAAGTCGTATAAAACAGTGTTATATAAAGCGAGCAGCTGCATTTTGAAGCAGTCCCTAACTCTAACCCTTAACTTCTTAACCCAGATAAAACCCTTTAACTTCGTGGGGACCAGGCAAAATGTCCCCACAAAGATAGGTTTGTATCAGTTTTTGGTCCCCATCAGTCAAAACATGTACACACACACACACGCACACTGGTTTCCATGACTACAGAGGACATTGGCTTACATTAATTAGGAGACTTATAACCCTGATCCTAACCTCAACCTTAACCTCAACCTCAGCCTCAGCGTTTGCAAAGAAGCAACATGAGTGACACCCGGTGGTAAGTGGGTGCATTTGGAAGGTCAGCGCGTCTCCGGCTGATCAAGGTACGAGCTGAATGATGCCATTTTATTTTACATTGATTTAGTAAAACTGATTTAAAACCATATTCGAGTGAATTTTCGGCGGAACTCTGCCCGTAGATTCATAAACTGCGTGTCTACATTTTTTTGCATGATGTGACGTGATGCTGCTGAGTGCGTGGACTCACCTGCACGGGTATGGTCTTGAAGGTAGTTAAAACGACCTCCCTGCACTGATGAAGTCTCTCTCCGTGACCGCCAACCTGCAGCGCCGCCTGGTGGACAAGAGGCCGAGCAGCGTCACATCAGAACGTGCGTTTTCTTTCTTACTTTCATTTTCACAGCCGTGTTTCCCTCACCAGTGACGCCATGGTGAAGCCGATGACCTCGATGCAGCCGTCGTCATGGCGCTGGGGTTCAAAGTCCCGGTGGTCGCCCGTGTTTCCCCATGGCATGGTGCCAGCACAGTACCTACACGTAAACAAACACTGGAATCATAATTTCCAGGTGTTTTTTTTTTTATCATATTTATCTCCCTTTAATGACAATTCCTTTTCTTTCCAAATCAGTTCTTACCATGGCAAAGCGAGATATTCTTTAAATTAGTGACCAATAATTCTGTAATAACTTTTATCAGGAAATCTGAGATTTAATTAAACGTCTGCTCCTCCTCTAGACTTTCCTGTCTTAAGAAGAAATCAAAGTCTACAGTGTAGTTCAAAGGGAGAGGGCACTTCCTCACTCATTTTCTACCGCTTTATCCTCCACTGAGGGTCGCGGGGGGGGGTGCTGGTGTCTAACTCCAGCTGACATAGGGCGAGAGGCACAGGGCCACATAGAGACAGACAACCATTCACTCTCTGGGAGAACGTGCAAGCTCCTCGCGGAGGGCCCCTTGTTCCGACCGGGTCGGACATTCATTACCTGGGAATGTTTAGAAACACAATGCACTGGAACTTCAGCTCCTGGATCTTGGGCGTCAGGTCTGTACCATCACACTGAGGACGACACAGACAGTGAAGACATGGGGTTAAGAGTCATTTCTGGACTTTGTGGATCATTGGGTTTGGTTTCAAAACTCAGCGACACTTGTACAGAAGCAAGCGGCGTAAACAAGTAGAGAAACGGCCCGCACTCGTCTTGTGAACTTTCCCGCTTCGGCTGATTTTCACTCTCACATCCTTTGTGTCGTTATGCGTCGCTTCTACGTGCATCGGCCTCACTTCTCAGTTTTCGGCCTCGGTTTTCAACGGTCTCACTCTCTCGACCCTGAAACTGTTTTGATGTGAGACATGCAAAGTAAGTGATACAGGTGAAGGGTCACGTCAGAGCGGCTCTCTGTTCACATCCTGAGTTACTTTGACTTCTGAACACAATCTCTCTTTGGGTCAAACTGTCCGTGGGAAAATATCTAATGCCATTTATTCTGAGAGATTCTGTGATTTTGACCATTTTTTTTTTTTTTGCTGTGAAGGATTAAATCTTATCAAAAATGTCACTTTATATCGCGCTAGGGGGCGCTAAGGTTGCGGCTAATTCTGTAAAAACAGTTATAAATTCCCAACAGAAGGTCTGATCACAACCAAACGTGCAATGATTGACATGCGTGAGGGGCAGCGAGGACCCGTTCAGTGTTCAGTACATTAGCAATAGCTAATGTAATGCGTGTGCTAATGCATTAGCACACTCTGAAACTTTATGTGGACGTTCCCTTGTGTTTTCTGTCCAGACTTCCTGTGCGCAGTATGGGAATGTCGGTCCCAACAGAAGGTCTGATCACAACCAAACGTGCAATGATTGACATGCGTGAGGGGCAGCGAGGACCCGTTCAGTGTTCAGTACATTAGCAATAGCTAATGTAATGCGTGTGCTACTCTGAAACTTTATGTGGACGTTCCCTTGTGTTTTCTGTCCAGACTTCCTGTGCGCAGTATGGGAATGTCGGGGGGGGGGGGGGGGGGGGGGGGGGGGGGGGGGGGGGGGGGGGGGTGACACGAGATCTAAATAAACACTGACAATGGTTTCTTTACATTTAAAAGTTACATAGTACAGCTTTAATTTGTCTGTTTTAAACAGTAACAAGTGATTGGTGACATTTTCTGTTTGGCGTGGAATAACATATTGGATTAGCAAAGGTGCATGTTGTTCCGTGTTGAGCAGGGAGGTCAGAGGTCGGGGGTCAGTGACAGGACAGCAGCAGCAGCTGAGAGAAAGTCAGTGTCTCACCGAAGGACACAGATGACAAGAATGACGGACGGGCAGCCGAAGGACGGTCGTTTAATCACCTGCTTGGCCTCGGGACTCAGACGTGTCGACACAGAAAACCGTACCGACTCTGAGAGACAGAGAGAGAGAGAGTCTGCACTCACCACCACTCTGACATGCTTGGACAAATCCCTGGAGCTTCTCTGGAGGAAATCTGAGAACGCAGCCTGCTCACACACACAAGCGCACACAGGAACAGAAACAGAAAAGCGGAATTACATTACAATCATTACAACTCACTCGTTAAAAAGACATAACTACCGCCTGTCGTTTCTTCCGACCATTTCACAGATTTATGGCTCGTTGATTTAAACCCCGGTTAAAGCTTTGGCTTTTAATGACACCCCAAAACAAAAAAAGATGGGAAAACAATAGATTTTAAGCAATATTAATAATTCTACAATCCACACAAGTACAGATTAAAAGGTGAAAAGATCTAATCGCGCCATTGCCGCTATCATTCGTCATTGATCTAACACATCCAGAAAATGGAAGGAAACATGGGAAAAACCCATTTATTGTGAATGTGTGTTGTGTTATGTTGCTATTGCTGCTTTTGTTTGTTGTGAATATTCAACTGTATCTTTATACCAGCACAGAAGTTGTTAATGTGCTTCCTGACCACCAGGGCTCTTAACACTGTCCCTGTCAAGTTAACTAATCACTAATCAAACTACAGTAGTTGGCCAACTACCTTAAGACGATGTCATAGAGTTCTGGATGTCGCTCAAAGGAAGATGCTATTGCTTCCTTTGGCCACTGGGTGGCCTTGAGACAGGCCTCTAATAATTTGGTTTATTGGAGTACAACAACTATAAACCGCATCCTGAAAGCTTCATGTTAATTAAACAGTATTTGTCACTGAAGGTGTACTTCCTGTTGCCAGTAGGTGGCACAATGACTGTTTACATTTTAATCACGTATTTTAAATTTTGCAAAGCTTTTTCTCAAAAGGGCACACACCGTGTTCTTTCAGATCAAATGAGCTCAAAAGTGCACGACAGAAAACTACAATTTTTTGTGTGGCACGTCATGATACACCTGCTCATCAAGTTTCAAACATCTAGCTCATTCCAGGTGTGTGTGTGATACTTTTGGCCACTAGATAGCGCTTTTTTTAGACCCAGATCTGGGAACAGTGTCAGATCCTAATTTCTATAGTTCCTAAAGTGCGCACACAAGTTTTGTGGGTTTTCATGCATGGCAAGGCTCAAAAGTGAAAGAATCTAAATAAAGGCCATTGTGAGGTGCAAGAGAAACGCCACCAAAAATGTGTCTTATATAGAGTATAGCAAAGGCAGACCACACACTGAAAGCTTCATGGAAACAAAACAATATTTTATTCACTGAAGACGTGTTTCCTGTTGCCAGTAGGTGGCGTTATGACTTTCACTTAAGAATCCGCCCGAGTTTGAGGACGATCCGATGAATTTGGCAGAAATTGTAGGTTAAAACCCATATTTGTGGGCAGCCCACATCTGAGCGGAAGGGAAGTGGGCTTACAACTGAAGGGTTGCCTGTTTGAAACCCCAGTAGGTAAAGGGCTGGGTACCCCCGAGCAAGGTAGTCGATCCTTTTTTGCTCGGTCACTCAAAATGGGCCCGAGCTTACAAAAAACTAATAGACGTGCTAAATTTGTGTTTCTACTTGGCAGCGCTTCCTAGAAACCCTAAGAAAAGTAATTCTTCAATACTTCAGGCCAAACTGCACAATTTCACATATGGTTTGTTAGAAAACTGAATGTGGACAAAAACCAAAATGGCAGATTTCCTGTTAGGCGTGGCTAAAAGTACTTTTACACCTTATCATCAAGTTTCATACACCTGGCTTGTTGCATTCCTGCTTAAATGTGTGTGTGTGTGTGTGTGTGTGTGTGTGTGTGTGAACACTCACTCCTGCATAGAACATCTTGTTACGGAAGCGACTGTTAAACTTCTCTGGATTTGCCTCTGGAAAGAAACAGAAGGAAAACACATTAAAAATGCCGAGGTTATGGTATAAAAACAAAACACAGAGGCTTTAAATAACAGAGGGAGAGAGGTTTACTCATTATTGTGTGTGTGTGTGTGCATAAATGTTCCCTTTTTAAAATTTAATTTCTTTCTTCTCTTCTTTTGCTGATGCATGAACAGAAAAAGTAGTGGAATATAATTAGAGTTAACCTTAATTGCAGTCGCTGCAAATGGGAAATGATATTAAAATAGTTATCACTCCTCACTCACCTCTGGACTCGTGGAATTCGAGCGTGACGTGAGCGTCGAAGCCCAGGCTGAAGTAGTTGTTGAAGACGTTGAGAGGCAGCTAAGGACACGACAGCAAAACAGTGACAGTGCATTAGTGTAAATAACGCACGACCACAGCTCATATCTTGATTTAGCCCCATAATATCTCTCACTATGTCCATTCGTTTGGGGATTATCATTCGAAAATAAGCAGATGTGAGAAATTTATAAAAATAAATTTTAAAAACAGAAAAAATAAAGTAAAATAAGGTGTGTAAAACTCTAAAACTGAATGATACAAGAATCTAGATCGGATAGTTAATAAATAACTATATAAATAAATAATAGATAAATATTATAGTTGAATGTGCAAAAAAGAGCCATTCCCAAAGTGCAGGCCGTAGCTCCCTAGTGGTCTGTGAGGGTACTGCAGTTGAGCCATTGTCAAAAATGAATTGAAAAATACTTGTTTTTCTATTTCCAGTTTTGCAATTACGCTTCTTCACACATTTTTACTCCTCCTGCTCCTACACAACAGCCTTTAGTTTGCTAATTTGCTTTGTCTTTGTCCCGCAATTGTGTCTTCCCTCCAAGCAAAAACACGCCAAAAAATTCCTTAAAAATTCACATTTTACGTACACTTTTACCCTCAAATACACAGCTTAAGTTGTAGTGTCCGACTGTGAGCTGACCCCTGACCTTCTGTGTGCCCTCCTCTGGCTGGGCAGCAGTTTTCTCCACCTGCAGGTTCCACCTGTCCAGCTGCACCACTGACCCGTCCTCCACATGACACAGGACCTTGGACACGGGCTCGTCGGTGTAACCCTGCAGACACACCAACAACCGGAATGGAATAAAAGACATTCTGGATCCGTTTGCTAAGCTGGCAATGGTGTTGGAGAAAGAATGATTTTTATCTATAATCCAGCCATAATTGTGGCTCTGTCTCTATATATATAGTTTAATAACACTTTGATTCCCAAAGAATGGTTTGGGACCAACAGATGGAACGCATGACATTTTTCGTCCCCAAACGAATTTGCTACATTTTTCCATCCTTGTAGTTGAGATTTATGTGTATATGTTTTAAACAATATACATGAAATTGAACAAAAACAAAACCCTTACGACAAAAGCACAAGAAAACGTTTGAAGAACTTTGGAATGTACTTTATATTAAAAGATTAATATTCAATTTTTTATTGTGTCTTAATGAAGCAATTATTGGGTTTAAAAAACTGGAATTATGATTCTAAGAACAGAATTTTGAGCTTTTCATTAAAGCTGCAGCATCCATGACGACATGTCTCTTCAATTTAAAGAGTCTTTCTTTACTTTGTCACCAATCTACTGTAAATTCTACAGGTGCAAAACCAAACTGTTCAAGACACAGGCCACAGCTCGGTTTGAGTGTGTAAACCGCAATATTTCGGTACACCAAATGTGTGTATCTATTCTCCATGAATAGATTCTGCATTGACTGGGTGGTGTGCGTGGGACCGTCCTTATATGTTCATAAACACGTTCATAAGCAAAGCACAAGCTGCTCAATTATCTGTCACAATAGGAATGACGTGTCACGCAATGTTAGAGGCAATGAAAACGAAACGAAAGCCAAACATTACAGCGTTGGTGTCAGTGCAGAACGGTAAGTGGGGGAGAAAATCAAACGTTTGAGGCCGCACCGTCGTCTATTACACCCGCTGCGTGGCTCCATTAGTGTCAACTGTGGCAGCGATGGAGTGGAGCTCGTCAATAAAACACAGGCCGTCTGCAAACATTGTTTAACGCGAGTCAAATCTGCTCACAGTGACACGGCCAACGTGAAGGCCCATTGATACCCAGGCGTCCCTGTGGCAGGAAAGAGTTCCCACAAATTCAAACAAAGAAATAACAAAAGCTGTTGGGCTGTTCATAGATAAAGATTTAAGGAGATTAGCAGAAATGTATCCATACTGGAAATATTTTGTTTGTTATGAAACTATAAACAAAGCGGCTTGTTTTATTTACATGTAATGCCACTACTGGCTGAATTTATTTTGCAAAATGGGCCTCACAGTCGGTGTAGTGGTTAGCACTCTTGCCTTTGCAGCAAGAGGCGCCAGGTTTACAAACCAATGAGTCCAAATGAGTTTGCATGTTCACCGGGTTCTCCAGTTTCCTCCCACAGTCCAAACACATGCAGATTTGGGGATTAGGCGTGAATGTGAGAGTGTTAGTCTCTATGTTGCCCTGTGATGGACTGGCGACCTGTCCAGGCTGTACACCCTATGACAGCTGGAGTTAGGCACCAGCGCCCCCTGTTTCCCTGTGTTGCAAAAACTGGTGTTATTAGCATTCCTGAGTCGTCATGTCTGAGTAGAACATGTTATTTTTGTAGAAAACAAAACATGAGACTGTGAATATTTCAAATGTTTTTTTTCCCCTCCTTAATGTGCAAAAAAATAAAAAACAACCCCCGAAAACTGTGAACCTAAAACCGCAATACAAACCGAGCCGTGGGCTTGTTGAATTGCTTCACCTCTAGTAAATACACAACCACATCACTCATTTCTCTCTCTCTTTCTGTCTTTGAGTCAGTACTTTAAATACTTAAAAGCTATTTTTTTTGTTTCGGTTTCCCACTGGACCAGGTCAGGAAGTCAGTGTAGGACACACACACACACACACACACACACACACACAGCAGAGCTCACACCCTGACACACACAGAGAATCACAGGGACGTTCACACTCACACACAGAGAGGGGAAATGAAGACGAGATTGGGAATGAAGACGAGAAAAGACAAAATAGAGACGCAGCAGCTGAGACAAAGAAAGACGAGGAGGATGAAAATGTCCTGCAGTGAAAGAGACAGGGGACAAACTGTGGACACGCTGATAACTGACTGATGACACAGTTTTGTGTTTTTACGCAGCTCGGTCTTTCTTCAAAGCTTCTCTATCAGCAATTAATCTGCACCAAACCTGCAGCTGCTGCTGCTGCTGCGTCTTTCACTTGTCCTTCACCGTTCAGCACAGTGTTCACACACTGTACCACACATCACATCAGGGCTGAATATCCCTGCTGATTTCCTGAATAGATCCCAATTCAATTAAATGCTATAATTTGATTCAATTCAATGTTGATTCACTTAGAGATCGTTCACTTTCTATACCGACTTTCCTTTGCGATGAGAGAGAGAGACTTTGACAAAACTAATTCCACAAATGGGCCAAAATAAAAAAAAAAATGACCTCAATGTATGCTGTATTTATATATGACCACACAGTGCAACTCTACAGTAAATATGTAAATTCAAATTTCAACACTTAAATCCTGTTTCAGTTCAAAATATCCAGCCTACAAAGCCCGTTATACATTTTAAAGTAATTAAAAAGTTTTCCACCAGAGAATGCTGGTTCACTAGTTTGCTAACTAGCTTAGATAGTTTGTTCGCTATCTAGATAGATAGTTTGCTTACTACCTTCAATAGATAGATAGTTCGCTGGATAGACAGCTAACTAGCTTAGATAGATTGCAAGCTAGCTAAGCTAGATAGATAGATAGATAGATAGATAGATAGATAGATAGATAGATAGATAGATAGATAGATAGATAGATAGATAGATAGAACACTGCTGATTAACTGTTTGGCTTAGCTATTAGCTTCACAGACACTGCTGATTAACTGTTTAGCTTAGCTATTAGCTTCACAGACATTCACAGTCAAGTCTTGCAAGACGATACAGGAAACGGAAATAAAAAGATCAATCTCAGAATTTGATGAATCAATATCTGATCTTCCAACTAAAAATGGGAAAATTTATTTTAAAAGCATGTTCACAAGTTTGTGATTATTACCATCTGTTACGTGCATTAATTTAACACTGTCTGTAGAATTCAGAATTCAATTTTGATGATGTGGCATGACGATGCATACCATTTATTAATTTGAAAGTTTTTTTTGTAGCCAATTTATATATATGACATGAACCTTGTATAATAAAGACAAGTAAATAAGTAAATAACTAGTCTTCATATGATTCACTGGCATTAATTTGAATGAACTTAATTTAGTTAACCAATTAATGGAATTTTATGTTTGATAATTTTTTTTTTCCAGTGTATCTGTAGAGAGTGAAAAGTCTCTTATAGTATCAGGAAAAGTAAAATAACTGACATGGACTATAATAATGTTGTGATGTGACCAGTGAGTGATTGAACACCGGGAGGAAAAGCTGCCACATCCTGTCGCTCTCCTGACGACTGAGCGTCACAAGTCAAGGCGAGGAACTCACCCCGCCCCAGTTCAGCGTCCTGGCGAGGTCATTTCCTGTTCCCAGAGGAAGAACAGCCACCGGAGGCTGCGGATTCATCTGCAGCTCATCTAGAGCAGAGAGGATCCAGCCCACCTTCAGAGAGAGACCAGCATTTAAAACAAAACACACGAGACTGACCACAGCAACACAACAGTATTGGTCCACTGAACTGTTCATCTCACCTTTAAAGTAGACTCTGACAGAACACTTTACTTTAAAATAGAGTTAAACTATTGGAGAGGAAATAACAGCAGGTGGGTCTGTAGTGTTTTATGTATATTTATATACTCAAAAACTGTACATAATATATAATCAACATTTACCACAGAGTTAGTTTGCAATAAATAGCATATAGTAAGCATGACTGTCTGGATCAATAACCTACCAAAGCACCTACTACCTACCAATAACCTATGACCTACCTACCTCCAACCTACCAAAATGCAACCAATCATACAACACATCTACCCACAACCTATCTACTTAACCACAAGCTATCAACATAACCACAAACTACTGTACTTACAATCTACAACCTATCGACCAAACTACAGTCTACCAACATAGAAGCTACCAACATAACCACAAACTACTGTACTTACAACCTACGACCCACCTACCTAACTACAGTCTATCAACATAGAAGCTACCAACATAACCACAAACTACTGTAGTTACAACCTATGACCCACCTACCTAACTACAGTCTACCAACATAGAAGCTACCAACATAACCACAAACTACTGTACTTACAACCTATGACCCACCTACCTAATTACAGTCTACCAACATAACCACAAACTACCAAAAACCTTTGACCTATCTATCTACAAGCTACCCACCTAACCTCAACCTCCCCACCTACAACCAACAATCTACCAACGTAACATAAACCTGCATGTCAACAACCTACCTCTAACCTTCAACCTGCCAACAACTTACCAACCTACAACTTACCAACCTAACTACAACCTAATTACAACCAACCTACATCCTACCCACCAACAAACCAACCTTGCATTTTACCTACCTACAACCAACCCATGACCTATCTTCCTACAACCTTTCTTTCCTTTATAAAGGTTTTACTGTATATGTACAGTATACACATGAGAGCTTATTTGCTTACTAAGCAAGTCAATGTTTCCTCTTTTCTTTTTATTTCTGGATTACAAAAACAGAATTTAACAGCACATAATCTTACTGTCCCGTCTCCTCCACAGGCGAGGATCCTCAGATTTGGCACTTTTCGATACAACTCCAACCTGACGGAGAGCAAAAGAGGCCTCTTCAGCAGAAAGCGGCACTGATTGGTGTCAAGTGGGTGTAATTGGTCCAAGCTTCGGGATAAATGCTCAACCCATGGTCAGTGTATGTGAATGATCATGAGGAGGATAATCATTAAATCTGAAGTGAGATGATACAAGCAATCTCCCAGCAATGGACTGTGTTATTAGAGCTTTTTTAAATTTAAATGTAAAAGAAAAACACTATTCCACTCTGTCACACCGACTATATTCTGCAGGTGTGATCTTTAAAGCAGAACTTTTTATAGAAGCTCAACACTTTCCCGGCTGTAGGAGAACTTACGCTTCACGGAGTCCACCCTGTGACAGGTCAAACACTTGACGCGGGTTCAAGATCCACATGAACATCTGTAACACCTTGGCACCCTTCAAAAGGAATAATATCAAAAATAACATCAAAAATTAAGAAAAAGCACAAATAATTGCAAAGTTTCCATGCAACTGTAAACAAAACTAGTACTTAAAAGTATTATTTTCACTAGTGCACGTCCTATAAATGTGATTACAACCAAAAACCTCACTAATTCAAATCCAGTTAATCAAAAAAACTAATCTAGTTTGAACTGACAAAGTCCTGATTAAATGTTCGCTCACTGATCTAAAACTATAGGTGTAAAAGTACTGTACTGACACTTCTCAGTAGAAACACTGTGTGTGCATTAAGTGAGCTAAATTTATAAAAACATATGGAACAGGGTAAATAATTTGAGTTAAAGTCTTAACTCTCAGCAGTGAAAAAAAACAAAAAACAGCTTGTGCGTGTGAGCCTGGAGTCTTGAACTGATGAAAATAAAAGAGAATTAAAATAAAATCAAAACTTCACTGACCTGGTTGCCCCCGCTTTTTGGATTTACAAAAACCAAGATGGGCTTCATGAGCGGAGACGGAAGTGGCTTCAACATGAACGGACGCCATTTTGATTCCTACAGAGACAAACAAAAGTCAGCGCATAATTCTGTCAGTTCCAGAATCAAAAGTCAGTTCATTATTTAATGGATGGAAACTTAATCCCCAGTTATTCTGGTACAATATTAATCATTAAATAACAGTATATTAAACATGTCCCATTAAAGCTGCTGTCCACAACGTTGTGTGTAAGCTAACTTTTGGCTAACATCCTGTCTATTAGCAACCTCATCCTTACGTCACCTCATGTACTTTTTAGGGAAGGGGGCGGGGCTTTTATTCACAGAACTTGGAGTGAAGTCACCTCTGAGTCGACCGCGTTCCATTGGAGAAGTTTGAAAAAATGTTTAAAAAAAAAATAGAAGGCAATAATGACGCTTCACAAAATATTTTGCTCACACAAACAGCGTAGCAACATGTCAGCGGATACAAAATTTAAAAATACTATTCAGACGACTGATTTTACTGCAAAAACTATTGTGAAACCATCTTGGAATCCCGTGTTGCGTTTTTTCCGAGAAAGATATCTGACTGGGAAATTCCGACTTCCAACTACAACTGGAATGCACCATAAACACGAGCAGAGCGCTCCGCCTCTTTGTAGATTCTTGGCTCCTGATTGGTTTAAATGTTGTGGGATAGTGGAAATGTTTCTCCTGGAGAGACACTTGAACTGAGATATGAAGCTAAGATATAATAAACATTTCCTTTGAAACTTTCTTAAATCTGAGGACCGTAGAAGCCGAAGGGCTTTAATTGACAATGATATTGATTTTTTTTTTTGCCATATGGTCAGAAAGTGAGTGTGTTTCAGGATTTTACTTACGTCCAGTCCTTTCTTACTCGTCCTCCGCTTGAAAGACGTCCGCTTTTTTCTCCTGGCAGAGTTTTTCAGTGAGCTCTGAGACACACACACACACACACAGGTTTACACAGCTATCCTTGTAAGGACTCTGCATTGACTTCCATTCATTTGGATAGCCTAACCAAAGTATTATCCCCAACCTCAACCATAACCAGTTAATGCTTAACCACCATTCAAATCTTAAATGTAAAATTTATCCAGTTCCTCAGAATGAGGTTCTGCCTCATTAGGACCAGGTTTAGGTCTCCATGCAGACTACTGGTCCTGACAAGGTCAGAAAAGGTGATGAAGAGGTAATAAATAAAAGAATACATTAGTCACATTACAGGCTTTCCTTCACGTTTAATGACCATCACAAGACGTGGTGACAGCGAACTAACCACGGTGTGTGTGTTCTTGTATATGTGGCTTTGTGAGGACCAAATCCATCCGTATAAACCACGCAACGTGAGGACCTTTTTGTTTTTTCAAAGGACATTTTGGCTGGTCCTCACATCTTTAAAGGGCATTTTCAGGGTTAAAACCTGGACTTAGAGTTAGAATTGGGTTTAGATTAGGGTTAGGCATTTAGCTGTGATGGCTCAGGTTAGAGTCAGAGGCTGGAGAGTTCATTACGCCTGTGTATGTCTGCGTACACTTTGAATGAAGCCCAAGTGTGTGTTTGTGTGAGTGATAATGGAGAAACAAAAGCCTACTGTCCTCAGACAGATCAGACACACGTGTATCACATCAGCATCGCTCTCTCATTCTCACGCTCATAAACACACACACTTTTATCACATTTTTATATTTTTCAATAATGTCACCAGATGACAGCGAGTGGTGGAGGAGCATTTATATGCCAGTGTGTGTGTGTGTGTGTTGTATTTGCTGACCTTTTCTGCCATAAACACTGACCTTGTCAGGACCAGTTGTCCTCATGGAGACCAAAGCCTGGTCCTAATGAGGCAGAAACTCATTTTTGAGGAACTGGTTAGGTTTAAATTTGAATTGTGGTTAGGTTAAAGTTAGGCATTAACTGGTTATGGTTAAGGTTAGGGATAATGCTTTCGGTAGGCCGTCCAAAAAAAGGGAATTCAATGCAAGTACTGGACATAAATGTGTGTGTGTGTGTTCTTGTACTGGCTGCAGAGTGAGGGCCAAAAATCGTATAAACACCTACAGAGTGAGGACATTTTGCCTGGGCCTCACTTCTTTAAAGGGCTTTTTCAGGGTTAAGACCTGGTTTTAGGGTTAGGCATCTAGTTGTGATGGTTAAGTTTAGGGTAAGGGGCTAGGGAATGTATTGTGTCTATGATGGCCCTCACTTTGATAGAAGTGCAAACATGCGTGTGTATGTGTGTGTGTGTGTGTGTGTGTGTGTGTGTGTGTGTGTGGACACCTGTGGTTTCTTGACTTTGATGATCCAGGAGGGCGGGACTATGACTCCAGCGTGAGCCCCCAGTGAACACGGCTCCTCGATCTGGTGCAGCATGAAACACGTTACCTTGTTGTGGAACTGAAATAGAACAGAACCCGCCCTCGTTAGGACTCATTCTAAACGCCGCTGTCGTCCTCACCGCTGCCATTTTAATGAGTCACTTACGGCCAGTTTACACCAAGAGCAACTGATGGCGATGATTTCTTTACTGTGGAAGAATTTCTGCTGAAAACTCTGCAGAGGCAGAGAAGAAAAAGAACGATAATCAACAACCAACAACAACAACATCAGCGTGTGTGTGTGTGTGTGTGTGTGTGTGTGTGTGTGAGTGAGTGCGTTACCTTTCCACATTGTCTACATTTGCCTTCTTGTCTCCGTCTGTGAACCCAGTGATGTCTCAGCGTGTTCTGCTGTGAGAGAAAGAGGATGGACATGAACACTTTTTTTAAGATGGAAAGAATTACTTTTGCTATAAGACTAAAACAGGGTCTGGTTTTGAAAAGATGGGAGAGATGGATTAGATATATCACCCCGGTTTGCCCATCGTTTGTCTAGTACCAGGTCTTATATCCATCTCCTTTTCTTATGTATGTTTTTCCTTTTCAACCCTTATGCAGTATTTCATTTTATTACTGCAGTATCAGTATTTTATTTGTATATTTATTTACTTATTTTTCTCCAGTGTAACAGATGTGTACCCCAGCATTATTGTTCTAAGCTTAAGGAGTTAAGTTCTTAATTTTTATATTTTATTAGTTTCATCTTCTGGGCGATTAAGGGAGGACCAATCATCCCCATCGGTATTGTCGGTGGAATCGTAGATGTTTTGAGGTGCAATTTAGTTGTAAGTTACAGATGATTGGATGAGATATGGTGAATTGATATGTGAATGAACATGTAAACCATGGAAATCACAATAAAAACAGAATTGGAAAAAAAAAGTGAGTTGTCACTAAAGCATAAACAAATATCCAGAAATGATTGTTGGGCTTGGGACGGGATTAGTCAGTTGACACTGTAATTTTAACTTCTTTAAGTGAGATCACAATAGATGTATGAAGTGTAAGATAAGCGCCACACAGGTTATTGAAGACATCCGTGATGGATGTTGTCCTTTTCCTCTTTAACAATTCAAAATAAACCACGATGTTGGATTATGCAACTGTTTATCAGCAGTTACAGTTCAACAAGAGTTAAGTAAGAAGAACTGATTCTTGTTAATTGCGAGTGTGAAAGTTTATCAGACAAAAGTAGGGATGCATGATATTGGACTTTTTTTTGCCAATATCCAATATGCCCATATATCAGGATGCTTGGCCCAATAATTACAATATACATATTTCTCTGCGTCCAACTGCAGAGGTAATTTAGTCCCTTCTGTAGCGAATTTAACAAAAGAATAGCTGTAGAGGGCGCCGGCATAGAAGTCGGGGGCCCCACTTGAGATCTGTAATGACTTGTAAACTACGGAGAGAGAGAACAACAACAACAACAACACAACATCAGAATACAAACACTAGTTTGTTGTTGGAGTCAAGTGTCTTCTCTAAATAACATATTTATGGTCGTTATAAGGTCCTTTTCCACCGCAGGAACTTTCCTCATTTGCCTGGGATTTTAAAAAACCTCAGTGCATTTCCACCGAAATTACCTGGGGAAAATAAATTATCTAATCCAGACTACAGACTTTTAAGATAACCAGAAACTTTGGAGGGGCGGAGCTGTGTGCAGAAGGATGCTGATTGGTGGAACACATTTTGCAGCAGTTTCTTCGTCGCAAAACTTAGTGACTTTGTCGCTATATTTAGTGAGTATTCTGACCCCTCTTTCTTAAAAAAGCGACTAGCGACTTTTGGAGCACGTATTGTTCTAAACGTCCTTGCACAGTGGATGGTGAAGCACCTTTACTTGTCTTATAGTTTATTCTTGTTTATTAACGATAAACAAACACGGTCAAGCGATCTGCCGCTGCGCTAAATGTTTTGATTTTACGTCATCAACAACGCACAAGAACTTTTAGGTGCGGTGGAAACACAAACCACACAGATTACCAGGAATGCTTTTATCTGGGTAAATGAGTTCCTGCTAATAAAAGTTCCTGGAAATGTTGGTGAAAAAATGGCTCTCGTGGCCCCAAAAGACCTTACAAACAGCTCTGTCCTGACTCATAAGTGCTGGTGATAACAACTCATGAGGTGTGTTTGACTTGTGTGCCTCCGTGTGTGTTCATCATGGGGCTGGATGCAGCAATAACTTTGGTCGTTTGTTGTAACCATAAATAAAGGTTAACAACCACCGTGGCGGCCAGAGTTCGCTTCAGCTTACACTAACAGACTGTGTCTGGCTCCAACAGGATATAAGGGACACGCACTTACATCTCTGAGGCAGCGGGATCCTCCCTCTCTGAACGTCGGCTTACACCGGAAGTTGATCTGCAAACACAAAACATATAAACATAAAGATAACATTAAGTGACATTAAAAAAAGGGCAGGAGCACATTAACACACAATGTACATTTATGTTATCATATTTCAGTAATAATGAAATACCCTCTGTCACAAAACAGAGTGGCAGATAAATTAAAGGTCACATAGAATGGTCTTTCTGAACCAAAAATCCAGATTACTGATGTCTACTTGGATAAATTAAATAATATTTATGGTCAAAAACCTCATAGTCTCTTCAGATTAAGCCAGATTATTGCTGCTCTCTGCCAGCCTCTGAACAGGCACTCTGTTTCTGAGCTAATGCCCCGCCCCCCAGAACACTGAGTCCCTCGTGATTGGCCAGCTACCAGCTGACTGACTGCTCCGCGGTGCTTCTTCTTCTTCTTCTTCTTCTTCATCTTCTTCTTCTTCTTCTTCTTCTTCTTCAGGTTGAATGTTCACGTCCATGACCAGGAGTAGCTGTTGGGGGAGGGTTGGTTGCACGGCAAATGTGCTAGTTACGTAACTAAACTGGACTTTTCAAAACCCCTTACTTGGCTGAAGTGTTTATTGTGACGCTTTAGTGATGTTTAGATACGGGAAGGACACGGGGACACACCAAAAAACATCAGACATTTGATTTTCTACTGAATGTCCTCTTTAATGTAGAGTTTTCCGCTTTAATCTGACTTTGTGTTGAGTTTTTACAACAACAACAACATTGTCCAGGAAGTCACGAAGAAGCTGCTCTAATTCGTTTTTAAATACTGTTAAAAAAAACAAAAAAAGTCTTAGAATTCAATCAACGTGAATTGATCAGAATATAATTTACTTAATTAATTTTAATTAGTTGCTGCAGCAGCAGCATGAGCTTAAACAGTAATGAGTAATTTTACTTCTCGATAACATTAAGCATAAATGTGATCATGAGTTATGCATGAAACTGATACTGTGCATGTTTTTACACCTTTGTGAGTCCCAAAGGCACATAAAAACCTGTCTTTGTGAGGACATTTTGTCTGGTCCTCACAACTTTAAAGGGCTTTTTTCAGGGTTAGGGTTACAATTTAGGTTAAAATTAGGTTAAGGGTCAAGGTTAGGCACTTATTCCTTATGTTGTGGGGATGTAAATACGTTTATACACTCACATTATGGGGATTTGTCTTAGTTATGGGGACAGAAATCAAGTCCCCATAAAGTAAATGACTCCATTTTAAGGCGAAGATGTGTTTTAAAGTGAGGCTGAGATTAGGGTTAGGTTAAGGTTAGGGTTAGGACACTAGTAATTATTGGTTAAGGTTAGAGTAAGTCTCCAGGAAATGAATGGAAGTCAATGTGATGTCCTCTGAAGTCATGGAAACCAGTGTGTTTGTGTGTGTGTTATGTACCTTTTCCAGTTGCTCTATGCAGCCCGTGTGAACAACGATCTTACAAGCTGCACATTTCCTCCTGGGAGCCGACTTCTTAAAGGAGAAAACAGATACACAGCACAGAGGGCAGTGAGATACATGTGTATAGGGCACTTCCATTTTGATTAAAAAGCCTTTTTTTATCCCCCCCCTGCATCAACAAAACACCATCACTCCAGAAACGAAAACCACCTCCTTGACTTTTAACACTTTCAAATACTTTCCTTTTTAAAGAACAAATAAAAGAGGGTGACAGCACTAAATTAACACTGGTTGTGATTTAAAAGTGGTTGATGAATCCGCGCACAATGATCAGCCTCACCTTCCAGATTCAGGAAGCCAGTTTAAAAATTAAGTGAGACAAAACGCAATTCTTGATTGTGCTCTTGACACATGAACAGCTCTGTCAGGCCATGGTCAATTAACTTTCAAAGGAACCCGGGGTTACAAAGGGGTAAGGGAAGGTAACCTTTTTTCCTTTTTTATTATGGTACATTATAAATGATGGAACATTTAGTTTAAAAATGCTTGTACGTGCCCTGAGATAATGTAGAACACCTGTCATAAAGAGGAGAAAACATAAATATTTTAGAAATCTTTCAAAAACTAGCTATTTATTTGGCAAATAACAAACTGAATTAACCCTTTTTTGTACTCAAATTTGAGCCGGCTCACTGGGCTTCTTCTCCGCACAACAATCAACCACTATAACCAGCATGGAATGCAAGTAAATGCCTATCATTTGACATCTTAATTTACATCTATTTACTTCTGTTTGTTTTTGTAAAACAGTAAAAGTTCATGGATAACAATAATATTTAGATTTCAGTTAAAAAGCTTCTATTTACAGAAACATAAAAAATGATTTTGATAATTACCAATGCTGTTAATTTATGGCAGCTGTGGCATAAACATCGCATTGGGTGGTGGTCCAACAAATTTGTTAAGCACTGGATATTATACAGCGCTCTACAATTAAATTATATTAAATTGAATAAATTGCTGCTTCTCACACTTCCTGCTGCTTCAGGATTTTATTTCCTTGGGCGAAATCAAAACTCTACTGACAAACTGTTGAACAGGAGAGTGTCATTTAAAAAAAAAAAAAAAAAAAAAAATTGGACATAAATTATTGTATGACGTCTTAAGTCATAAGATTTAAACTCAAGGTACGTCCAGGTAAAATAAAGAAAAATAAAAGTGCCGTCAGATGCGAATAAAGAACTGATCAACGAGAAACTGGTATCAATTAAACACAGATTTTCAGTGTCTTTTAGTGAGTGTTTGGCTAATAAATCAATCAATCGCGGTTTACATGTTAACGCAAATCCAAAGATAACGTGTTTTCGCTGACGTGTTTTGCTTCTTTTGCTCGCCACGTGTTTCTTTCGCCCATAGATTCATATTCGCATGAAGAATCGGCTCATAGAGAACGACAATATGATGAAAACTGTAATGTACTTTATTTCTACAGCCCTTTACAGCAACCCACCGGTGTACAAAGGGCTTTTCAAAATAAAAGCAGCATTGAAAACAAATTAAAGAAACATAAACCAAAGCATGAAAACACCGATTTAAAAACACAAACACATAAAAGTAAAATAAGAGAATAAAAAACAAGAGTTACTGCACCACTGGGTATTAAAACCCAGTCTGAATAAAGCGTGCGGTTAAACCCAAACATATTAATTCTTAACATTTTAAACCAGTGCTTGAAGGCCCAGAAATGGCCTCATTCATTTGTCTCAGTGAAACCGGCAATAAAATAAAAAAGAATGAGAGACAAACGCTCTTATTCTTAGCTGGAGTGAACAATGTGTCACTGCTGCCCTTGCTCTTACGACACGCACACTAGTCATTATGGGTAATAGAAGATAATGGAGGGGTCACCGCGTTAGCTCGTATCTGTCACACTGAAGAACAACAAGTTAAACTTGACTAAAAGTCAAATATCATTAAAAAAAAAGTGACTTTTTAATCTCCTAAGTGGCTCAGCATGTTCTCACTTCTGCTTTAGTTCCACCGCGAAAAAAACCCCTTAACCGGTCACACAACATGTGTTTTTCACTGATAAGACGCGACGACGTGACCACGCCTGGACGAGTGTGAGGTGATGGAGGACTTCCACTTTTTAAAAACAACTTGTTCCGTCGCTATGAATTAATCTGCTGTCCTTCAAAGATGAGGTTAAGTATGACAGCATTTCAAAGTTAAACCGTGTCAGCATTCTTTTCGGCTTGAGACGTATTTACAGTTCGTTTTTTTGCCCCCCAAATGTGGAAAGACTGTTTACATTACAACAGCAGCTACACAACAGTTAGACTTGAAACCTTCATTTTTCTTCCAGCTCTAACCTTTCTATAGTGAGAACTGGCTCTTATGGTGCTTTTCCACTGCACAGTTCCAGCACGGCTTGGCACAGCTCGACTCTACTCTTTTTTTTTTTTTATATTTCCATCAGTGATAGTACCTGGCTCTTTTTTTTTTTAGTACCTGCTCTGTTTAATATCAGCTCTGTCGAGCTGAGCTGATATTAAAACGTGACGCGGACAGACTGCCGGCCACTGATTGGTCAGAGAGTGTCGTCACTGGAAGAGTCACGAGCGCGACAAAGTCCGACACAAGAATCAAAGCGAACGATGCCGAACTGTAGATCAGTTAAAAAGACTTAAAAATCCTGAAAACATGCGCTAATCTGCAACATTTAACAAGGACATTTGTAAAATCTCCATATTTAACAGAGGAGTCTGGTGTATTTAGCGACAGCACTGCTGAAAGACGGAGATGGTGAGCCCAATCACAAGCCGTTCAGCCGTATTTCACTTCAGTGTCTGTGTCTGTGCTCCGGTCACGCAGGAAGTACTGAACCATTCAGTGAACTCATCTGTTTAGAAAACTGAGGAAAATGATTCACTACAAAGAAAACAACTGCTTTGACAACGTCACTAGTCTGTGTCGCGTATAAAACAACGCCACAGCAGTTTTGTGCGGCCGTTGTTATGACGACCCCGCCCACGTCGAGTGCTGGAAAACGTCGTGTCTGATACCAAACCGGGTAGAGTCGTGCCGAGCCATGCCGTGCTGAAACTGTGTAGTTGAAAAGTGCCATTAGAACATGTTCTTCCTGACTTCTAAAGGAATTTGGTCAGACATGGAGGTGACCTCTGACCTTTGATGTTAACGGAACACAGCACATTTTCTGACTTTGAGAAATTTGCGTTTGTACAATCAACGCCGTGCGTTTTAGAAGTTTTAGTTGAACAAACACAATAAATTTATATTTTTCTAACATCAACTACTGCAACAATTATTCAGTTATTAATCAATTATTAAATGAATCACTAACTATTTTGATAATATAAAAACCGATTTTCAGCTTATAAAAATGTATATAACAAAGAAATTAAAACTTTCTTGATAAAATTAGACATTTGAGAAACTCATCGTTTTCTGACACTTTACTGGCCAAACAAGAACTCGAATAATCGACAGACAAATCGATCGTGAAAATAATCGTTAGTTGCACCTTGTATGCTCAACCTGGCCCGTAAATACTTCATATATTCCACAGTACTTTTAATTTATCTTCATAAAATGTATGCATATCTTCATATTTTATTATTATTACAGTTATTTTCTTTCTTTGTGTGGCTGCCGTCAAAGGCAACTCATATTTCCACGGAGATGTGTATTTTCACATTTTAGGGGAGTCAATAAATAGTTAAAATATTAAGAATATATAGTTACATTTTATTAATCTATGTCATTTCATTTCATATTACTTGGTTAAAACCATATGACAGGTGACATCTATTCTTTGTAACATTAGAGTATTTAAGAAGGACCTGAAGCTTTATTTATTTTTTTGTTCCTCTTGAGTTAGAGAGGCCAATGAGGTATGTTTTATCATTTAATTGCCTTTTCGTATATGTCAATATGTGTCAATAGCGTGTTTTTTCCTTCATTTCGCATGTATGTTTCTACTTGTTGTGCGTGAAATAACACTTTGTGGGATTAATTCAAATCTATGAATGTCGTCTCTTAGTTGCCGAAGCATAAGCTACAAATAAATGTCTGTTAAAACCCGAAGAACGATTTGAAGCTTTCGTTCAACTCGAGAGGAGCAACACTTTATTTATATTCTATATTTTTTTTCCCTCTACTGCTGCTGTTCTGCTGAGAGTGACCAACTCTTCTATTCGACTCTGTGGACGTCAAAGCGCATGCGTCCACTCACTGCAGTCTTCAGGAGACAGGCGTCTTCTCCCAGATAACACAGCTCTCCCGAGCAACTCGTCTCCATCCACAGGTGATCTCCGTTGGTGGCGTTTTCCTGCACAGACACAGACAACGGCAGAGGCACAGAGAAGCGAATGATGATCTAATAACTCACCTTATCACTCAGCCAGATTGCTTTCAATCAGATCAACCTGCGACAGAGCGGTCAACAAGTGTGTCGAGCACATAATTGCTGCAGCCGCTGCTGAAGAGCAGGGTAATTTCGCAGCACGCGCTGATGCGAGGTGCTAATCGAAAACACGGCGGGGACCCGAGAGTAAACGCACACCTACATGACACACAGTCATACAAACACACAGACACACGTGCGACTGCAGGTTTGCTTACAATAACTGCCAGGACCATGTCGTTCATGTTACGTTATTAATAAATGCATTGTTTTCCTCAAAACGTAAATTATGTGCAATGATGACTTGATTAAAGCCATAAAAACAAACCAGTTACACTTGTTTAAATGGTAACTTTTAACCAGAAATGAACACTTTCATTTTTACATCTAACAAATACAATAAATACAATACAATTTGATCCTTTTTTTTTTTTTGTCCCCTGTAAAAATGAGTTAGGAAACAGATCAATAAATAATAAAAGAAACGTTTGGTTACAACTAGGGC
Source organism: Brachirus orientalis (assembly GCA_016785285.1). Lineage (NCBI taxonomy): Eukaryota > Metazoa > Chordata > Actinopteri > Pleuronectiformes > Soleidae > Brachirus > Brachirus orientalis. The sequence goes on along the minus strand of JAFBJR010000080.1, from coordinate 1,803,970 downwards.
TGCAATTGATTTTTAATCGATTGCTAAATCAATGGTCAACTACTTTGATTAGCGATAAATCGGTTTTAGAATAGAATAGAATAGAATTCAACTTTATTGTCATTGCACAGTACAGAGCAACGAAATGCAGTTTGCATCCATCCAGAAGTGCTTTAGCAAATATATTACAAATGTACACTGTATGAAGGAGATATGAACATGAATATTGTTATAACTATAAGTATATACAGACTATAACTGTAGTGAATGTACAGGCTATGAACCGGTTACAGACACGCACATGGTGTAGTGTTTTAGTGTTTTTTTGAATAATTAAAACCAATTTTTCAAAATTTTCAGCTTCTTAAATGTGAATATTTTCAGGTTTCTTCCAAATAACATAGAAATCATTAAATCATTTTTGGTTTGTGGACGACAAAACAAGACATTTGAGAACATCATCATCATTTCAAGGTTTGGTAAACACTGATCAACATCTTTTATTAACATTTTCTGACATTTTATGGACCCGACAAGTATTTGATTAATCAAGAAAATATTCAACAAATGAATCAATTAGGAAAATAATTGTTAGTTACGACCCTAAAACATAGTAAAGAAACAAAGCAGAGTTCAATGCTGAGCAATTTTGATTTTCATGATCATGATTTTACAGTTTGAAGGAAACAAATCAAATTTCCTCCAAACAACTAATCACCTTATCAAGCAAATAACCACAAGAATAATTGATTTTGAAAATCTTTTACTTTCTCTCCTGTCTTGCTTTTATTTTAGCTTCAGCCGTTACTTTTATTTTATAAATTTGATGTTACTGTTCGATGTTCATTGATTTAAAAAGTGAACCACTAATAGGGAGAGGAAAAAAACCTTTTTCCCAATAAGTGAAGCCTTGAGTTGACCTCAGAGTGAACCGGTGAACACTGAGTGACTCATGAGAAACTAAAAGCAGCCATAAACCCTCAGGAAATCAAACCCTCAGTGTGCAATAATGAGAGTGTATGTGTGTGTGTGTTCCTGTACTTGCTGCAGAGTGAGGACCAAAAATCGTATAAACACCTACAAAGTGAGGACATTTTGACAAAGTGAGGACATTTTGGCTGGTCCTCACTTTTTTCACCCCTTAAAAATGCCTTTTTCCGGGTTAAGACCTGGTTTTAGGGTTAGAATTGGCTTTAGGTTAGGCATTTAGTTGTGATGGTTAAGGTTAGTGTAAGGGGCTAGAGAATGTATTATGTCTATGAGGTGGCCACATAAAGATAGTAAGACAAGCATGTGTGTGTACAAAGTGAGGACATTTTGACAAAGTGAGGACATTTTGACAAAGTGAGGACATTTTGGCTGGTCCTCACTTTTTTCACCCCTTAAAAAGGTGCTTTTTCAGGGTTAAGACCTGGTTTTAGGGTTAGAATTGGCTTTAGGTTAGGCATTTAGTTGTGATGGTTAAGGTTAGTGTAAGGGGCAAGAGAATGTATTATGTCTATGAGGTGGCCACATAAAGCCTAACAGATCACTTCGGTCCCAAAACGCAGGTTTACTTGTAGTTCCCAGAGTCCATAAAAGTAGAATGGGAGGCAGAGCCTTTAGTTACCAGGCTCCTCTCCTGTGGAACCAACTGCCAGTGTCGGTTCAGGAGGCGGACACTGTCTCTGTATTTAAAGTTAGACTTAAAACCTTCCTTTTTCATAAAGCTTATAGTTAGAGCTGGCTCAGGGAAACCTGAACCATCTCTTAGTTATGCTGCTATAGACCTAGACTGCTGGGGGATTTCCTGTGGTGCACTCACACTCACTCTCTCACACTCACTCACACTCACTCCCTCACACTCACTCTCTCATACTCACTCACACTCCCTCACACTCAATCTCTCATACTCACTCACACTCACTCTCATACGCACTCACTCTCACTCACTCACACTCACTCCCCCACACTCACTCTCTCATACTTACACTCTCACTCCCTCACACTCATATCTAAACTTGATACAACTGTTGTATATTTGCTCCTGGTCTCTCTCTCCTGTCTCTCCCCACTTTCTGTCCCCCACCTCTCCTCTGTCCCCCATTTTCCTCTCACCCCAACCGGTCGAGGCAGATGACCGCACATCTTTGAGTCTGGTTCTGTCAGAGATTTCTTTCTTCTGTCAGAGTTTTTTTCTCTCCACTGCCCCCTAGTGTTTGCTCATTGTGTGAACTGTTGGGTTTCTTTTCTCTCTGTAATATTGTAAAGGTTTTGGCCTTATTATGTACAGAGCCTTGAGATAATGTATGTTGTGATTTGGCGCTATACAAATAAAATTGAAAATTGAATTGAATAAAGATAGTAAGACAAGCATGTGTGTGTTCTTGTACTTGCTGCAGAGTGAGGACCAAAAATCGTATAAACACCTACAAAGTGAGGACATTTGGACAAAGTGAGGACATTTTGGCTGGTCCTCACTTTTTTCACCCCTTAAAAAGGTGCTTTTTCAGGGTTAAGACCTGGTTTTAGGGTTAGAATTGGCTTTAGGTTAGGGTTAGGCATCTAGTTGTGATGGCTAAAGTTAGGGGCTAGGGAATGTGCTATGTCAATGAGGGTCCTCACTTTGACAGAAGTGCAAACGTGTGTGTGCGTGGGTCATGCAGAGAGCTAAAGGCCAGTGATGATGTGCTGGAAGTGTCCCTGCAGACAGAGCAGGAGGCACAACAACAGTTCGTCTAATTAACAATACAGCATGTTTTATTTACCATTCATTAATGACACATGACTTATTCAGCAGCTGCCTAATCAATAAACCAGAACCACCATTTGATGGACTTCACAATGAGACGTTGTCTTTGTTTTAAAAGCAGGTATTTTTAGCACACACGAGGATTGTAAATCATGTTTTTTCCTCTTCTTCGTCTTAAATTCCTTTGTTTTCTTTTCTTTTTCTGAGCCAAATGAAAAAAAAAAATCTTTGATTATTCGTTCACTCTGATACACTCGCTCTTGTTGAATCAGTTAAAAATAGGAGTCTGCCTTTATTCTGTTAAAGCCATTGTAAGCGAGGTGGAGCTGGCAGCAGTTGGTTTTCAATTTCAGAGAGAAAGAGAGAGAGAGAGAGAGAAAGTCACCCAACTGGATTTTATTTTGATGGAAAAGAAAGTTTAAGTCAAAAACACAAGTCATTGAAGAGAGTAAGTTTGTATATATGTATATACATATATATATATATATATAGTTTTATACACTAATTAAACGTGAGAACACAGAGGATTTAGGCAGCTTTTTTTTTAATATTAATAGTTACAGAGTGTCATATCCTTTTATTCAGCACAACTTGGGAAATCTGATGAAATTATATTATTATTTTTTTCATTTTCTCCTAGTATATGAACACACATGAGCAGATTTCAGATTTAATTTGTGACATTTGGAAATAAGTTCGCTTGGCTAGATTTTATGAATAAAATTAAAGAAAAACTATTTGGTGACTCCTGCACAATTATCGCTACTCCTGTTTTTTTTTTAATATGCGTTATGAAATTAATTATAACTGTGACTCAACAACACATTTTAAAGCGTGGCGTTTACATAAAGAGTTGTGTATTATTGCCATGGCGCGTGAGGGTTAATCCTGAAACCCTGTAGTTAAAATATGTTCTAAGTATCTTTATATTCTGGTCTCATGTTCAGTCTCAGGCTCTGACAGTAAAACTTCCAGTCTCCCATTAACGCTTTATCCAGTCAGGGGTGGGACTCACAGGGTACGACACGAGACACGATAAACGGCCAAAAAAGAAACCAATAATATCACGATACAACGATTCTGCGATCATCACTATATTGCAAGACAATCGTATCGCGATACATCACGATATCTGTCTCATTGCAGGATTTCTTTATTTAAGTTTCTGCATTGAATGTGGATGGAGCATCTCTTAACGTAGCTTTGTCCATCAAATCTACGTTAAGAGATATTATAACCCCCCACTTATGATACGTAAAAAAAATAAGATAATATTTGAAAGACTTGAGCTGGTGGAGGAAAGATTTTAGTTTATTTTATGGTAAAAACAAAACCATCCCTTAATTTTTCTGATTAAATGTGGGTGTTATTATGTCATGACACAAATTTTCTTTAGTGGGGGGAAAAGGAGAAAGCTTTTTCTTCTCGCAGAGACATTTTGCAGAGAGTGCTCTCCAAAGCATCTTGACATTTTCTTTCGCTGCGTCTCGCCACGTGCATTCATTAAGTGGCTTCGCAAAACAGCTCTTTAAACCTTGCTTTAAAACAGTGTACCGAATTAAATTCTGTGACCAAATAAACATCCCATTAAAATTCTGGCACATTAAACACTTTGTCCAGTTTTCAACCACAAAGAAAGACAACTGCTTCTTTTCATTTCCACATGAACATATGGCCGCTGAAATCAGCCTGCTTCAAAAATCTGCCGGCATAAAAAACCCAAATGTCATGCAGTGACTCAGCCAAACAGAAATAGGACAAAAAGACGGGCTGGGAGAAGTGGACAGTTTATCATTTTTTAATAAAAGTGGTTCCCAAACACTGGGTCGAGACCCTCAGATGGGTCGAGGGATATTTTTTTGGGTCCCCCCAAATAAAATTTGCTGAATTTTTCCAACCTTTTATTTCAGATTTATGTTTTTAAATCACAATTACAAATGTTGTAATTATTTTACCAAACAGTTACACCTTCAAAGCCTTAATTGTACCCGTTTATCCGCTGCTGTCAGGTGCAACTTTGGGTTAAATCTACACTTTGTTATGTCAACTAGCAGAACCAGGGATCAAACCAAAAACCTTGTGGTTGAAAGACAACCGACTCTACCACTGACCCACCACCAGATGTGGACCAATGTGTCCTCATACAACTGCGATCAGGAGCTTTCAAACCTGAATGTAACACAATCTGGACGTGGTCAGATCACTGATATTTTCATAATCAAATAATCTGTTAATCTAACAATTAATCATTTAAGCCGTAAAAAGTTAGAAAAACTTGAAAAATGTTGCCCGCAGACCAAAATAATTGAAAACATACTGTATTACACGACATGTTATTCCTTCTCAGATATTCAGATTGTAAATTCTAAGTAAAGGTGGTGACAACCAAACACATTGTTCGATAAAAATTGAATCTCAAGACAATTCTACAAATACAGGACAAGAGAATGACACTTACTGTATCTGTCCAAAGTATGTCATCTCTGCAACTAAAGATTATTTTCGGCATCGCTTAATCTGTTCATTATTCCTGGATTAACTGGCTGTTTGGTCCCCAAAAATGTCAGGAAAGAGTTTTTTTTTTTTTTTGTCCACAAACCGTTTTAACGATTTCTCTGTTATATACAAGAATATATTCACCTTTTAGAAGCTGAAAAATCAAAAATGTCGTTTCAATAATTGAATTTTTCATAATTACTCAAAATGACTCCTTATGAAAATAGTTTGAGAAGAACACATTTTAGCGTCCCTACATAAATTTCCTACGGTTAGCAGTGACCACGAATGCAGCACTCTGATTGCTTTGATAGATTACATAGTTTGGAATGTTGAAGTAACTAGAGGACTGACTTCCTGTTTTGTGCAACACTTCCTGTATTTGCTTTTATCATTACGTGTTTTTCCACAGAGTGAGTTTTCTCAATTAATTTAGTAATCGATTAATAATCGGATGTTACTACCGGGTGTGAATGGGGGATCAGATACTAAAGTGTTAACATGTTTTAATCTTAGGTAAAGGTTAGGGCCAGGACACTAGTAATTATGGTTAATGTTAGAGTAAGTCTCCAGAAAATGAATGTAAGTCAATGTAGTGTCCTCTGAAGTCATGGAAACCAGTGCATGGTCTTCGTGAGGACATTTCGAAATGGCTTTTTCAGGGTTAAGGTCTGGTTTTAGGGTTAGGCAATTAGTTGTGATAATTACGGTTAGGGTAAGGCGCTAGGGAATGCAGTATGTCTATGAGGGTCCACACAAAGAACGTTAAAGCAGCATATGTGTGTGTGTGTGTGTCTGACCGTCCAGTCCACACAGGTGCGCAGCTCCTTGTTGGGGCCATTGGTTGCAGGAGGAAGTGAAGGTTGAGGAGGACCGAGGTGTTGGAGGCCTGAGCGGGAAATGGCCTTCCTGTAAAACAACACAAACAAAGAAGGAATAATGAAAAGACAATCGTTCTCCTCGGCTCTCCGTCACCGCAGAGCTGTAATTCACTATAATTTAACATGTAAATGAATTATTGATGTTCTTAAAACACATTTCAGTCGCCGGCTGCAGATATTTGGGAGCAGCTTGGAGGAGAAAGTGCCAGCAGCACTTTGAGCTGATGAGGGAGAGAAACGATGACAGAGTCGTTCTGTCAGAGTGAGTCAGCAGCCGCCGCTCGCTCTCGCTCGTTTCCCTCCACCTTTCAGTCTCTGACTCTCACTCACTTTCCTCGTCGCCTCGATGTTGATTAGTTCAGTTTACCCTCGTTTCATATCTGCATTAAAGCTCGACCCGCGACGGTCTTTCTACGGCCAGTTTCTAGAACTCGGGGCAGCAAATGGACGATAATTGATGTCGATGTTTCAGCCCATATATTTAGACCATTTTTTTCTGTTTACCTCCATGTGATTAAATAAGTTTAATGATAATAAATACAACACTAATGGTAGGTCTGCACTGCAGTGGGACACTATTTTTAATAAAAATAATGTACAAACTAAATAAATAAGTGAAACAGATGATCAAATATTTGAAAAAATAAATGGATAAATGGATGAAAAATTGAGGTTCAGTGACTTAGCAACATTTTTAAAGTTTCTAAGAAGAAAGATGCATTTGTAATAATCGGCCAGTTAATATATATTAATCAGCCAATGATGATTATTAAAAAACAGCAAATATTGGGCCGATTAATTGCCAAAGACACCTCGCATAATCACTGATCAGGCTGACCGATGAATCTGTATTAAGGTGTCACTTTTTCCAAAATATTACATGACATGCGACTCCTCAAAAATTAGGATTCTAAATTCTAAATAGACACGGCGACAGCCAATCGCATTGTGTGATGAAATATGGAATTACAAGCAAGTTGTACAAGTGCAGGACAAAAGGACAACACTTATCTGTCCAAAGCACGTCATCTTTAGTGCTGCAACTCACCAATATTTTCAGAATCACTTCATCTGTACTAGTATAGTATATATACTAGTAATATTCACATTTAAGAAGCTGAAAAGAACTTGTTTAAAAAAAGAAAACTCAAACTGAATAATAGATAACCCAAATTGTTTGATTAATTTAGTGACCAATTAATAATCAATTCGTTGCAGGCCTTTTTTAATAAATGTGTGTAGTGTCCTGATTTTTCTTATGATGTGATATGACATGAGTTTATGTTCAACTCTTTCTCAGTCACATGACTGAGGCTGCTTCAGTACAGAAAATGAATGTAAATCAATTTAACATCTCGTCTGATCTTGCATTTGTGGCTTTGTGAGGACCAAAACATGGTATAAACCACACCGAGTGAGGACATTTTGGCTGGTCCTCACACCTTTAATGGGCTTTTTTTCAGGGTTAATTCCTGGTTTTAGGGTTTAGAGTTAGAGTTAGGTTCAGGTTTGACAGAGCATCTGACCCCCCTGTTGAAAGTTTCAGTGTCCGTCTGTCTAAAATTATCAGCCAGAACAAAGGGGAGTCCACTTACACACCCTGTAACCTGATGACACTACCTGACACACACACACACGTGCATGTCAGCGCACTCACGACTCATGAGCTAAAAATAGCTTTGCGTGGGTGACCGCAGCACTAATGCAAGCACGTATGGTGACTGGACATATGTCATATAGAAGAGGGGACCACACACACACACACACACAGGTTAGTGCAGCTATTCTTCTTAGGACTCCACATTGACTTCCATTCATTTGGACAGACTAAACAAACAGTTAATGTCCAACTCTAACCTAAACCTAACCAAATTACTACTCATTTATATATGATGAACAATAATCAGTTCAAAATAACAGTGTTCAACACTCAGTGAACAAACCTATCGTTGTGGGGACATTTTGTCTGGGCCACACAACCTTAAAGGGCTTTTTCAGGGTTAAGACGTGCTTTTAAGGGTTAAAGTAAGGGGCTGGCGAATGTATGAGGTCAATGACGGGTCCTCACCAAGGTATAAAAACAAATAAAACGTTTGTGTGTGTGTTCCAGGTATTACTCATGTCCGTTTGGACAGGAACATAATGGGGACTTGTCTTTTCTACGGAAACAAAAAAAAAGCAAATCCCAATTATGTACTGTACATTTAAAGGTGAAAACATGCTTTAAAATCAGGATGGGGTTAGGGTTAGTAAGTCACTAGAATTCACACACTTTAATTTTACCGACCCAGTCAGGTTTCAGTCACTTAACAGGAAGTTGCAACGACTTCCATTCATTTCCTGGAGACTTATTCGAACCTTAACCATAGAGACTTGATTTTTGTCCCCATAAGGAAGACAAGTCCCCATAATGTGAGTGTGGAGACACATTTAGGTCCCCACAACATAAGGAATACCAGCTACACACACACACACACACACACACACATTGACATTCAGAGGTCACGGGACACCATTTATATTTGAGTGAGGTCTAATCTCTTAAAAACCACCAGGATCACAGGCATTAAAGGTTCACTCTTAAAATCTTGACTATAATAAAAATATAAAAATAATGCTTCATAGATGGAGGGGGAAAAAAAGAGCAACACATTTATCCTCAGAGTTAATTTAAGTAGATTAGTTCTCAGAAAAAAAAATCCATCATTCTAAAAATAAATCAAGTTTAAAAGCATTTAAATAAATCATGGTGAGAGCCATAATTCAAACATGACGACTGTGAGCTCGGTGTTATTTTAATGTGTCAAGTTAAAGGGAAAATTGTGCGTGTTGTTTGTTTCGCTCTGGAAACTCTGGCAATTAACGATCAAACGTAAAGTGCAGACGTCCTGCTGAGTTGACGCTCATTAACTGTGTCCTCTGAGGTTTGATCCTCACTGCGAGACACCTCTGCTGCGGCTGCTGTAAACGCTGATATAACACTAACTTGAACTTTTCCCTTTTTAATGAGTAATTTACGACATCTTCAGTTGCAAACGTAGACACTGGGGGAGAATCATGTGTAGAACCGTTTAAGGTTCTACACATGATTTATACTGACACAAACGTGTGTGAGAGTCTTCTTCCATTTTATCTGTATCTAAAATGCTATATAAACAATGAAAGGTATCCCAGCATAATGAGAGAACTGTCTTGTAAGATGTATCTGACGAGATTAATTATTGTTATAGCAGTAAAAGTATCACTTTACAACGAGAGTATCTTGTTATGTCGAGGAAAGTATCTCATCATGACAAGAGGATAGATTGGAAACTATGAGGAAAATCATCTTTTATAAAGACAAAACGCACTGCGAAAATTATGCTGCTATGCTGAGAAAACCATCTTGTTATAACGAGAAAAATATCTTGTTATAATAAGAGAAAAGCCTCGCCATGAGGAGAGAGCCACCTTCTAATAACAAGGAAAGTATTTCGTTATGACGAGAAAACTATCTCGTTATATGAGAAAACCGTTGCAGGAAAAGAGAACTATCTTCTAATAACAAAGAAAGTATTTCGTTATGACGAGAAAACTACCTTCTAATAACAAGGAAAGTATTTCGTTATGACAAGAAAACTACCTTCTAATAACAAGGAAAGTATTTCGTTATGACAAGAAAACTACCTTCTAATAACAAGGAAAGTATCTTGTTTTGACGAGAAAACTATTTCGTTATGACGAGAAAACTATCTTCTAATAACAAGGAAAGTATTTCGTTATGATGAGAAAACTATCTCGTTATATGAGAAAACCGTTGCAGGAAAAGAGAACTATCTTCTAATAACAAAGAAAGTATTTCGTTATGACAAGAAAACTACTTTCTAATAACAAAGAAAAGTATTTCGTTATGACGAGAAAACTACTTTCTAATAACAAAGAAAGTATTTCGTTATGATGAGAAAAGTACTTTCTAATTACAAGGAAAGTATTACAAGGAAAGTATCTCGTTATGACGAGAAAACTATCTTCTAATAACAAAGAAAGTATTTCGTTATGACGAGAAAACTACTTTCTAATTACAAGGAAAGTATTACAAGGAAAGTATTTCGTTATGACGAGAAAACTACCTTCTAATAACAAAGAAAGTATCTCATTATGATAAGAAAACAATTTCGTTATGACGAGAAAACTATCCTCTAATCACAAGAAAAGTATAACTACAAAAGAAAAGTGTAACTACAAACTATTCTCGTTCTGCCAAAATAAAATGATTTTGTTATCACCAGAAAACAATCTTGTCATGATGCAAAAACGATCTTCGACGACGATAAAAAGTGTCTCTTTATAACGAGAAAAGTAGGTTTTTTTTGGTTACGAAGAGAAAACTATATGTTATGTAAGAGAAGTATCCCGTCGTGACGGGATAACTATCTTTTATAATGATAAAAGTATCTCTTTATAACGGGAAAAGTACCTTATTATAATGAGTAAACTATCTTGTTTACTTGTGAGAAGTATCTCGTTATGCCAAGAAAACATCTCGTTATAACAGGAAAATGATCTTGTTATAATAAGAGAAGTTTCTCATAATGAGGAGAAAACTATTAACTAATAATGATAAAAGTGTCTTGTTCAAACCAGATGAGGAAAGTATCTACTTTTCTTGTTATAAAAGAAAAATATAACGTTAAAACAAGAAAAGTATATTGTTCCAATGATAAAACTGTCTCGTAGGGTTGGGGCCGATACGATACTTAGTATCGGTATCGGTCTGATACGGGTCCATATCGCTGCATCCAGATATTAGACAGATAAAAATATGTACATTACATGCTTCACCATGCTGAAAAGCTGAAATTGTTAACAGCTTCATAGTTTAAAAAGCTGTAAAACCACAGTATTTTACTGACATCGGTATCGCGGGGGGTAAAAAAGTGAGTAAATCCATCCCGTTATAACGAGAAAAATCTCTTGTTATAATAGGAGAAAATGAGGAGAGAAACCGTCTTCTAATAACAAGAAGACCATCGTGTTATAATGAGGAAATAATCTGCTTATAACAAGAAAACTAACTTGGGAAACAGAGACTTTTTTCCTCTGCTCACATCAGTTCTCTGCTTCGGCTTCAAGTTACCCGAAGGTGACGTCGTCGTTTCAAATACTGACCTGAAAACAACTGAATTGTGTGTGTTGACGGAGTTAAACAGAGACTCAGTGTGTGTCACTGGTGAACACGTTAGTTATCGCACACACCGGAGTTAAAAACAGCTGCTCTCTCTCTCTCTCTCTCTCTCTCTCAGCACACTGTAATGCTACCTCTCTCTCTCTCTCTCGCTTTACTGAACGCCCTCTTTTTCTTCCACAGCTAATCGCTGCTGCTTCTTTTCCTCCTCCTCCTCCTCCTCCTCCTCCTCCTCGCTCTCTTCCTCCCCTCGCGTCCTGACATCACCTCCACTTCTCTCCTCCTCTCCCTCTAATCTGCCTCGCTCCCTGCTCCTCCCCCGCTCTGCCTTTCTCACCCTCCTCTCTCCCTCTCTCTTTTTTTTTTTTTTTTTAAAATAAATTTTCCTCCTCTTCCTGCTGCAGAGGTGGGTTGTTGGCGTTGCCGTGACAACGGCACAGCGGGAGCATCGGCAGCTCATCCAGTAATTATACCGGTGGAGAATCTGCTCTGTGTGTGTGTGTGTGTCAGTAAGTTTACTGTAAAGGCAGCAACTTGCACAGAAACCTAATTACCCTAAAGTATGTGGGAAGAACATATACAGTGCTGTGCAAAAGTCTTAGGCCACCATTAGATTTGTTGTTTTAGCAATGCGAAAATGACCGTACTGTACAATTATTTCTCCAGAACACATCCTGAAAATATGGAGAAACACATATGCAGTTTGAAAATAACATCTTTTTTTCAGAAAAAAACAAAAAATGCTTCTATAATATCAAATATTTAGTGTGAGCTACTATTGAGCTACTTGAACAATAACACAACCATGGCTCTTTAAAACCTCATCTTTTCAATCTAAACGCCAACGATCACAAAAGTGACATAAAAACAACAAAGCTGCTGGTGGCCTAAGACTTATGCACAGCACTGTGTGTATATATATGTATATATATATGTATATATATATACATATATATGTGTGTGTGTGTGTGTGTGTGTGTGTTTATATATACATATACACACACACATATATGTACATGTATATATACAGGAGGTACATTTATGAGAAGGAGAGGAGATGGTTCCTAATTGGCTGCATGGAGAAGAGGAGGACAAGGCCAAGCAGACTTTCTGACTAAACATAGAGTTGTGAGTGGTAATGAGTGGCAGTGTGTGTGTGTGTTTGTATATATATATATATACAAACACACACACACACATATATATATATATATACATATACACATACATATATGTGTAGCCTGCACACATCACACATACAAATGATGCAATTTCTCTACTTCCACAACTATTTTCTAAATATAGATGATGTGTCAGCACAGATCAGTCAAAAGTTGTGAACGTTTCTCAAACATTCAGGGGATTAAAGCTTCACCACAGATGGAAAACGAGCCTGAAGTCAAGTCTTATCTGCACTAAAGTCTTATCTGCACTCCGCCACCAGCGCCAACACCTTCCGCCGCCAACACCCGACGCTGCGCTTTCACCAAACCGCCGTTCATGTCCACAACAGAACTAATGGCCACAGAAACACAAAAGGCAGCTGCAAGTGGGAGGAATCCAAACGGAACGTCCTCTGACTCGCGGAGCAGAGAAGACGCTGTGATTATGTGGGAGAAGGTTTGGTTTGACACAAGTAACAACTGCACTCGTGTGGGTTTGGGTGTGAAAACGGCAGCTTCTCTGTGCCACAGCCAAATTCTCCCAAGTCAAATAAAAAAAAGGGAAAAAGAAAGAGGAAGATTTGTATAAGTTGAACTAAGTTATGAAGCCTGTGTGCACTTTCTTCCCCTGTTGCTTATGCTTTTATTTTGTTTCTTTCCCCACTCAAAGTATGAGCTAATAAACCTAAAAATACTAAAAGAAACACATGATGCAACACAATCTCAAAGGCGTGATGTTCAGTGTTGGTGTTTTAACTTCAGAGTCACTGAGTCGCAGAAGTGCACTTTCAACGCTTGAACATTCTGCTCTCTCTCTCTCACTGCACCAAACTCCATTGAAAAAATTGACGATTTTAGCTCACGGGACACAGGAGCTGCTGGTCTACTGCTGCCTCGTTTTGTAAATTTGTGCCACTGAGGTAAATCTGAGCAAACGATTTCAAACACCGAAATCACAAAATGACATGTATGAACTTACTGATGGAGGCAGCAGTGGATCAACAGATCCTGTGTAGCTGTGATGTAAAAACGCTCATTTTCTCTATGGACTTTGGTGCAGGGATTGAGCAAGTCTAAAGTGACAAAAACTTTCATTTTACAGCTAGAAAAGGCTATTAAACTGTGATATTTCTGTTAAATGTCTCCTGATCCATTGAATATATTCTAATTCAAAATACATTACTTTCCCTGATGGGGAACTTTGAGGTTTGTTAGACAAAGAACCCAAACACAATTCATTCACACAGGAAAACAACTCAAAAATCACAAATATCCAACACAAGAAAATTCAGTTTCATTCGACTTTGTCCTAAAATATTATTTATTATTTAGCTACAAAAACCTAATCTGTCAGATGTATATTGAAGACATGCCTCTACACTTTGGGAAGTTGATTTTCCACAATTTCTAGAGATAAACTGATTATTATGAAACAAAAACTGCATGTTAGAGAAAATATTTTTTTGCAGCCCGGACAGATAATGCGTCACTGAGATGATTTCAAAGTAATATCTCTGGTTTGTGAGCGAGTGAATGTAGTTATAATGCGTCAAATATACCCATGTTTAAAAGAACGATGACCCGGTGTACTGTCAGATTAACATTTAATCCTATATTTTCATTAAATTAAAGCCAAAAAAAAAGTTTGGGCTGTTTCAAACGTAGATTTTCCACTTATGTAGTCACCTAGAGCTAAGAATAAGAGTAACCCTCAGTTATGATCTGAGTCAAAAAGGCCATTTGACACAATTTGACTTTATATACCGAGCATATTATGAGTCACACCTCACTCCCCACAGAAAAGTGACATTTCCAGTGGGCGAGGACGAGAAACAGCTCCACAATTGATTTGCTTCACTTGCAAAATGAATAACAACAAGTCTTGTTACGCGGCTTGTGATGCAGCTCCACGCACACAAACTTCAGACGTTGACGCGGCAACTGTGTCGCTCACCTGGAGCCGAGCAGCCGGTGGAACCAGCGCCCTTTCTTCTGCCTCCCTCTCCTCCGGGACTCTTTCCCCGCGCCGACGTTTACCATGATTATTATTATTATTATTATTATTCTAAAAATTCTTAAATTCAGCACAGGCTGAATCCACCTCGAGTTATTAGCCTGCACGCTCACTCACTCACACACTCACTCACACACTCACTCAGTCACTCACTCACTCACTCACTCACTCACTCACTCACTCACACAGCACAAGTCAGGTAATTACGCCACTCAACGTTACAGACAGCGGAGACCTGACACCAGACACCTGAGCCCCGGGCTGTGCAACAGTGTGTGTGTGTGTGTGTTTTGATTCAGAGTTACAGTAACATGTATGAGGTTTTTAGATTTTAACGTCAGATTAGGTCAGATGCGAGGATGGACAAAGCGTCAGCAGCAGCAGCAGCAGCAGCAGCAGCAAGATTAGGATTATCAAAAAAAAAAAAAAATGAACGTAGACCTGTGTGTGTGTGTGCGTGTGTGACGGAGCAGTGGTGTCCAGTGAGCTGTGACACTGGACACCACACATCCTCACATCCGCCCTCGACCTTCCTCTGCCTCCATTTCTTCCAGTTCAATTACAGACCATTTGCTTTTGACTTAAAGATACAATATGTAACAAAAAAAAAAAAAAAAACCCTAACAAGACTTACACTCTTTTTTAACGACATCATGTCGATTTGATTCGATAACAATCCCCTCCTCTTGTCCACCCTTTTTCTGTCTCTACTTTCCTACCTTCACCTCTATGTCTCCTTCCCCTCTTCCTCCCTCACAGGTGAATCTGCTCTATTTTTAGAAACATTACGTAAAAGATAACCAGGCAGGGTCAACTTGAGAAACATATGAGCTCATGCACACGCACACACACACACACACACGCCAGTGCAGCATGCATAGTGAGGACATAGACATAAGGCATTTCCGAGCCTAGCCCCAACATTTACCCTTACACTTAAAATGTAGTAATTAATGTTATGGGGACTTGAGTTTTGCCCCAATAAGGAAGATACAGTAAGTCCCAATAATGTGACTGTGTCAACGGATTTAGGTCCCGACAACATGAGGAATACCAGGAACGCACACACACTCGCTGGTTTATTTCCTGCAGACTAACTCTAACCTTAACTGTAATTACTAGTGTCCTAACCCTAACCTTAACCTAACACTAACTTCAGCTTAACTTTAAAAACATGTCATCACCTTAAAATGGAGTCAGTTACGTTATGGGGACTTGATTTTTGTCCCCATAAGGAAGACAAGTCCCCATAATGTGAGTGTGGAGGCAGATTTAGGTCCCCACAACATGAGGAATACCAGCTACACACACACTAGGGATGTGTGATGTGAAAATAAAAATAATATCTTGATTTTTTTGATAAAGATAATTGGATTTTAAGGAAAACAAAATAAAGAAAACATACAGAAAAGGCCACTATAACTTGATATTAAGTTGTGGTGGGCAGCATGACATTGATTGGGAGCCCAAATGTGGCCCACGGGTCACAAGTTTGAAACCCCTGTTTTCCTTGGGCTGTGTCAATGAATGGAATGTAGAGTCCTTTAAAAGACGTGATACCAGGAATACCAGGAACACACACATTGACGTTTGTATAGTATTCATAGTGAGGAACCTTATAGACATAATACATTCCCTAGTTCCTTAACCCTAACCTTAACCATCACAACTAGATGGCTGACCCAAACCCAATTCTAACCCTAAAACCGGGTCTTAACCCTGAAAAAGTCCTTCAAAGAAGTGAGGACCAGACAAAATGTCCTCACTTTGTCAAAATGTCCTCACTTTGACAAAATGTCCTCACTTTGACAAAATGTCCTCACTTTGTAGGTGTTTATACGATTTTTGGTCCTCACTCTGCAGCAAGTACAGGAACACACACACACACACACAAGCATTTCTCTGACACGCTGTCAGACTTATATAGAGATAAGAGTTAAAGGGCATAAAGAGGTAGGCCGAGCGGAGAGTCACAATAAATGGTGTTTCAGAAGATTTTAAAGGTCCAGTGTGTAACATTTAGGATGATATATTGATATAAATTCATTATTGTGCTGACCATTAAGGGTTGGGAGTCTCAGGTGCCTCACAATTCAATTTGACTGAGATTCTTAAAGTGAAAGTCACTTTTAAAAACTAAATAATATTCACTTCCACTGACATTTAATAATGCAAAATGGAATAACATTCAGTATATGCATACTATATTTTTTTTCTTTTGCCAAACTGCATTCATTTAGTCATTTAGTCTCTTCTGTGGTGGAATTAACATAATATTTTTCATACCTGCCACAGCAGATGTGGACATAAAATATCTTTAATGTACAAAATAAATAAGCATATATATATAAAAAAAAACAATAGCTGTAGGGGGAATTAGTATAGATTTCAAGGATGGAGCCGCTTTTTCAGCCTACTATTTAAGTCATTAGTCATATCGGCGAATCTTGCCGTGTTTACCGATATCTGATCATTCGTTTTAAAGCCAATATCTGCGGGTAATATCGTGCATCCCTGACCGTATCGGCTCATCCCAACATTTTTCACTCTAACGTGACGAAAGAGAGAGAGAAATCTAAATCTTTTTCAGCAGTTAGAGTCCTTTTGTGTGTGTGTGTGTGTGAACAGATTTCTTAAAGAGGACATTTACTGGTTTTGAAAAGTCCAGTTTAGTTACGTAACTAGCACGTTTGCCGCGCAACCAACCCTCCCCCAACAGCTACTACCGGTCATGGACGTGAACATTCAACCTGAAGAAGAAGAAGAAGCACCGCGGAGCAGTCAGTCAGCTGGTAGCTGGCCAATCACAAGAGTCTCAGTGTTCTGGGGGGCGGGGCATTAGCTCAGAAACAGAGTGCCTGTTCAGAGGCTGCCAGACAGCAGCCATAATCTGGCTTAATCTGAGGAGACTATGAGGTTTTTGACCATAAATATTATTTAATTTATCTAAGTAGACATCAGTGATCTGGATTTTTGGTTCTATGTGAGCTTTAACATGACACCGTGGTTACAGAAAACGAGAGGGAAAAAGGTCAAAGGGGAAGTTCTGTTTCCATGTGGATAAAACCTTAACTGCTGTCTTTTTTTCGTTCAGGTTCTCCCTCTCTAGGGGGCGCTACAGCTGATCATCTGTGTGCATATTTGAGCGGGCAGAGATGATCATGCCGTATTTCCTTCCTGACATAACCCTCCCATTTGTCCCCGTTTGGGATCGGCGCTCATCCACACTAAATGCGGCCGGGGATAATTTAGTGTCCAAACAACCCGATCGACGGGGAGCAACGGGGACTTTCCCACTTTCCCTCCGCGTGTCCTTCACTCGGCACCGTCTAACAAACCTTCGTCCCACGTCGCTCTCCTCTCAGTCTTCCTCATCACAGTCCTCCTCCTCCTCCTCCTCCTCCTCTCTCTCCATCGGTCGTATCTGGGTCAGAGCGAAAGACTCTTTCCGTTGCCGATGGTGACACAGCACACACGGAAGCATGTACGCGCGTGTTTGAGAGACAGATGACACAGACAGGAACGAGCCTGTGTGTCTGTCTGTCCGTCTGTCTGTCTGTACAAACAACAAGACAGTCACGCGTTTCATTTGGAGACAGAAGAGTCAGGATTCTCGATTCAGTGTTACTTCCACGGAAAATAAAAGTTAAACCACTTTTTTCCTCCAATATTCAGACATCAGTTCAAACCTGGGGGGGATTAAGTTTAGAGTGAAACCATAACAAACGTGTTTGGAATCAAACTAAACAGTGTAGAAGTGAATCAGACTGTCTGGGGTCATTCTGACGTTGTCCAGCAGGGGGCGCTGTGAGTGCAGCTTGGCCTCAGATCCATTTTGAAGGCCCTTTTGGCCGATTAGAAAAATAAGAGTGTTGTTGGGATGTTTTGCTGAACGGGTTCTCGCGTGATATTCGTTTGTTGATTTTTGGAAAAGAGTGACAGCTTTAGGTTAATTAAATGATACCGTTTTGTAAAAATGCAAATTATGTGTATATATCTTAATAACACACCTGAAAAAGCTACGCGTCCATTCAGGTGCAGTGGTCACAATTTTCTTTCAGAGCAGCAAACGATTTATTGATTATTATTTATTACTAAATTAATCGTATTTTGAGAGTTTTTTTTTATTATTAAAACAAGTTCTCTGATGAAGTGAATATTTTCTGGTTTGTTTGCTCTATTTAACAAAGAAATCATTAAAAACTCATTTAGGGGAAACATTTTCTGACCAATTTTTTCATTTCATAGACCAAATGATTAACTGAGAAAATTCTGAAAATATTTTTTAGTTGCAGCCCTAATAATTACTGTGGAAAAAAAAAAGATTACCTTTTTTTTTAAGCTAATCTCTCTGAAGCTCTATTTTCTTGAATAAACGATTCAAGAAAATGTCAATTTTTGTTTCCCAGGCCCCATAATGACATCGCCCTCAAATATCTTATGTCCACAAACAAAAGACGTTCAGTTTCCTGTCGCAGAGGAGCCATAGGAAACAGAACATATTCACACTTAAGAAGCTGAAATCGCAAAAGAAAAAAGAAATTATTTTCATAAAAACTCAACCTAAACTATTACCAAAAGGATTAATTGCTTATTTGTCGCGGCGCAGTCTGACACACAGACATGAAAACACACAGGAACAAGAGTGTGCGCGCACACACACACACACACAAATGACAATAGCAGGAAGAAATCCAAACACACACACACACACACTATAGTGAGCTCTCGATGCAGCTTCATGTGCGCTAATTTATTGTCAGTTTGCACAAAACATTCGCTTATCCGCACAAATGACTTCACAGCACGTGTGTGTGTGTGTGTGTGTTTGTCTACATGTGCGTGTTTGCACACGTATGTTGGGGGGGGGGCAGGGTGTGAAGGGTGTGGTGGTCATGACAACCCAACTCAGACTTCCTTCCCAGGTTTATCTGAGCGTGCAGCATTCCTCCCCTGTGTCTGCCCGTCTTCCTCCCTGTCCGTCCGTCCGTCTGTCCCTGTGTTTGTGTCCTGTCTTCTCTGTGTCAGTGCAGTGTAAGCAGCAGCGGCAGCAGCAGCGGCGGCAGCGGCAGCGGCAGCAGATGATGATGCTGATGATGTGCATTAGCTGAACCTGGATCTGCAGGTCCAACTACTGTTTCTCAACTGTCACTTTTGTTTTTCCACTCTGACAAACCTTGTCGTCTGTTATCGTTGTATATTATTCGCCTCTTGCCCGTGAAAAACACATCAATCAAATCATAAAAAGTTTGGTTGTGCCTATTAATCAGGGTGATATTCAACTTTTTTTTTTTTTTTTAATAATCCATTTTTGTGTACACATTTTTGTTCTCAGAAACTTGTTGCTTCATCCAAAAAGTCACTTTTTTTTTTTTTTTTTATTAATAGTTTCATGCATGTAATGTAGTTTGTACATTTTTTTTTTTAATGAAAGCTCTGTATAGAATGGACACAAACACCATTAGTGTTGTTAAGGCGTTAATTGTTGTAATTTTTAACAGTTATGTTTTATAAGATGTAGGGGGGGAAAAAAATAGGTATTTCCATAGAAAAACCCATATCAGTCAGGTCTTCAAGTGTGCTGTATGAAGACAACCTGGAAGTAAGAATATAGTGAAAAGCCACCAGGGGGCGAATCCTGGAAAATGGGAAAATGGTTTCTTTAATTCACACAAGAACACGATGAGTTAATGGTCTCAATCACGAGTTTAAGCTCCTCTTCAATAGCACATGATGTTAGGTTTGTAAATTATGCTCCTGTTTAGAGACAGAAAAGACGTCCATGCACGTGCGAACGCCTGCCAACGCAGGTGACGTCAACACCAGATGCCGCTTGATCCAAACTGGTGTCAGCATCCGTCCTTGAATAATCCGATCATATCAAAATCACGCTAAGTACACGCCTGTGTGCTCCATCCTCAAATCGAACCACAGAAACCACGTCTGGCGCTTTTCCACGACGCAGTCCCAGCACGGCTTGACTCGACTCGGTTTGGTAGTCGAGTCAAGTCGTTTTTCCCATTACTTTAGTTCCGCCTTAATGTGGGTGGGGTCGTCATAGCAACGGCTGCATGAAACTGCCTGGATGTCGATTTATACGCGGCACAAACACACAAACTAATGACGGTCATCACAGTTATTTCTTTTGTTTGTAGTGAATCATTTTTCTCAGCTTTATAAAAAGATGAGTTCACCGAATGGTTCAGTACTTCCTGCATGACACAGTCACTGAAGTGAAATACGGCTGAACGGCTTGTGATCGGGCTCACCATCTCCGTCTTTCAGCAGCGCTGTCGCTAAATACACCAGACTCCTCTGTTAAATATGGACATTTTACAAATGTCCTTGTTTAATGTTGCAGATTAACGCATGTTTCCAGGATTTTTTAAGCCTTGTCTGTGTGTGAGTGTGTGTGCACCTGGTATTCCTTATTTGTGGGGACCTAAATCTGTTTATACAATCGCATTATGGGGACAGAAATCAAGTCTACATAACATAAATTACTACATGTTGTATACTTAGGTTAAGGTTAGGGTTAGGGCATTAATAATTACGGTTAAATGTTAGAGTAAGTCTCCAGGAAATGAATGTAAGTCAATGCAATGTCTTCTGAAGTCATGATAACCTGTGTGTGCGTGTGTGTGTGTGTGAAGACAGTGAGCTAATAAGAGTTGATAGCGTACCCGAATGCAGCTGCTCTCACACACACCCACGCCCTGTCAGAGACGCACAGAGAAGAGAAAAGTAGACTGTAATTAAATATATTATACTTAAAGAAGAAGAAGAAGAAGGAGGGGAAGAAAGAACGTGACAGTCAGAATCCCACTCAGGAACTTAAACACGCAAACAGACACACTTTTTTAGTCGAGCTTGTTAAGCAGAACCAACAAAAATCCTCCATTGATCCTTAAATATTTAAGGTTTTAAACCCAGATAATCAGACCTTCATTTATATGCGTATCAAGGAAAAGACAAGAGGAAAGGGAGGGCAGAGTTTCTCCTCCTCACACATTATACATGTGAGAGCCGTGCTTCTCAAACTGTGGTAACGTTGAGCTCAGCGGGGCGGCTTCAAGTTGCATTCAAGAAACCTGGTAAATGTCAGCGCTTCTGCAAACACACATCACTAAATTCTTGCTGCTGCTGCCACCTTGTGCTAATAGATGCACCGCAAATTAGGTAGAATGACTTATTGTTATATGAACCCACAGCACAGTTGTGGGTTCAATTCCCGGCTCCGCTGTTCTACGTGACGGTGTGTCCTTGGGCTTGAATTTTTAATACATTACAAATAGTTACAGCAATAGACCAACTTTAATAATCAAGAAAATAAACTAATAATTGAATAATCATCCCTAATAAATATTTTATTTTTAAAACTATTTGACACCTCTCTCTCTCTAAAGTGAACAAAAACCACATTATTGTTTTCTGTCAGAGATTAAATCAGAAAGAGGGTGTGTGTGTGTGTGTGTGTGTGTGAGAGTGTACATGTCTTCAATAGGCTGTGTTTTCACGCAAACCTATCTCTGTGAGGACATTTCGGCTGCTCCACACAACTTCAACGGGCTTCTTGAGGATTGAGACCTGGTTTTAGGGTCAAGGTTAGGGGTGAGAGGGCTAGGCAATGCATTATGTCTGCGAGTGTCCACACAAAGAATGGAAAACGAGCATGTGTGTGTGTGTGTGTGAGAGAGAGCGAGAGAGCAAGTGCATGTGTTGATGCCCCTCATTTCACTCCTCCACTGGCCTACATCCATCTCCTCTGAGGGTGGAGGACGAGAGAGGGAGAGAGAGAGAGAGGACGAGAGAGGGAGAGAGAGAGAGGACGAGAGAGAGTGAGAGAGTGTGAAAAAAAGAGGACGTGATATGAGAGAAAGAGAGAGAGAGAGAGAGAGAGCATCTGTAGGCGATCTTGGCTTTGGCCAAAGACCTTGGCTTCCCTCCTCCTCTTCTTCCTCCTCCTCCTCCTCCTCCTCCTCCTTCACACGTTCACTCCTCCTCTCTCCCCCCCTCCTCACCCTCATCCCCCTCTCTCTTAAGGTTCAATTAAAGAAATAACTTCAGTTATAATCCTTTTAAAATATGCGCAAATGCATTTTCTTCAATTCTTGACAGTTTGAGTTGATACTTTATAGAGTCAAACCCCGTCTCTCTCTCTCTCTCTCTGTCTGTCTGTCTCTCAGCAGATTCTGCAGCAGTGACTCTTTCCTCCACACGACTCCCACTCCCACTCAGAAAAAACCCACTATGTTTCTATGAATAGAAAAGAGAACTGTGAACTGACTAGTGTGCTGTCATAGTGGTGGAGAGTCTGTACTGTACACACACACACACACACACACACACACACACACACACACACAGGTTTTGCATTCTTTGAGTGAACACCCATCAACATAATATTTTCCCTTGCCCCTTACCCTCACCTTAAAAATCACAACTAAATACCTAACCCTTACCTTTAAACTAACCTAAGCTTAATTCTAACCCTAAAACCAGGTCTTAACCCTGAAAAAGCCCTAAATGTCCCAACAAGGGTAGGGTTGTATGTTCTTTGGTCCCCACAAAGACACTGCATTGACTACCATTCATTTCCTGGAGATTTACTCTAACCTTAACCTTGGCCTAACTTTAAATCATGTCTTCACCTTAAAATTTACATTATGAGTCATTTACATTATGAGTCCCCATAACGTGACTGTGCAAACAGATTTAGGTCCCCACAACATAAGGAATACCAGCTACACCCACACACACACTAGGGATGTGTGATATGAAAATAAAAACAATATCTTGATTTTTGGAGGGGGGATTTTATTGATTAAGGTAATTAGTCAGTAACCAATAAAAATTGACTGGGAGCCCAAATGTGGCCCACGGGTCGCAAGTTTGAAACCTTTGGTTTGGGCTGTGTCAATGAGTCTTTTAAAGGATGTGATACACACATCTGTGTGTGTGTGTGTGCCTGGTATTCCTTATGTTGTGGGGACCTAAATCTGTTTTCACAGTTACTCCTTATGGCGACAAAAATCAAGTCCCCATAAAATAAACTGCTACATCTTAAGGTGAAGACATGAATCAAGGTTAGGGGGAGTTCACACAGGACGTGATGCAAAACTGTCGCACAATAAGTTTATATACAAAGCAGCGCGACAGACGCGGCCATCGCTCGAGTTGAAATTTTTTCAACCTCGGCGAGGAATCGCGCTGACACCGTACCGCAGTGGCCAACGCGATGACATCACATCCTTGTCAGCGGCCAGACTCCTCCTCCTCCACGCTCATAATGGAATGGGAAAATGATCATATTTTTTTTTTGTGTGTTTGCACTCAATCTGTTGCAGAACTGTCATGCGTGGTTTAACTTGGCGAGTTTCACCGTTTCCTTCGGGGGCTCTGTATTGATGACATGCTAGCTCAAATCGCCGCCCGGCGACAGACGTTTCGCCCCAGCTGCGGAGCGGCGGCTCGTCATGCGAAAGGGTTCGACAGTGCTTTGGTTGACGGTGAAAAGAAATGCCTTTTACAGGACGTCTGTTTAAAATACACAAAATATACAAAGTATACGCATCCAGTGGGAACACAGCACTAGGACACTTGTAAATATGGTTAAAGTTAAAGTAAGTCTCCGGGAAATAAATGTAAGTCAGTGCAATGTCCTCTGAAGTCATGAAAACCATGTGTGTGTGTGTGTGTGTGAGCGTGTGTGAATGTGGGGGAGGCTTCAGGTTCACGCCGAGCATCTGTATCGACAGTAGAGAAAGTGAGAAACAGATAAAGAGATGTTGGAGACGAGTGGAGGGCAAAGGTCAATTCGAGTGAGGGAGAGCACGGAGGACGAGAGAGAAAGTGGGCGAGGCCGGCGTAACTTCAGGCTGCAGCTGCTGCATCATAAAATTAACTTTCACTTACTAATGACTGCAATTTAACATGAGCGGTAAGTCCATACACACACACACACAGTTGCAGAGACACACTATAATTAGTGAGACAGTCTCTTTATCACACTCTCCGTCTCTCTGTGTGTGTTAGGGGTAATAATCACTCACGCTAAAACATGTGACACATGGCCCACGATACAACCTTAAAACAACTGTCCCAAAGGTAGACCGATTTAGCGGGCGCGTTCATTAATCGGGCCAATATTTGCAATTTTTTCCAACAACTCTGACTTCAACTGGAACGCGGTCAACTCTGAGGGGAAAGTCACAGAAAGGAGTTTAGCGTATAAGATAACAAAATGTCTTCCCGGGCTTTAACCTTTAACCTAGAGTTAGACCGATAAATCAGCCTGACCGATATTTGTCGATTTTCTTTTCTGTTTTTTTTTATACTTATATTACAACTAGGGGTGGGAATCACCACAGACACCACAATATGATATTATCACAATACTTAGGTCTAGATACTATGTGATATGTCAATATTAGGAAATACTGAGTATTGAAATCAAGTGAGAGTAAACACTTGGCACCATCTTGCAGACTGAAACGTCCATTGATTTTTTTTTTTTTTTCATTTTTCTGCTAATCCACAAAAAGCTGAACATTTATTTGTAACATCGGTTAAAAAATCCAACTTTATTTTTTATAATACGATAAAATATGTGACACATGGTCCACTATACCAGTAATATCACGATACAACGATTCTGTGATAATCACTGTGTTACTAGACAATCATAAAGCGATACACGGCGATATCTGTCGAACTGAAGAAAACAAAACATCCATGAAAAAAGTTAAAAATGCAGGATTTTCCTCTATTTATTCACGACGCAGAGAACAAAGTGCTTAAAGTCTCTGTATTGAACGTAGATGGAGCGTCTCTTAACAAAGTTTTCTACATTATCCGGCTGTAAACTCCCTCTTCTTCACTCACAGGTAACTTCATTCATTCGAGCAGCGCCACCGTGAGGAGACGAGAAGTAGTGACACCCGGCGAGTGAAACTGGCAGGGACTGTTTATTTTAAATTTGTTAAATAAAATATTGATATCTGCCCTGTCATATTGATTACCGTATTACATGAGGAAGGAGAACAATATATGACCAAATCGATATTTCTGACCCACTCCTAAAGCGTCCATCAAAAAACATATAAATCAGTGGACACTTTGTCTGGGGCTTTCTGAATGTTAAGACCCGGTTTAAGGGTTAGAATTAGGATTAGATGAGCATTAGGTATTTGGTTGTGATGTTAAGAGCAGGAAATGCTTTATGGCCTCACTATGTCATTTTTACATTTCTGTATTTTATTTTCTGTTTCCTGTCTTTGTTAATGATGTCTTGTTTGTAACCCGCTGAACTGGGTTCTGTTCGTATGGACTCGGTTCTGTTCGTGTGACACCGAACGTCTGTCCGCCCCGTGAGACGGATCCCTCTGTGTCAGAATCAGAATCAGAATCAGAAATCCTTTAATGTCCCACAGACGGGGAAATTTGTTTGTCGCAGCAGTTCCAGGCTATCACAAAAACAATAGCAAAATAGGCAATATAAAAAAAGACAGTGAAATTAAAAAGGAAAGAAAAGAAAAATAGAGTCAGATTTACATGTATACATATGTATATGGTATAGTGCAAAAAGTGTTTTTATACAGATATTGAATATATTATAATAAATATGGCTGATGAAGTGAGTTGTACAGACTATTTTCACAGTGCAAAGGGTTTTTGTGGAGTTTCCCCCCTCACTCGATGTTGAGGGTCTAAGGATGGAGGGTGTCACTTTCTGTACAGACTGTAAAGCCCTTCCATCATTAACATCAATCAGATTTTAAGTATTGTTTTTTTTTTTTTGCTGTCTGGAATTTCACAACCAAATCTGGACCTTGAGAAGTGGATATACATACTGTATATATGACCAGAAAGAGAGTTGTACTTGTCCCTCTGGTCGTGTGAACGGGAACAAAGATTGTGGCTGCAGTTGCAGTGATGGAGTCGGTGTCACCTCAGCGTGTCGACTCCACAGGTTAATTATCGGCTCGCACGGGACAGATGGGCTTGTTGGAAAGAAAGAAGAGAGGAAGAGCTTTCGAGAAGAGGATGTCATGACTTACTCTCATTTACATGACTCATGTAAATGTAAAATATTTGCATCTCAAAGCCTTGTTTGTTGACTTATTTTACTTTACGGGTTTTGAATATAAATGTGTGAATTTATATTCACACATTTAATTCACACATTGACGCCACTGGGCGCCACTGGGCGTCACACCGCCAACATCGCCAACTGGGCGGTGTGACGCCCAGTTGGCGAAAAATGTGTAAATAATGTATTTTGTCCTCTTCAAATCTCAGGCATTTTCTTCAAACCCAATATAAGCCAGAGCTGATAAGACACAACGTTAAAACAACTGTCCCAAAGGTAGACCGATTTAGCGGGCGCGTTGATCAATCGGGCCAATATTTGCAATTTTTTTCAACAACTCTGACTTCAACTGGAACGTGGTCAACTCTGAGGGAAAGTCACAGAAAGGATTTTAGCGTATAAGATAACAAAATGTCTTCCCGGGCTTTAACCTTTAACCTAGAGTTAGACCGATAAATCAGCCTGACCGATATTTGCCAATATTTTTTTACAATTATATTATTACTAGGGGAGGGGATCACCAGAGACACCACAATATGATATTATCATGATATTTGGGTCTAGATACTGTGTTATGTCAATATTAGTTAATACTGAGTATTGAAATCAAGTGAGAGTAAACACTTGGCACCATCTTGCAGACTGAAACGTCCATTGATTATTCTGCTAATCCACAAAAAGCTGAACATTTATTTGTAACATCAGTTAAAAATTATATGTTAAGAAAAAATCTTTAGCGTCTTAAAGCGATATAATATCGCCTTGCATAGTATCTCGATATTTCACCTTAACAATTTTCACCCATCCCTAATTACAACTTTTACAAATTATTGTCTACAAAAACCCAATAAATTATTTTTTACATTCAAATTTTTATTCTTTATTTTTTTCCTTTATCTGATAAAACAATAAAGGTGTGTTGCTCTCATCTACATTATATGGCTGCACTGCAATTTTATAAATAAGTGAAATAAGTGAAATGGATCATCAAAAAAAACAAACATTTCATTTTTGCATAAAAAATAACATTTTAGTGACTTAGCAACATCGATGCTAAGATGAATATATTATAAAACTGCTCATGCTGATTATTAAAAAAAATGGCAGCTATCGCCTGTTTAATCACTTAGCCTGTAAACGATAAACTAAGTCAATAATTCAGTGCGGTCGTCCATTCAGTCATGTTTTCCTTTCTTTAAAATGTAGCACAGGAAGAAACTGCTGATCCCTAACAATAAAACATTTGAAGTTTACTTTTCTTGCTGCAGTTTTGCAGGGACGAGTCCAACGGCTCACTTATATTTTTATGTTACTGCGTTTTACCTTCTTCCAGGCCGGTGCCTCCTTCCTGTGCATCAGAGGAATGCAAACAAAACGTCCAGAGTATATAATGTGGCAGGTCAGCGCGGTCAGCGCGGTCAGCGCGGTCAGCGGGACTGCTGTGGTCAGAAACCACCCACAACAGGCTTTTTGTTCCACTGGGGCAAACTCCGTGTAAACAGACGACTGTGTTTTCAGTGTCTGTATTGATGCAGCGGGTAATCTGAAGCTAATCTGATCAGGATGAAAATATTCAGCCATCCGGTTATTTTCTGCGCATAAAAAGGACAAAGTTTCTTCTCCATATTTTCTCTCTCTCATTTTCTACCGCTTTTGTTACTTAAATTAAATTTCTTTTTTATCATTAACAGTTATTTATTTCATTTATTTGTCTCTTTTTTTCCCCCACTTTATTTCTGTTACTCTCGATTTAAGTGCCCTTTACTGTTTGTCATTCATCTCATCTCCCTTCAATATTTGATTGTTCTAATGTCTTTGTGTATTTTAAGCTATAGTATCTACTATATTTACTGTATATTTCAGTGTCCTACCTGACCTCTGTTTCCTCATGTAAAGCTCTTTGTGCTATATATTCTATTTTTGTATGAAAACTGCTACATACAGTAAACACAATCTGACTGATGGACTGATCCAAGTCCGCAACAGATTCTGAATTAAGCTCATTGTTCCACATCAAGCTCTGAACTCTTCGTGGGCCTACGTCGTTGAGCTCCACGCACCATGTGCAGATTTTCTCGGGTTCAGTCGGGATTCGGACAGAAACATTAGACCTGAGCCACGCGCTAAAGTAAATGCCGAGCTGCGCTACAACAAACTGCCCCATAGTGAATAAATGAAGTTGTATTGTATTGCAGAATAAGCGTCTTGACAGAAATGTGTGATTTCAACTATACCTATTAATAAAAAAAACTCGTAAAAATAGCATCAAATGCTAACTGAACCCCCCTCTTCTGAAGCTAACTCCACGCAACGCCTGATTTTGAAAAATGCCGAGACGTGAGCTGACGAATGAGGACACCAGTGACGTAAAACAACAACGGTCAACCGTAGCGCGGACGTCGGAGCTGGAAGTGACGTCACCTCCGAGTTCGCCGCGTCTCAAAACGGCCAGTGTTAGCGATACCTTTTCGATAACAACCTGTTCATTTATGTGGCGCACACATGCAGCGTATCAACGGTACACCTACTGAAACGGTCCGAACCTAGCCGTCCTATTTCCGGTTTTCAAAATAAATCAAACACAATGTACTGAAAAGAAAAATGTTAAATTATACGTGAAAACAATGATATATTATCATTTTAATTAAATGTAAAATAACAATGTCAAATAAAACATTAGTAAAATGTATTGTGTATATAGTGGAGCTATATTTTTATTTTGTCTGTCTTTGTATATATTTATAAATACCCATATTTCCTTACCTTATTTCTATTTTTCTTCTACTACTAAATGTAAGGATTTTTGGCTGATTGATTTTAGCACTGCAAATATCCCCATGTGGTATAAAATCCATCATTTTTATTAGT
Source organism: Brachirus orientalis (assembly GCA_016785285.1). Taxonomy (NCBI): domain Eukaryota; kingdom Metazoa; phylum Chordata; class Actinopteri; order Pleuronectiformes; family Soleidae; genus Brachirus; species Brachirus orientalis. Next base: position 1,774,583 of record JAFBJR010000080.1, on the reverse strand, counting down.
AGTTTATGAATTCACTGTCGTTGGACTCAGTACCTCTTATACTCTATACAAGTGGTGTCAAACTCATTTTAGTTCAGGGGCCACATAAGGTGCATAATAACCTGTAAACAACAAGAAATCTAAATATTTCCCTTTATTTTACATTTAATGAAGTTTATTTTTACAAGACACATTATGAAAAACCGGACATTTCCTGAGAAAAATATAACACCTAAGTTTGCTATTTACACATTAAAACTTACAGATCACAGTGGATCTACAAAGGCACTAAACAATTTAGCCCAGGTATCTACAACTAAAAAATATAGTAGCTCAGATACTGATTAGATTCTAATCTTTAACAAATGTATTATGTGGGCCAGATTGGACCCTCTGGTGGGCCAGTTCTGGCCCACGGGCCGCATGTTTGACACCCCTGCACTATACACAAGTAATATCAAGTATTTTTACTGTGTACTTTTGGAGTAATCCAAAGTTTCAAAACATCCCCCCCCAGCCCTTGATTTTTTCACAAATCGCACCCTGTGAACGACAAATATGACATAAAGTGCCTTTAACGGTAAAAGACTCAGTGTTCGTGCGGTTAACGCTGGAGGAACTCGGAAGGTACAGTTAGAAAGGCGACGTCAAATTCTGAATTCAGTAGCTTTACACTAAAACTGTGACGATTTGCACCCGGGTCAACAAATAACATGAGCTGGTTACTCACTCACACTGGTTTACACATGTGGGGAAAAAAAAAAAAGAAGTGGTTTAGTTAAGGGTGTAAGTGATGAAGTGAAAGATGATCCTCGGCTGAGAAACGCTTGTCACAAGTAAAAGGCCACAGTCAAGTCTTGCAGAAACCTCCTTTCACAACCAAGTGTCTGGCGGAGGAAGTGACTTGTCTTCACCACGTCGAGGTTTCTCCTCCAACACGGTTCCCCTTTTTTTTTTTCCACGGCCACTTCTCTTTTTTAGCCTTTTGCCCTCTCTTTTTTTTTTTTTCCCCTCTCGGCTCCATTTCCAAAGCAGGGGAAAAGCCTCTTAACAGCCAGACAGACGACTAATAAGGAGCGGCTCCTGACAGCCAATCCTCTTTAATGCCTTAGCACACAGCATTATGGGCAAAATAACCTCCATCTCACACACACACACACACACACACACACACACACAGTCAGTCACACTCTCAAAACACTGCCTGAAAAGGCCAGAAGAGGAAAGAAGTCCGAAATGCCACTGTTCTAAAAAGAGACTTCCTCTTTTGTCTTTAGCAAAGAAATAATGATGTGAATTTTCGTAAGGAAACAAACAAACCACAGGCCGACGGGAACAAAGCTGTTCAGAGAAGGTCAAGAATGTCCGCGCTTAACGTGCGCGTAGGTGAGCTGGACTGATATTTGACTGGCCAGTTTGTCTCTAAATGGAAGGAACCGTCTGTCTGTTAATCGTCCAACTGTCCAACCGTCGGCGAGACAGGCCTCAATTGGCAAAAGTCACGCCAAAAACCCGAGTCTCACAGCAAAAAAAAAAAAAAAAAAAATCTCACAAAAATCAGCATCGGACGTCGAATTCTCGTGTCGGAGAGGAAACCCAGCAGATTACTGGGATTAACACGTGTCTGACCACCATCATACGTTACATCTCTCCTGTAACACAACATATAGACTGTATATATATGACTTTTACAAACTGTTTACATTCAGTTTGACCTTTAACACACAGAGAGAGAGAGAGAGAGACTCCAGCTTACATATACATAAAACATGGCCTATTTGTTGGGCTGGAAGGAACGCTCACTATAAAAAGAAATATTTAACACCCACATGCACTACATTAACGACTACTTGAATTCAATTAAACCACCGGACTATCTATTTAGCTTCTAGATGTATTTACAGAGAAATGATTCCCCGTGGTACAAAGTCAGCATTTGAGTAAGAGGGCGCGTTTTGAAAAAACCCCAGATTTAGTTCGAAGCAAATGTAAAGATAAGTGTTGAATGAATGTCTCTTACAGCAAACTTTAAATATAAGTCTAGATTCATACACTATCTGTTCATAAAAGAGTCTCTCCACCAAATATCAACGTATATGTGGTCCCATCTGTATTACAGACCGCTTTAGTAATTAATTGTGTACTGATTATGTTACAAATGAGAATATAATGTGTTACGTTAGTTTTTTTTTGTCACATTTTTGCAGGAAACGGGAGATTCCATAGATTTATACTGTATTGATCTTAACTGTTTTGAGTGTATAAAGTTTTGGGCTGCAACTAACAATTATTTACCTTAACTGATTAAACTGTTGATTATTTTATCGGTTACTTGATAAGTAGTTTGGTCCATAAAATGTCAGAAAATGTTTTTTTTATTCAGCTTATTCAGTTTGTTTTATGGAGCAAAGGAACCAGAAAATGTTTACATTTAAGAGGCTGAAAATGCTGAGAAACTGCTTTTAATTATTGGAAACAGTCAAACCAATAAATCATTCATCAAAATAGTTGGTACTGGATTTAGTCATTACATTAAATGTTTAAGGGGAGAGTGTAACAATACAACAACAAGCAGAAAAGATATCAAACTTTGCTTCATTAAATGAAAATATTGGTTAGTTATTTCATTCTTTGGAGCGTTTTAAACAATTATCTTGCTCTTTTCAAACCAAAAAACCAGTAAATATTAATTCATTAACTAACCATTTGATTAACTGAGCATTTTACGTCAATTTCAGGCATCTTTGACAGTAAAACTGTGTGGACTCGATCAGTTAGACCCGATGAAACAAGTAAAGTCAAAAACACAAAGGTGGTTTGACCTGCAACTGTGTGAATGCAATTAAATCCAGATTATAGACATGAACGTAGCGGACGGGTGTTCACGAGGATGAGACGAGAGGAGGGAAAGCGGTGCCACAGCCTGTGTTTCCTCAACAGTTGCAGCTCTTCTTGTAGCTGGTTTAAAAATTCATGAGCGTCTTTAAGCTGCCCGCACTCTGCTCCCAGCGTTTGTATGAATTTCACACAGACTGCATGTGACAGAAGCGGCTCATGCTCCGCTTGTATAATAAAAACACGGCTCCGCGGTCACGGCTGTAAAGTGCGCAGGTGTATTCAGCTCAACGCTCTTATCCCTTATTGATTTTATCGGTTAGATCCACTTAAGCCACGAGGGGAATAGAAAAGAGCAGCTGTTTGGTTTTTAAAAAAGCAGAATAGAATAAAAGCTGAAATATTCAGATTACACCCGGAAAGATGAGGATTTTTGAGTATGTTCAGTTAACTTATGGTTTATTAAGTAATCTGTAATTTGTTTGAGACACTTTTTTAAAAAAAAAAATCTTTCACATTAAAATCCTCTCATGGGTCAAACCATTTACATCAGAACTGGGTGTGACGTCACCTCCAATTTGACCGCCTTCCAGTTGAGAAGTCAGGAAAAATACATGGACGCCAATGTATCATGGGCCAGACACTGTTAGCAATGTCCAGTCCAATCCAATCCAACTTTATTTATAAAGCACTTTATAAAACAACACAGTTGACCAAAGCCATGAGGACAAATCAGGCACTACATGGTATAAAAGCTGAACAGAATGTGAACACAAGTGCGAGCAAATTGCGAGCCTGAGGTACGTTTGCGTTTCCGACTCCTCAACTGGAATGCCATTAACTCCGACTTCCGACATAAATGGAACACAGCAGTTATGCCATTTGTCAATTAATATGCAAGTAGTAGCCATCCTAGAATCCGTTGTTAGCCTTTTGCGAGATTGCTCCGACCAAAGCACCAAACTGGACATTTGTACTTTGCAAATGACCGAAGCTGAAATCCCAACTTCCTACATGGGACAAAAAATTAGGACATTGGTGTTTGTAGTCCTCGCAATACTGTAATAAATGGCAGAATATAGTGATAATTGAGTCACGCAAAAGTTTTTGGAAGCATAGCTTTGATGAGAGAAATTTTAGCCGGCTGTTGTTAGCTTTTCAAAGCTGACTGAGCCTAGCTGTGAGGCTAACAGGTTTATTAAAGCCTGAGCCATGCTCAATCAATACCTGTATTTTAGGGCTGCGGCTATCGAATATTTTGGTAATGGAGTATTCTATCAAATATTCCATCGATCCATCAAGTAATCGGATAAAACATACTTTTATCCTATTCGTCCTGTTACTTTCGCTTTGCTGTTTTTGCTCATTTTCGCTGCATTCACTGTTTCTGGTCCCGGCGTCTGCCGTTCCGTGCCGCCAAACTGTCCACACACGTTACCCAAAGTCCGCTTCAGTCTTCTTCCGCTTTCTAGGGGACGCATAGCCCGTGACGTAAGCACGTTGTGTCACACTAAAAAGAATCCGCGCGAAACGTTAATTAAACGAGGCTTCGAGGCAGAGGAAATTCCTCGATCATTTTTTGAAATCGAGTTACTCGAGGAATCGTTGCAGCCCTACTGTATTTAAAGAAAAATACTATCATGTGTGATAGATTGATTTGTTCCGTTATTGACGTTCCTTCTACGATAAATGTTCTTACAATCTGTTTAACGTTTTTGTATCGTAACATATGTGGACGGCCGACATTGACAGTTATCATACATGTCAGATGAATAAAGACGGGGTTTTTACAAAAGTATGAAGGTTACGGATTCCTGTTTTATCGTGGTTTTAAACGCTGACTAAACCACCAATGAAATCTCGCCGACTGATTCGCGCATGTGTCACATTTCAAGTGATTTCTCTTGCATCGCGACAGTTGGCACTGCACCCACTGGTGCCCTTAGTAACGCTGCATTCCATTTTTTAGCCAAAACAGAATTTCTAAGGAATTTCCAACTCAGATTTCAAAATGGAATAATGCTACTTTTACCTCTCCTAGCACTTGTGTTGGATTTGTTTCACAGTTAATCTGTCGTACACACAGTACTGCTTCATTTTTAACCGTAGGGTTAGAAAAATACCATGACAAGCATTGTTATCAACTGGTATTGCTAACGATAGCTAACAACTGCGAGCCTGAGGTACGTTTGCGTTTCCGACTTCTCAACTGGAATGCCGTCAACTCCGACTTCCGACATAAATGGAACACGGCAGTTGTGCCATTTGTCAATTAACAAGATTGAAGTTTTGCTATATTGCTACAAAATCAAACGATATCACATTATTTGTTGCCGAATTATCGTCCGGCTCTACATATACAGGACATCAGCTGTTGCTGTGTGTCAATTGCTAATTGCAGTGCATCCTTCTGCTGCACAGTAAAACTCTGGAGGAAAATGAAGAGAAAATAAAAAGGTGATTTACGTCTTCTCTCTTTAGAAAACCCCACCGCGTCTGTTTCGAGGGAGTAAATGTGTTGAACTTCATCCCCTGTTGTGTATAATGAGTACGTCTCCTGTTTGGCCTTTTTAAATTTAATTTCCCTGGGGAAACCCGGCGCTATTGTACTCTGAGCTGTGATGTACTGCCTGGTTACACAATTACTGTAAGCAGCGCGGCATTAAAGGGGTTTCCGGGTGTGAAACGTCTCTGTCCGTCAGGACGTTTGACACCGTCGACCTGTGTGTTTGCATAAAACGACGACAGATGCAAATCACAGGGTTACAGTGAGTGAACGCCTTCAAGGGTGTAAAGAACTGCATGGGATCTGACACTGGCTACACTTTCAGACATACCTTTCTATTGTATGTATAAATGTACAGTATAATTATACTGCAATACATTGTATGTTAATTATGTTGACTGGATTTGTAGAGGAATGTTAATGTCTTTGGCAGGAAATGGTAAGTAGAAAAAGTAAGTAAGGAAAAGCTTAATACATACAGCGCATTTTAAAACCCTAATAAAACACATTAGACAATTTAGAAGAGACAGAAATGTAGTGATAACTACATGTTTAACTATAAAGGTCAATTTGAAAAATATGTTCTGTCTTGGAGAAAGCTTGGGTTTGATTTCGGCCGATAACTGGCACAAATTCAATATATTACACATGAATATGTTTGTATAAGTGTATCATCTCTTTAAAATAAAATACGTCAGACAAGGGCCCTGCTTTATGGAGGCCGCCATCTTGCAATGCCGCGTTTCTACTAAGGATGGACATGGGAGTATTTGATTATTCACTTGTGATAAAAAAAGATAAAAAGTCGATCAGGTGCTGTGACATATAAGAGATATACAAAAACAAATATTTTACCCATTATTGCAACAAAGCCTAACCCTCTAAATGAATCATGTTGGCTGTTCCCGTTAGCTCAACACACTGTGAACCCTGCAATTTAGAATATTTGATAAATAATACTATGGACCTTATCAAACAGCATTTTTGCTAGAAATGCCCATCCCTACTTCACTACAGCAGACTGAACAGATGAACAAGCTGGAGCTTGTGTTTTGCATTTTGAAGCAAAAACCTTCGATGCAAATGAAGTCGGGCTTAAACAATGAATTCAAAGACTGATTAAAACAAGATCTGTGATTTTTTCCCCCGCTTCTTAAATGTGAAAATGTTCTGGTTTCTTTGCTCCATATAACAAACAAATCATTAAAATGGAATCATTTTGGTTTGTGGAAAAAAACAAGACATTTGAGAACATCATCATTTCCAGGTTTGCTAAACACTGATCAGCATTTTTCAACATTTTCTGACATTTTATGGACCAAACGATTACTCGATTGAGAAAATAATCGTCTGAGTAATCAATCATGAAAATAATCATTAGTTGCAGCCCTGAAATGAAGACGCGTGTGTGCAGGCCACCGTAGTTGCCCATAATCTGGATTAGATGTGGATGAAATTTAGTCTATTGGTAGCATGCCCGATTCTGCATAAACATACCAAATTCCATTCAAACCCAATGAGTTTTGAGAGAGAGCTGTGATTTTCTTTTTACACCTTTGCCCATTATAAGTGAACGGGATTTCCTGAAGATTTGATCATGTTTTGTGCCGTCATCTGTTGGTAGATTATTTCCAAAATTAAATGGGAAAGTACGTGGGTGATCGCCCACACATCAGGGAAAAAAATTCTGATTAATCAAACTTACAGACAACAAACTGACGCTGATGAAAGTTTTGGTTGAAATGCATGCGGAGGTTTCTTGCACAGGAGTTGATATTGGAGACGCGTGGGCCTTTAATGGGTTTGTATCTGCTTTATTCATCAGAGCTGAGCATCAAAAAGCAGCAGCTGAGGCTCTAATTGTCAAAATCATGCTCGAGACCTTCGACGCCTCGTTCTTTCGCCCGAGGAAAAACACTTTGAAGTTTCCAGACTTGTTTGATTTTTTTAAAAAAGAAAAACACTCGGGTCTTTAAATACGTGAGTCACATTTGTCCCGTCTTCGCTCTGTCATGTATGTCGAGTCGTGACAGCCCTTTGACTTTGGCTTTAACCAAAGCTCCGTTTCCACTCTCTCCCTCTGCCTCTGCCTCTCTCTCCATCTGCTTCATCCCTCTGTTTCGCCCCTTTGTATTCGTTCTGAATTGAAGGCTGAAAAGCGAGTTTTCTATTCCAAAAGCGTCAGATGATGAAAGGCCTTTGATCACAGTTCAGCCCTGCAGGTGGTGCACAGCCTTTCCTCGTTTTCCCCACGTCTCTCCCGCGTCTGCTGTGTATTGTCTCCATAAATTTAAAAATAAAAGCACAGAATGTGACGGAGTACGACGGGCGGGTATTGTTATCCGCTGTTTGTGAAGTGGGCTGTGAACAGTGGAGGGATAATGTTGCAACATCCTGTAAATCTCACCACATGAGAAATTTTTACCACATTTTTTTTTACCAGCAGAGTGGAAGGTCAGAGGTCACCGCAGCTGTCACTGCACCTGCTTTCAGGTTCTGATTAACGTCCACAGCGTTATGAGTGACATAAACATGTTCCGTGGTTGTGTGTTAACGGTCCTGTCATATTTAAGGTTTGAGGAAAAACCCGATGACATACTGAGGCGGAACTGGGCCAAAAAGTTTGATTTCGTATGAAAACAAATATTTTGTTTGGAAAAAATACAATTTGAAAATGTAAGTTTCAAAAAATGCAACAATGTATTCAAATTTTAAAAAGTTTAAATATATAGTGAAATAAATTCTGGAATTATTTTGAAGAAATTATTCATTTTCATATTTATTTTTTTGATATTTGAGGTCTTATTATTTCCGTTGCAGAACAAATGTTTTCAGATTCAAATTTCTTTGTTTACAGTTTAAATCGTATTTTTTTTTCAGTTTCAAAACAATTTTTTTTTTTTTTTCAGTTTCAAATCTTGTTTTTTCACTTTCAGGCTACCGTGGGGGGCGTGGCCTCAGTTGGGAGAGGCGTGGTCTCATGAGGGCATGAGCGAAGGCAGAGGAACTTCCTCTGCTATGTTGCCTTCAGGAAACACAGGAACTGAGAGAACAAAATGACGTGAGAGCAGAAACTGATCTGAAACCAAAAAAAAAAAAAAACAAGAACCTGAACCTGGAAAAAAATATGATTTTAAACTCAACAATTAAATGATTGATCATGAAATGAATCAACAATCATGGGAAATAAGTAAAAAAAAAAAAAAGTAACAATATATACAAATGCAAGCATACATAAAATTTTAAGCGTATTTTCACGTCTTTATCTTGATGTTAAATATCCTTTTTTAATCAGAAAACATCACTTTGTAAACCACTCACTCTTCCACACCAAAGTCCATAGAGAAAATCTGTGATTTTACATCACAGCACGCAGGAGTTGTTGATCCACTGCTGCCTCCATCAGTACATTTAAAAAATATTATTTTGTGACTTCTGTGTTTGAATTCTTCAGTTCAGATTTACCCACTTGACAAAAACTTACCACAGAAGCAGCGGCAGAGCAGCAGCTCCTGTGTTGATGCGAGCTAAAAACGCTCATTTTCTCAATGGACTTTGGTGCAGGAGCGCAAACTTCAGCTTCCAGTCAGAAAAATCCCTTTCAAACGAGATAAGGGTGCAAGATACTGTCAGTGTTAACAGTGATTTATTACTTCTGTTGGTGTCGCTCATTAAAACTAAAAACAGGCCATTCTGGAACTTCCAGCTCCCAGAGCCAACGATCAAAGTAATGTCTTACAAGCAAACTGTCATTGCTGACTAACTGGGTTGTCATGACAAAATCACTCTCACAACACGCAGGAGGAGGAAGAGGAGGAGGAGGAGGAGGAGGAGGAGGAGGAGGAGGAGGAGGAACAGTCGTATAAGCAGACGAGTAAGACGACTAAAAATAGATAAAAGGATGGACAGTATTCTGGGAACACACGCATACACACAAAATGTGATGAATGTCTGGCAGATAAGTTTCCCGTGTCTTCACACACACACACACACACACACACGTTGGCGCTTCTATCAGAGTGAGGACCCTCATAGACATAATGCATTCCCTAGCCCCTTACACTAACCTTATCATCACAACTAGATGCCTCACCCTAACCTTAACCTAAACCAAATTCTAACCCTAACCCTAAAACCAGGTCTTAATCCTGAAAAAGCCCTTTTAAGGAGTGAAAAAGTGAGGACCAGCCAAAATGTCCTCACTTTGTCAAAATGTCCTCACTTTGTCAAAATGTCCTCACTTTGTAGGTGTGAACACACACACACACACACACACACACACACAGGTTTCCAGAGGACATTGCATTGACTTCCATTCACGTCCTGGTGACTTACTCTAACCCTAACCATAATCACTGGTGTCCCGACCTTAGCCTTCACCTAACTTTAAAACATGTCTTCACCTTAAAATGGAGTCATTCACATTATGGGGACTTGATTTTGGTCCCCATAATGTGACTGTGGAAACAGCTTTAGGTCCCCACAACATAAGGAATACCAGCTACACACACACACACACACACACACACACACACTTTGATGTCCTGCATCATTTGTCTGCTCTTTCATTTCACCACATATGGAAATTCACTTCTTGGCATCAAACTAGCGTCTCCTTTCAACAAACTAACGTCGTTTCCTTCCACATTTTATTATTCCATGAAGAGATGGAAAAAAAAAAAGAATGTACAGATTAGGACTGCAACAGTTAATCGATTAATAATGAATTACTTCATTAATTATCTAATAGGGCAGGGCAATATATGGATATGAATATATGTAGTATATCGTGACATGAGACAAGTGTCAAGATTTGTGATAATAATTGTATTTATTATATTGAATAAATTGGTGAAACACACAATATCATACATATTTTAAATGTAAAAAAAACACATGGAATTAACAAAATTATATTTTAACAAAAGTCACTTACAAACACGTCTTTAATTTTAGCAGAATATGACCATATTTACTCCATCACATTTTTAGATTATAGTATACATAGTATACATGATTATACTCCTTTCTTTTATATTTTCCCTTCATTTCTTTTAACAAAAGTTGTTTTTACTGATTTATTAATTTATATAATATATTTCATATCAAATTAATTTCCAGTTTATTTATCCATTTAATTATTTTTCTTTTAACAGTGGTTGTTTTTTAGTATTAATTTGGCGTCACTCATTCTAACTTTATTTACAGCAATATAATTTTTTTGTCCTTGATTACTGTTTGTTTGGTTTTCCTTTCCTTTATTTAACTATTAACTAATTCACTTATTTGGAGTGACATGCAATTGGAGACAAAAACTTTGAATGTATGACCCTGTTCTGAAACTGAATAAACAAATAATATTTTTTAAAAAAAGAGAGAATTTGAGCACATTTATAGTCAATTTTATTGTTTCTAACACATAAATATCCTTATTTAACATTAAAAAGTCAAAGAAACATAACAGGTATTGTCTGAAATTAAAGGTTATAATAAGGGTATTTTAAGATGACGTGATACAGATCTTTAACAGTAGATATTTCTATTTCCGAGTGTATTTACAGTGTATTATCACTCTCACTCTTTTGAGAAGCGAAAAAATCTCAAGAAACTTTTCATGAGTCCTGAGATGTGTGTAACTTTATATCCACATTTATCTCATTTATCGGGATATAGAGTGAAAATATACAGCTATTATTGATAACCATGTCGCCCAGCATTACAAAAACCTTCAAGTGATTTATATTGTGATATATATATCTATATGGAATGACATAAAAAAAAAGTATATTGTGATAAAATTTCTTCCAGCCCTAATATCTAACCATGGGGTTTTTTTAATAATTAAAACAGATTCTCTGATTGTTCAGTTTCATATGGCAAAATAAATCATTAAAACTGATTCATTTTAGGTTTTATTTTAATTTTTTCCACCATTTTTCAACACTGCCCACCATTTTGTGGGCCAAACAACTAATCAGTTAATCCCGAAAATAATCAACAGATTCCTCAACTATGAAAAGAATCGTTATTTTCAGCCCTACCCCAGAGTATCCATAGTTTTGACAGAAAACCAAAGTACAAAGACAATGACATGTTAACCCACAGCAGCTCAGCATTTCCCTACAACAGTGCGTGTGGTGAAGACGAGTTAGAAAAAGATTCAGACAAACAGAATCATTTGACTTAATTAAAAGGTTTCAAACTGCAGTCAATCACTCCCAACGTGTAATTAACATAGACTTACAGATTTAAAACACAATAAAACCACACTGTGTCTGTGTTTTATCATTGTAGTGTAGAGAACGTTCAACAAACCCTGCATCAAAAATGAGCCGATGCACTCACGCGCATCAATATCGGCCCGATACTGGCCAAAATAACTGAATCAGATATCAGGGAATAAGAAAATTTTAAAGTGTGATAGAATCCAAGAACCTTAAAAAATCACTTAAAGACAATAATGTACTATGCAATAAATTATTTTTATTACTTCTATTACTGTTTTAAAGGTCGACCGATGTGGGTTTTTCTATAGCCGATAACTGATGCTGATCTTTTGGCCCATATATTTATAAATGCATACATTTTGTTTAGAATGTGTTTATTCACATATTTATATTACATATATCACACATTTCCCTACTGAGAGATTTATATTCATTTTTTCCCCTCTGCCTGATTACTTTTAACAGTTTAATGATAAAAAAAATAATACAAACAAATTACAAACAATGGTCTGTCTCTCCACTCCACATTTAACAGTATTTCCAGTAAAAGTGTTAAGTGACTTAGCAACATTTATCTTATTTCTGAGAACAAAATTAGTAATAATTTGCCATCGTCCAATGGCAATGATTTTAAAAAAACAAACTCAAATATCGGCCCGATTAATCGGCATCGAGTGTGCGTCTAGGATACACGTAGAGAATTCATTCATACGCGCACGACGGCGACGCGATGACCACAGACACAAACGTGTTCAAACGATTGATTTGAGCACAGAATGATGGACGGATGGACAGAAGGACGGATGCCACACATTCTTTACCATCTAACAAATAAAACTGCTGTGTGTGTTCTCTGGCCAGTTTTCACTATCAACAGCAGCTGCCAGTCACACCAGGGTGTCAAGCTGCTGCTGGCATTCACACACACACACACACACACACACAAAGACCACAAATCAATACTGACGTCTCTTGTCTCCCCCACCGCAACAGGGTGACACACACACACACACACACACACACACGGTTGTGTGTCCAATTGTTTTGACCCATCACTGACAAGGACTGAGAAGCTGCTGTGTGTGCGTGTTCTTGTACTTGAGGACCAAAAATCGTATAAAACACCTACAACACGAGGACATTTTGACAAAGTGAGGACATTTTGACAAAGTGAGGACATTTTGACAAAGTGAGGACATTTTGGCCGGTCCTCACTTTTTTTTCACCCCTTAAAATGGCTTTTTTCAGGGTTAAGACCTGGTTTTGGGGTTAGGGTTGGAATTGGGTTTAGGTTAGGGTTAGGCATCTAGTTGTGATGGTTAAGGTTAGTGTAAGGGGCTAGAGAATGTATTATGTTTAAGAGGGTCCTCACTCTGATAGAAGTGCAAACATTAGTGTGTGTTACAGTGTCATGCTGTGACTGTTACCATTATGATGAAGACAATTGCGCAATTAGCCATGTCACTACTACCAACGGGACACATACAATTTTTTGCTAATTTTGAAATAATAATAATAATAATTTGTTAATATTTTATGTGACTGATTCGAGATATGCCATTAACATTCTGAGTGATTTAATAAAAAGTGCCACAAAGGGGAGCCAGCACATTTCTGTCAATACTCTGGTCAAAGCTCCGCCCCCCAACATTCTGGAAATTTTGTTTTTGTAACGATACCAACACATTTATTTAACATTACAACAAATTCTAACGTAAGTAGAGTTTCTCGTGACATGAGTTCCTATGTTTCCTCTGCATGTGTAAGAATATACGCGCAAATTTGGACATTTTCAACAACTACTAATGTTGTTAGCCAGGTCACGCTAAAGCTAACACACTGTAAGTCTGAGGACTTATGTCCGTATTTGTCCACATTTTCTGAAAGCTTACGTTAAGAAACGTTATTAGTTTCTGACCGAAAAATCTTGAAATCTGACTTTTACGATTATCGCAATCATATGGTGAATTGCAATGTTGCCAGTCAGCGTTACAAAAGACATTATGACCCAAATGAGGGTAAAGTACAAAGAGAAGGCTCTGCCTGTTTCCGTTACAAATCTCAGAAAACAATAGCTATTTGTTGCAAACCAAAATGTAAGGCAAAATGATCACAATTATATTGTCAGCGTTACCAAAAAAAAAGACCCAAATGAGTCAAGGTTTGACAATGTTATCGTTTACAAGATATCATGGTAATATGATTACCATAATATTGTGAATCGCAATTATGGTAGTATACAGACAGAACGAAGGCTATGCCTATTTTGTTAGCAAATGGAGGGGAAAAAAAGTTTTTTATCAAAAACACATGGTAAAAATTATTCCGTTAATCTCAAAAATCCAATTACATTAAACAGTGTTTTTTTTTTAAATTACCCAAATGAAGGTAACATCAATTTTACGAATTTACGAGCTATTTCATTCTAACCAAACTGTAAGGTAAAATATTTTGGTAACCCTTCCAAAATTCATTACTCACGAACTAAGAGAAGGTCGAGCAGAGACAGAAAAGCTTTGCCTCTTTCCATTTACGAATCATTAAAAAAATATAATTTGTTTTTACTCAAAATGTAGTCGCAATAATATCGAGACTCACAATTAATGCCATCAATGTTTCAAAAAAAGAAAACAAAACATTACTAATGACCTAAATGTCAGTATAGACGGAATCTAAAAAAATAAATAAACGTAAATAAATGTAGGTCAATATTTTCGCAATAATATTGTGAATCACAATTTTTACAGTCAGTGTTACATAAAACAAATGTAGGTAGAGTTCAGACGAAGGGCTCTACCTGTTTCAGTTTACATGTCTTCAAAATGAATATTTGTTTTGAACCAAAATGAAAAGTAAAAGTAAAATTATCGCGATAATATTGCTAATTGTTTGAGTAAATGGAAAACCGTGAGATAAGATTACTATATGTCCCATTCGCAACGACTAACAACTTGGTTAGCCAGGTCAAGCTAAAGCTAAAACACAATAATATAAGGTGTAGGAATCAAATATTCTAGTTTTAAGAGTGGTAAAATTAACATTTAGTAAAATCTCACACACTCAGTCTGTCCTGTTCTTGTGTAAAAAAAAAATACGCTTCAGCTAGCTCACATCTAAAGTCTGACATGTTTCAGCTTAAAAACCATGAAAATGAAATTAAACGTTAACAGGCCAGTACATCCTCCAGAGGTCCGGGTCCTGCCCCAGCATCCTCCCCGGGTCCCCGCACTCCACTCACCGGTACGAGGTCTGTTTCCTGAACGCCAGTCCTCGCAGCTTCTCCTCCAGACTCTCCTGCTCCATGTCGGGCAGGCTGCCACTGAACGTGTCGCTGCAGCTGCCCGCGGCGGCTTCCTCCGAGCCGGCTCCGGACTCCGAGTCCCCGCCGTCGGCTCCCAGGGAGGCCAGGCGTCCGCTGAAGCCCCCCGCAGCCGGACTGCTGCTGCTGCTAAGGTCCTTGGTTTGGGGGTCCATGCTGCTCGGTCCACTTGGCGCTGGACCCCCCGTCTCTCTAATCCTTGTCCCCTGGTTTGAAGGCGGGAGGGGGACAGTGATGCTGGTGGCGGGGGGTGAGTGTGAGGATGTAGGGGGAGGAGGATTACTACGCGGAGCTTTGACCGTTGAGATTTCTGACCGTTGACCGTCTTTCTGCTGCCGCTGCCAGGTACGGCGGCACGCGCAGCCGCCTGGTCAACAAGCCGAACTGCACTCGCGAGCTCCTACTAACCAACTGCGTCAAGCTACTGACGTCAACCCGGAGGTGGGTGATGTAAAACTTCAAGATAAAAGCCGAACGTTTCCTTTGAAATGACATATTGCATTATGAGCTCAAAATATAGCATTGTTGCTACGTGTTAGATTGATCGGCCATATGGATAATCTGTGCTGGTATTTAAACGACAAAATCAGCAGATTATTGTTTATTTAATTGGTTGATTCTTAATATTTATGTACATTTTAAACACAGCACCCTCCCTGCACCATTCTTAAAATAAATACTGTTAATTCCCAAAACTTAAATTCTTTCCTAAAGTTAATTTATCAGTTTAGTTTTATTGCCTGTCTAATGTATTTAATATTTAGTTAATACAGTATTTTATTTAAAGGCCCAGTGTATAACATTTGTACTTTGGGCCTTGCTTTATGTAAGCTGCCATCTTGTTTCTACAGCAACCCAAATGGACAAACCAGCCAGAGCATTTGTTTCATAGTTTTCAACCATTTGTGGAAAGTATTTATGATGGTATAAATTGCGTCCCTGTTTTTTTGTTTGTTTGTTTTTTCAACCATAACAAACAAAACATTTCCAGTAAATAAAAAATAAAAAAAATCATCAAATGAAAAATAAACTTTTCAAACCAGGTATAAAAGCAGATGTTTCTCTGCTTGATTAATCTGTTATTAATCCAATGCAATATCTTCATAAAAGTTTGTATTTCAAATTACATTACAACATAGTTTGCTTAAATCATCCTTTAAAACAAAATTGAACTCATTTATTTTTAAGTTCATGTAAATCACATTTTAAAAATGACCAGTTTGATCCAATAAATAAGACACTTAATTATGTTGTACTGTTTTTAATACTATACCCATGGTTTAAAAGGCTTTTATTTTCAAAAACAAGACCGGAAGTCATGTAACTGTGAAAACTGTGAAATTGTGAGCTGCAAAGGAGGCGGTGACAATAAACACTTACAATATGTACATCACCACAAATGAACCATCCGTCCATCCATCCATACATCCGTCCAGCCCAGGGGATGAGCAGCAGGGCATTATGGGAAACTCTCTCCTCCTTTCTGCAGCATCATCAGTGTGAAAGTAGGACAGAGACTGATCATACATGCACGAACCCACACATGCTGTCAGGATGTCAAACACTAATCACACACACACACACACAGAAACGCAGACCATATGCTGTCCACTGCATGTGTGACATGTGTCATGGTGGTGATGTTCTCTCATTTACGTCAATGTGTGTCAAACATCTGTCTCTCGGCCGTCATCGTCACTTTACTCCATGTGGCCCTCGGCTTCATTGAGTGGTCGCTGACCTGAGCAGAGCTGTTTGACCTCTGTCTTGGTTTTTCCACAGACGAGCGTCTGTCTGGACTCCCTGCAGTTACTTTTTTTTTTTTTGGCATGTGTTTATCACTGTGATACCATTTTGGGGTCAAAGGGCAAGTGAAAAAGCACTGACAAGAAACTGGGAAAAAATTAAGTTTGACTATTGAATCATTTTAGACTAAAATTGTATATATATTTAATGAAAATATACAGTAAATAACAATAAATCACACAGTTATGGTTTGATGTTAGGCTAAGACACTCTCCCACACCAAAGTCCAAAGAGAAAATCAGTGATTTTAGCTCTCAGGAATTCAGGAGCTGCTGCTCTACTGCTGACTTGTTTAACATGTTTATGTCATGTAGGCTAATCTGAACTAAACATTTCAAACACCGAAGTTACAAAATAAATATTTGAACTTACCGAAGGAGGCGGTAGTGGATCAACGACTCCTGTGTGCTGTGAAGCAAAATCGTTGATTTTCTCTTTGGACTTTGGTGCGGGAGAGTGACTTAGACTGACATCAAATCAGACCTGTGTGATTTAATGTTATCAGCTTTTATATCATTATATATGTATATATTTTTTTAAATGATATACATGACCTTAGAAAATTGTAGACTTCAGCTGGAGAAGATTTTAGCAGATGACAGTTTTGTTAAGTGGCTAAAATCAGTTTCATCACACACAGCTAGGGTTCCTCTCAAAAAGGCTACTTCCTGTCAGAGGATTTTAACTAAAACAATTTAATATTTTGTTTTAATAATGATATGTTGTACTTATACAATAAATAATCATTCCTTTATGGCAGATGGCAGCCACATCTATCCTAAAACTATAGTACTAAAAGTAAGAATGCTTAGAACAAATAGGGTTTCTGGTATGAATCCATACTGGAAACCCGACTTGTTCTACACATATTTATGTGGCTACTTACTTTCGAAAGAGGCTACTTCCTGTCAGAACAATTAAGAGCAGTTTTGGGTATTTTTGATAAAATTGTTCTATTTGGTTTTAGTAGATATTTTATACACAGGATAAATACACTTTAAGGGTTAAAGTTATAGTCAGTCTAATAATTTCAACTTTCATTTTACAAAGAGTGGCAACCATAGCTGCGCTTCACACATGGTTATAACAAATTGGGTTTACGGGTTATAGAAACCCAAGTTGTTGTATGCGTGAATGATATGTGGCTACTATTGTTTTACTGTTAGGGTTACGTTTTCAGTTCATTTTAGGATACTGACAGGAAGTAGCCATGAGCAAATAGTAGTGACTGTGGCTAACTGATACATGTGCGAAGTGTGGCTACTTCCTGTCAAATCAAAACAATAGCAGTAACAGAAAATAGCTGCAATTTTTACACACTTAGAACAAATCAAGTTTCCTGTATGGATCAGCTCCAGCCAGTACGCAATTGCCAATTTGTTTGTAGCTACTTCCTGTCAAAAAAGCTAAAGCTAACTTAAAACATAAACCTGACAGGAAATAGCCGCACTTTCACATGGTGTTCAGCAAAAGTAACAGGAAGTAGCTATAAAACAAATCTTGTTTCTCGTACAAATCATGTAGATACAGTAACAAAAACAATAAATAAATAATTCACAGCTCCTCTGTTACTGTTTTTTTTTTTTTTTTTTTTTGCTCCATCACTGAAGCGACATTGTTTCCTGCGTTACCATGACGCTGCATCGTGGTGAAGCTGTGGACCTGCTCATCGTCTTGGGACTGTCAGAGCAATTCTCACCACTTTTGATGAGATGCTGCTGCTGCTGCTGCTGCTGCTGCTGCTGCTCATCTATTTTGGGATCCTAGTCATTTATGGAGGAGATAGAAGCTGCTGTGTGGAGCAGAGACACCATGAGACGTGTCTCTGTCCTAATGCAGTTTGGCCTTAACTCGATTTGAAGTTGTCAGGAAAAAAAGAAATGCTTTGAAGGGAACACAACAATTATGATTGTCCTCACAAAGACGTATTTCAGTTTTTAATGTTTTTACTTGTATTTTGGAAATGACCCCCCCCCCCAAAAAAAAGTACCTTAAATAATCTGACTGAATTTTTCTAACAATGTTAATATTTAAATGGTTGATAAAAAGAAAAAGTATGAAAAAAAAATGTTGAAAACTGTCATTCAGAAATTGTATATTGTATTATATGTATTTTATTAAATTTATTTTTATCATATGTAACATAATGCTGAGGTTTCCAGTTTTTTCGTTTACCACAATCGTGTTATATTTTGATTTTTCTTTATTTCTTTATTTGCACCTTAGTGTTTTTCTTTTCATGTGTTTTTAATTAGTTTTGTTATGTTTGCATCTGAAGATTAGTCACATTATCAGTGCTCCAATTCGGGTAAACCTGAAAAATCCATTAAAGTCAAAAGATATAGTTTATTTAATCAAAATGGGGATACACAATGTTCCAAAATGGCCTCATCACAACCATTTTCTGGTGGGAATATTACTTTAAGTACTTAACTCTAGGTATTTAACAATAATTGGAGCTGATCAAAGGTACAAGTCAACCAAAATGCCAATATGGCCTGAAAATCTGATTTAGAATTTTTAAAAAAAAGGATCCCCTATCATGTGATATTCTGTGTGCTGTGGTTTGTACATGATAGAACTACAAATACAATTTATCGCTAATCAAATTATTACAGAATAGAAACAAAACTAAACACAAACTTTAAATAAAAAGGACTTTATCGACCATGAAACATGAACAGAGGACACAGAGACGGCTGGAAGTCTGCTTTTACTACGGAAAATACTTTATTTACTTGAATGCAAAAGAAGACAGGAAGCCAAAGTCAGGCCAACTTTACACAGAAGCGACACAGAAATAAAAACCTGACTTGGAAAAATACTCTGCGACTGTTTCAGGCATCACTAGAAGAGAGCAGATGGAATGCATCACATGTCACCAAGGCACCGCGGAGAAAACAAACAGAATATGATACAGACACTGATCGACTGCAGGATAAGATTGTTTTTTTCCCCCCTCATACATCAAAAATAGAATTTGCTGCTCCAATAACTTTATTTTACACAATAAAAAATAATCTGACATGTACAGAGAGTGACATCTGCCCTTGGTGTCTGTTTTGGTTTATAACATACATGAAAAAAAAAAACGTAACACACTTGACATGAACATTTAAGCCTCTCAAATCCCAGGAGTCAAATGTCCAACACAGGCAACAGACACATTCACACTTTGTTATTTATTAACAACTCATATTTACAAAAAATATATATTTTTTTAAAATCATTTCTGGAAAGAAACCATATTTTTTTTGGTAATTGCATAAAAAACAAAAGCGAACAAAGAGCAGTGAACGTGTGCAAAGCGAGGATTAAAGGCTACAGGAAGTGAGAGCGGGAGGTGAAATCTGTGGTTCCGTCGCAGACATTTAACGTGTCGTTGTTTCCTGTCTGTGATAATCAACTAAAGGACCAGGCAGGGTCAAAAACCTCCTTTTTAGACCCCGTATTGCTGTAAATTGATTTAAAGCTGTCAAGAAAATTTTGCCTAATGATGAAAATGTCTCACTGATAATTTTATTTCAACAATTTTGTCACAATTATTACAACTAACAATAATTTTTATAGTCGACAAGTCATCAATTACTGGAATGATAAACCAACAAATCGGACAAGCTTTCAAACGTATTTGAGTTCAGTGCAGCCTAAAAGCGCAACAGATCGTTTGACGTAATTACCAAATTTCCTGTGATGTTTCCTGTGATGCTGTCAATCAAAATGTGACGACTGATCAACATTTTTCAATTAAAAAAAAAAAAAGTTTTAGCAATAAACATTTTTTGAATTATTTAAAAACTTGTTTGCATGTTTTCTAATCCTCTAATGTCTGAGTGTTTCAATGTTTTTCAGCCCCCAGTTTGGCAAAAACCACAGTTTTAAAAGGAAAATTTGGGAAAATATTCTTGTGCAATGAACAGACTGGCACCTACAATCTTCTAATTAAAAAAAGAAAAAAAAAGCAGAATAAACATATTTCCTTAAGAGAAAAAAAGCATAATGGGATCTATGATAATTTTTAGGGTGAAGTTTCTTGTCTGAAAACTGTCGTTACCCAAGCTGTGCTCAGTTACTGCCAGTAAAAAACTAATTTTCAGAAAAAAATTGCCATTGCCAAATTGACATTGCCTCCTAATTTGGCCGCGGTTAAATCGCACAGACAGAAATAAGTCAAAAAATATCTGGTCAGGTCAAATCTGAGCATTTTTTTGTAATAAATAATCAAAAAATCTACTATTTCTGAGTAACCGCTCCACATACATGAAATGATATTTGATCATCTGCTGCTTGAAACCAGCTTCTACTTCATTATAACACTTTTTCTCTGTTGCTCTTCCACAGAAAGTCCCTTTTAAACATCATCAAAAATTCATTTTGGGAACTTTTCTAAAACAAGCGCAGGTACCGCGGGCCAACAAATTTGAAAAATAACGAGTACAATAAAATGAAACAGTATGAACACAAACAAACAAAAGTATCAAAATGCATTGTAATGTAATATATGTATTACTGGAATAGAATTAAAAAATATTTAATATTAAAAGACATACAAACTATAAAAAGAAGCAAATTTTTGACCCAAAAAAAAAAAAAATCTATAAATACAGAGGTCATCGTCAGTGTCCTGCAAAAAGCCTCAATTTTTATATTTTAAGACACAATGCCAAAATTTGAAGCAGTGTTTCACGCCGGGTCAAATAAAGATAAGAACTGTTCAGTGCAACTTTTACTTCAGAAATAAAAGCAACCCGTGCTTTTTTTCCCTCATATTCGTATTCTTCTTATTACAGTGTATCTGATTACACATGGACCTAAACAAACGGCTGCAGGCGGAGGAGGAGGGTTAGTCCAGGACACTGAACCATGCTCCAAAGGAGGATGGGAAGGGCTGGGGTTAAAGGTCAAAGGGGAGTAAGGTGAGCGTTGGTGTCAAACCTCAGGACGTTTCGTTGACCGTCCGCTCCAGATCTATCACTTTACTGGTGCTCCCGTTCGTCCACTGCTCCAGAGACCTGACGGAAGAAAACAAC
This sequence comes from Brachirus orientalis, assembly GCA_016785285.1. Taxonomy (NCBI): domain Eukaryota; kingdom Metazoa; phylum Chordata; class Actinopteri; order Pleuronectiformes; family Soleidae; genus Brachirus; species Brachirus orientalis. Next base: position 1,752,881 of record JAFBJR010000080.1, on the reverse strand, counting down.
AATTCACGACAGAGCGTCACTTGCAGCCTCGCGCTAAAATATAAGCAGCTCCTTAGCGTCGCTAACGTCGCTTCATCGCTACGGGCAACTTGGACTTTGTAAGGTTATCGACTGAAAATGTTTAGAGTGTCAAACACTCGTGCAAACTCCCGCAGACACGCCTGCTCCACACGAGAGGATTTCTAAACCTGAGACCAAAGAAACAACAAACTTTGTGAGCGATTTTCACTGTTTTAATCCTGAGATGAAAAAAAAAAGTCAAATTGTGATGTTTTCGCTGATGATTTTTCCTAAAAAAAAAAGTTGTAGAATTCATATTTCTTGATTCATTCCCAAGAGTCACTCTTTCACGTCATTTTCTTGCGTTAAGTTAAACTTATCTTACAGATTAGCTGCATTGTTGTTACTGACCGAGTGTGTTTTCATGATTTTACCGACGGCACGCCGAGAACATGATGTTCAGAACTTCTTATGTCAAACATGAGCTCCCATTTGAAGGCACAAATAGAGAGGAGAGAATATTTTTCTGTTGATGTCGTGAGCTAATAGCTCCTGCGGTTGGAATCTTAACCATTTGCATTTGTATTTAGACAGATGAGATAAACCTCATCCCGCTTTTGTGTCGAAGTTCGTCTTTACCTGTGCAGGTCGAGCAGCAGGTTCTCTGCTGTCTGCGTATTATTGCCTTTACTCCTGAACGGCGGGTGTGTTTCCTCCCTGCTGGGCTCCACCCCCAACTTCTGTTGCTCCGAGTGACGCCACGCCGCCATGACAACGGCGGGCGTGTCCTCCCACTGGTCGGGATATTCGCCGCCAAGGCCGAGCAGGTGTGGCTGCTCGTCTTCGAAGGTGGACAACAGATTTCTCGACTTCACTGAAGGAAGGGGGGGGGGGGGGGGGAACATGAGCGTCGTCCTTTTATTTTCACTTTTAAGAAAGAAAGTTGGCGCCCTAACGTTTTGTCTTCCTCAAAGTATTACATTTAAACAGAGGTACACACAAAATTCATAACACTGTACCACCACATGTTATTATTTCATTGAAGGGAGAAGAAGTGTGTGTGTGTGTGTGTGTGTGTGTGGGAGGTGTTGGAGAGGATACAGAGAAATGTCAGCCCCTTTAATCAGTCTCTGTAGCCATTATTGCAGCACCGTAGGTGGAATTAGATTATTGTCAATGTTATAATGGACGTCCACAGTTTTACTGCTGGGAGCTAATGAGTCATTACAATGGAAACAGCAGGACGATATAAAAGGGGACTCTAATTGTGTGTGTGTGTGTGTGTTTGCTTTCAATAAAGCACGACTCTTTGCTTGCCAGATTAAACAAAAAAAAAAAAAAAAAGTGCATATTTACATGAATATCAGTGCTATTTTGAAGATACTGACCCACATTTTATTCATCATATCGACTTCAGTGAGATCACAAATGTTGGTGTGAGTAAATCTATCACATATCGAGAGCTGGAGTTAGGATATTTTTAGTCATTTGTTGTTTTTAATCGATTATATTAATTAATAATTTAGGTAGATGTCATGCTACAACTTTGTTGCTTCATTCAAAATTTAAAAAAAAACACTTCCTTGACTAATAAACAAAGTAATTCCTTGTGATATGACATAAGTTTAAATCCTACTCCACTCCAGATTAAGTGTATTTTGGTTTCATAAGTTTTGTTGCTGTGAGTGACGGGCAAATTCAATTAAATTCAGTTAAATTTAAATTACTTTATTTGTCCCCAAGCAAGGCACATTTTAAAAGGGCATGAACGTAGCTAAGAACTAAATCCACAGACACAGTACAATAATACACTATTCAAAGATAAAAAAAACACATTGATTCTAGCAGATGGGCATAATTTAAAAAAAAGCACACAGCATTCTTGGCATTTGACATTTCTCAGATAATAAATCTTATTTTGCTTATTTTTTTTCTCGGCTGCTCCTTACGGCTTCAAGAAAGAGTTACGCTGATTAAATATCTAATTTATTTATTAAATGTCAATCTCGTTTCAGTACTTACTGATATAGACGCAAAACAAGATGGAGCCTCGTCACATTAGATATTCTGTAAAAAAAAATATATATATATTTTCGCTACTAATTTAGCGAATCACTGATGCTACAGCTAGCTAAACTATAGCTAAAATTAGTTTTAGCTTCTAGCTGTAACAACAGTGATTAACTTTTGTATAATGTATTATGTAAGTGGGAAGTGGTTAACTAGCTATAGCATTTGTGGCTAACTTTTGCTAGCTTTAGCTACTAGCTAGTATAATGGACGTCCACAGTTTTACTGCTGGGAGCTAATGAGTCACTGCAATAGAAACAGCAGGACGATATAAAAGGGGACTAATTGTGTGTGTGTTGTTGTTTCTCAGATAATAAAGCTTATTTTGTTTATTTGATTTTTTTCTCGGCTGCCCTGTACAGCTTCAAGACAGAATTATTAACTAATTTTCCCACTTTTTATCATTACTGCTTTTGTTTATGCAGATGACACACTTCTAGCTATAATCGCCACAATCATTCTTGAACGATTACATTTTTTTTAATTTTATTTTATTTTTTTTAAGTTATTTAAGCAATCTCTTAAAAAAATATATCACAAGATCCAAGACACGATATCTCAATGCAAACATCTTCCAACACTGTGCAGCCTGAGTAAAAAGCACTTTATGACGTATTACTTACCATACATATTATATTAGTTTGTTAGTGCTAATGCTGTGCTTCTCAAACTGTGGTCCGTGTACCACCAGCGGTACGCAAGCCTCCTCTGGTGGTACTTGGAAGAAAACCAGAAATGCTGTTCTACGGTATAAACCACAAGTTTGACCCGAGCGTGTAGAAAATTAAACAAATAACAAAATAATAATCACCTCATCCCTCGCTCCATCTTAATCTAATTTCACTATACCAGTGTCTGAAGTATATGTGAGGAAGAGGAGGACGACGAGGGAGCAAATCATCTTAGCGTGAATGAATCTGCCTCCCGTTAAAAGTCCGTGGCTGACTTTGCTCGCTGTATTTTAACGTTGGCTATAATGGTGTTACTTCAGAGCTAAATATTTTCTCAGGTGGTAAAAGTTGGAAAACCACTGCTCTAATGCATGGGTGGGGTTTGGTTTCTGTGTGTGCATATATATATATATATATATATATATATATATATATAAATGTGCGTTTTTACCGACCTGTAGCCGTGTATGACTCTTTGACAGACAGCTGCTTGGAAGTGAGACCTGTTTCCGTGACGGTGGAGCACGGACTCAGACTGGAGGGGTAGAAACTGCCCAGAAACAGCGCAAAGCACAACACCACCACCTGCAGGTGAGGGTGAGGTACAGGTGGAGGAGATAAAGGATGAGTCACACGACGTCACCGTGCTAAGCTGCTAATGCGCTGATAAATAATGGAGGCAAATGTTGACACTGAGAGAATAGGGGTACCATTAAGCATGACGACGTCTGGGTTCCTGCCACCCTGCAGGACCTGTGGACTTTTCCTGCCACCAACGCCTGAAGAGACTGCAACTGCTGCAGCAGAGACCTGCACAAGAGCACGCACACATAATATGATACACAACACTAGATATTCACAAATTATGAAGAGCCAAACAGAGTGGATTAAATTAACAGACAAATATTGTGTTAATTGCGCTAATTGGGCCGAAGTTTGAATTTTTGAGTATGTTTTGGTGTTTTTGCTCACGTTACAATACAATTAATTTTTCATTTTTATCTGTATATTATGGACGAAATGACTAATAAGTCAATTAAAAAAGGCTAATAGCTGTTCATTATAGCCCTTGTCAGCTATATATATACACTATATATACATGTATGGGTTAGGGTTATACATTATGTGTGTATATATACATATATACACACATGATTCAATAATATGTAATGAAAGTGTTGTGTAAAAAAAGAAAAAAGAAAAAACGAATTATCTGGTGTCTGTTCATTCAGCGTTAATGTCTCTTATTCAGTGTTTGTTCTGATTTGTTCTGCTGTTTGCTTCATTAGAGGGAGGCAGCTGAAGAGCAGGTGCAGTGCACACACACACACACACACATGTATGTACGTGCACACACACACACACACACACACACGCATGCACACATATAACCGCTTCATTTAACTTTTAGACAGCAACAGTGAAGGCAAAGACACTCTGGTCCTGTTTTAAGTGCAAACAAGAACAAAAACAGCTGTGGTTCTAGTCCAGTCAGCTATACTTTATCAGGCTTTAAAACACACACACACAAACTTGTTTTTATATCTTAGTGAGAACACCTCATAGATCTAATGTAATCCTAACCTTAACCCTAAACCTAAAACAAGGTCTTAACCCAAATAAAGCACTTTAAATTTGTGGGGCCCAGACAAAATGTCCTCACAAAGATAGATTTGTATGTTTTTTGAACACAGTATGGTTGTGAAGACACTCATAGATGTAATGACGCTAACTTTAAAGCCCCATTTTGAGGCTTCAAACTTCCAAATATAAGCTTCAGAAACAGTTAATTTAACGTCCGGATTGCCTTTCTGGAATCTGATTTTGGACTGTTACATATTCATAACATTAAAAAAACCCACATTAAATAAACAAATAATCCTAGTCTTAGAACCCAAATGCCATTTAAACACTTACTTATTTCAATAATGGTTTTGAACCTAAATCTGTCCTCACAAGTGGTGCTGAATGATATGGGTGAAATATCAAATTTATCAAATTTATGTCAATCATCAATCACTTGTAGTATTTACTTTATAGATTAATATAAGATGGGGCCTTGTCACATTAGTTACTCTGTAAAAAACATTACATACTAATTTAGCTAATCACTGATGCTACAACTAGCTAAACTATAGCTATAGTTAGTTTTAGCTTCTAGCTATAACATTAGTGATTAACATATAGTACAGTGGTGTCTTATAGTGACAAGTGGTTAACTATAGCTAGCTTTGGCTTCTAGCTATAGCACTAGCACATTGATATGTTATATAAATGGTTAGTGTTTAACTATAGCTATAGCATTAGCGGTTAACAATAGTTTTACAATAGTGATTATATATGCAAGTGGTAAGTAGTTAACCATAGCTAGCTACAGGTAGCTTTAGCGCCTCTGTATAGCATTAGTGGTTCTCTATATTTGTAAGACACTGGTAGAATACTAATTTAGAGGTTAATGGTTAACTCCAGCTAGTTATGGTTACATAGCTAACCATAACATGCATAGCTAATGCATAAATGGGAACTTTAATATTGTTCCTAAAATGAATTACGGTGGGTTTTTTCTTAATTGGCATATGGAACAGTTAAAAATAGAAGCCTTAAATTGCTACCATGGCAATTTGCTAAAAGTATTGTGTCATATTCCAATTTAATTTGAAAACAATGAATTGCTCAACCCTAACCAAACACACTCAGTTAAGCGTTTTACATTAAAATAGCCTCATGACTATGCATGCGTGCAGGACTGTGGTTAAACAGATGTGAGCAGAGACGCGAGTTCATCCTCATTTGCAAACAATAAAATTCAGTCTGCCGCTCTCAGCTGCACCAGGTGTAATGAAAACACAAAAGACTTCCCAGCGTTGCCACAAAAAAAAGGAAGAGAAACTAGTGTTTGAACTCCAAGTCTGAACCAACTAAACGTCTTCCAGGTCTTTTCTCCAAACACTAAGCCAAACCTCCTCTGACTCGTTCAAGGTCACGAGAATCAGTCGTCAAAGCTGCTGCGTGACTAACAACAGTGGGATTACACGGCAGTGTAATCTGATTACCAGGAAAAATGTGAGCAACATGAAGTCAACAAAATTAATCTTTCAGCAAAGACATTTTCCGGTATTTGATGATGTCAGATGGGATTTTGTCTGCTTTAAATCAAGGCAAATAACATTTATTTTCCAATTTAAGTATTTGTGCACGGATTATTATCTTCACAACAGATATGATACTTTGGGGGAAAATTTAACACCAATATTTTATTTCAAATGTTATGAAATAATGAAAAAAAAACACATGTAAATATAATTATTGAATACTATTTGAAGTGTAGCGTGTGTGTGAAACTGTATCATTCTTACTTGTTTGTACTCTCCAGAGATTCCACTTTCATGCGCAGTTCATTGTTTTCGTTGGAGCAGTTCTCCACCCTGTGGTCAGACCCAAGAAATGCAGGCTCAGTTTCTCCACACAGTGTAAAGTTACATCATATTTAGCTTGCACTAAGAGATTACAATTAATATTACTGTGAGTTTATAATGTGAGTTTAGTTTGAACCCTAATATTGCAGGACAATAAATTGTTAAATTACTTGTATAGTAACAAATAAATAATCGTACACACACAAGCAAAAATTAGCTGACAAGAAATAAAGGTGAATGAATGAATGAAAATGATTCATTGGACATAACTTAAGACGTGTGATGCTCATGATGATAAAATAGCAGTGATGGAGTGATGATGTAAGAAGGGTGAACTCACTTCTTCTCCAGAGTGTCCATGTACTCCTTCTTCTTCCTGCGACTCTCCTGTGCTGAAATCTGAGCAAACGACGGAAGACAAAGGAACCCAATTAGAAAGATTAATTTTAAAAAAGTTTCATGAATTCACCCTAAACAAACACTGATGCTTGGAGCTGCTGCCGAGTAATAACCAATATTTAAATTGAAGGATTATTTTTCATTCCAAATGAATAAAACAGGCCTCAAAAGAAAATAAATATTTAAACTATAACCTAGGAAAAAAAAATACACATGCAGCTATTTTTACTGCATATATTCAATAATAATATATTCATGTATAACAATATGAATATAATTAAAAGAAAAAAGTCAAAAGTGAAGGCTAAATTTATAATATTTATTATTATATACTGTATTTTAATGATGATTAAAAAAGAGTAAAATATAAAATAAGCAGAATCACTTCATTATTTGGTAAATTAATATTTATATTTAAATATTTATTGGAGTGTTGAGAATGTGAAAGTTGTTCCATCAGATAGTTTTATTAGGGTGAAATTCTACAAAACAGTATTTAGCAAAACTACAATCTCTTTATTATTGTGCTTTAGATAAAAATATATATATATATGCTGAACCAGCATCCACACTGTTGTTTTCAATTTTTCTGTATCAATTTCTTCACCAATTTTACCCATTCAGGTGTGAAAACGTTCACCTTGGCTGAGGACGTTTGTATCCGTAACAATTAAATATTCGTCACCAAATTTGGAGGGGGAAACAAATTCACTCGCACCATTTTCCGTCCACTGGTACTGAATGTGAAAACAGAAACACGTGGGTCATAAAATGGAGTGAGCGTGGACAGTGGATTTTTTTTTTTAACCTTGTTCTTGATTTTCCTGCGGATCTTCTTCAGCGCCTTCTCCTCGGCTTTGGTGAGCGGCAGTTTGGTGGGAACAGGGTAACCTTCGGCCACCAGCGTGCGACGCTCCTCCTCGGTGAGGATCAGCGGTCCAGATCCCTGCAGCTTCTAAACAACCAATCAATAAATATGGTCACTGACTCTTTTCTGTTGCAAAATTAACATCAGATTTTTCATGTTCACGTCACAGCAGATGCAAAACTACATTTTCTAAATTTACTTCTTGGTATTTTTCATAATCGGGCAATAATCAGAGTTTCCCTTTAAAGCCAATATTGGCTGAGACCGATATCACGCCAATAATATGGTGCGACCCTTGTTGTGATATCGGTGTTGTATCAGATATCAGATGCCGGGTCGACACTCACGTGAGGAGCTGTGAGCAGCGGTGAGTTGGACAGGGAGGAGGAGGCAGAGCGGGGCGCCACCTTCAGGCTACCCTGGGAAGGGGAAGGGCTGGTGGGGGAGGTGGGGCAGGAGAGAGTGGGCGGGGCATGGACCGGACTCTGGCTGCCCTCGGAGTCACTGCCGTGGGAGCTGGGAGGAGTGGGAGGCATCTGCAGAGACTCCAGACCTGAGACACAGAGAAGCAACAGACACGAGGTTCATTTTCTCTTTTTAAAATTATGTCTCATCATCATATCATAGGGCTGGACAATATATCACTATTTTATGTGTATTGTGATACGAGACAGGATACGGGCTTAGATTTTGAATATCATCAAATCGTGATTATCTGTGATGACTTTTACTGTTTTGAAGGCCGTTAAATTTATAATCATTGTATTTTTGATGTTGAACAATTCACTAATCAGATCTTTGAAATTTAAAAGGTAGTTCCTGGTGTTTTATTTTGTATTAATACCTACTTTATTTAGAACTGACCAAAGAATTGAGTTTGTTCTTCCTGTAAAACTTGATGTTTTGAAGATTTTTACTTAATGATTTATTTATTTATTTGAAATTAATTTGCACACTGTGCTACAGTTGTCATGTACACAATATTTAAGCCTAAAGAACATTTTCCCATCTGTACATTTCTCTTTAGAGTAAAAGGAAACCTTTAAGCTTGACAGAAATATTAATTTGATCTACAGCCCTAATATACTGTGTATCCCTATCAAATCATTTCTTCCATATCTCATAATATTTAACAAAATTATCCAATTAGTAGGCTGAAATGTTCTCTCTTCACTTTTACTTAAGAACAAAATGATTATTATAAATCAGATTTTTATCAATTTTTTTCCTCCAACATGTTACACAAGTAACTTTAAAGCAGAGGGTACAAACATGCGGGCCATGGGCCAAACGCGGCACCCCAGTTGATTTCATGTGGCACCACCACCACTATCAAGGTAAACACAACTGTGTTATTTTATTAGCAACTGGCATGAACAGTATATAATATTTTAATAATGATAATAAATTAGGTTATATTTATCATATTGTTACATACATGACATTATATATAAGTTTGACTAGTGTTTTATTTACAACTGTCTTCATGTTATTGTTGATTTTATTTTGGATTTGAATTTATTTCTGTCTATTTGTCATATTTAAAGAATTATATACCGTACCATATCTAAAGAAACACTTTTATTTTAAAATGACATTTTTTCCTAAACTGTTTGACCTTTTCCAGTTGACCCGCCCCCTCCTGACCAGACTAGAATCTCATTGGGCCCCAGGTCATTTGAGTGTGAAGCCCCTGCTTTAAAGTCAATGACTTGAACGCAGTGTGAGCCAGTGGCCTGCAGGGGGCATCGGAGCTTCAGTGAGAACAGAGAAAAAAGAAAAGGAGGAGCAAGAGTGAGATTTTCTGACCTTTGGGTGAAAAATTGAGGAACTGATCGACTTCATGTGGCTCCAGTTTAATCTGAGGGATGAGATTCTCCTCTTTAATCTGTGTTAACACCAGAAAGACAAGAAATAAGGTCATGAACATTAAACAAAGTCCAGAAATGTGTCTCATTTTTGCCCCGTCGTGTGTCTCTGGTGTCTCACCTTGAGGCCTTTGCTCTGGTTGTTGCTGCTGATGGTGGTCTGAGCTGCAGCAGCAGGAGCAGCAGGAGCAGCAGGAGCAGCAGCAGCAGCAGCAGGAGCAGCAGCAGCAGCAGCAGGGGCAACAGTGGGACCTTTGGTTGCTTGGGGCCCAATGTTTGAGGCCAGAGAGAGAGCGAGGCTGGGGAGCAGTGAGGGAGTCTCGCACAGGAGGCTGTCGATGGCGTCGTCCTGCTCCATCGGCCACTCGCCGTCAGACTCTGCTGCGGAAACGACAACATGGACGTCACTTTACATCGGCATCTGGACGTTTGTATGACCGCGTCTGATCTGGGGCTACATATAATGATTATTTTCATGAACGATTCATCTGTCGATATTGTTTTGATTAAGGGCGTAATCGTTTGGTCCATCAAACGTCGGAAAATGTTCTCAATTGTCTTGTTTTTGTCCACAAGCCAAAGTTTTTCAGTTTTAATGATTTCTTTGTTATTTGGAGCAAAGAAACCAGAAAATATTCACATTTACGTAGATGAAAAAAAACCTGAGAAACTTGTTTTAATCATAAAAAAAAACATGATCATTGTTATAATTTAACTGATCATTAAATTAGTTGACGATAAATGTAGTAATTCATTTGTTGCAGCCCTAATCTGATCCAATCACCCATTTATTATTACACATTGTCACATAATTATTAATTTCCCCTTGTTCCTTTTCTTTATTTAGTTGTTATTTTTATTGTTTTATTCAGTTTTTGAGATTGTAAATGCACCTTCATTGACAATTAAAGTGAATTTATGTATTTTTTTATTTTTCTGATTAAATATCCAGATTTTTAGAAATTCTTTATTTATAACACTGTTGTAGAAATTAGGCCTAAAAATCTGACATATAGTTAAAAATGCTCACCTGGGCTTATATGAAGCAGTGACATTTTGTCATAAATGATGAATGACCCAATTCATCATTTATGACAAAATTAACTTAACTTTCGTGATTCTTCATTTCAGGTTTTTGAAATTTTTCAGATTTATTGATTTATCCTTACTGATGGTTTAGAGAATAGTAATAATCCTTTAAGAGAAACTCCATATCAAATAGGATTAAATCCATGAATTTGAAATTTTCATATCCTACAGATTTTAATTTTATTGTATTCTTTTTGTATTTCATTTTATTTATTTTAATTTCCTATCTGTGGCATCAGTGTCTTTTATTGTGCGGTTTCAATGTTTTTTATAGTGATGTGAATAACTTTGAGATGCATTTCTTGTTTCTTGCTATACAAATAAAATAAAGTTTACATTTTTTGTTGATACATTATTAATAAATTAATGATTAATAAAATAAAATTATCATATGATAACAAAATTATCATAGAGTAAAAGGAAACCTTTAAGCTTGACAGAAATATTAATTTGATCTACAGCCGTAATATACTGTGTATCCGTATCAAATCATTTCTTCAGTATCTCATAATATTTTACAAAATTAACCAATTAATAGGCTGAAATGTTCTCTCTTCACATTTACTTAAGAACAAAATGATTATTATAAATCAGATTTTTTATCAATTTTCTTCCTCCAACACGTTACACAAGTAACTTTAAAGCAGAGGGTTCAAACTTGCGGCCCATGGGCCAAACGCGGCGCCCCAGTTGATTTCATGTGGCACCACCACCACTATCAAGGTAAACACAACTGTGTTATTTTAGAGGTGCTTATTTTAAAGATAAAATAAAATTATCATATCTCTTGGAAATGGCTGCTATTTCCATGTAAAATATTATAAGGCGATAAAGAACTGGGAAAAAATGGGAAAACAGTGATGTGACAGAAAAGTAATTTATACAGGAAATGTTACTTTTTGACTTTTTGTTTTATTTTCTGATGATATTTGCGACTCACCTGCTTCGCTGCCGTGTTCTCCGGTCAGGTGCGACAGGGGCGACTGTGGTCGACTGTCACCACACAGGGAGTAGCTGTGCTCAGCCGTGATGTGAGGGGGCAGAGGGGAGGACGGGGACAGGTCGTCTCCGTCCTCCTCGCCCTCCATGGCCTCCACGCCGTCCCTCACGCCGGACAGGAAGGGGTCGCTGAGCAGCTGACCCAGCAGGGCGTCCTGGGAGAGGTCATCGAGGAGCTCAGAGAAATGCTGCACACGGGAGAAAAATTTAAAAAAAAACGGCGACACTGTCAGTTGTAAGGCTTCAGATTATTTGAACGGATGTAATCAGATTACGGTAACCCCATCTGAGGTTAAGCCACTATGCTGCTGCACTGTTATGAACAGCTAAATAGCGCTGTCAGGTTGAAACAAACATGGAATAAAAAAAATCAGGTACATTACAGTTATAGTTACATCATAATTTCACAGTTATGAGTAGAACGTTTCAATAAGAGCGCCCCCTGATGTTGTAACTCCAAGTGGACACATTTGTTTTAACTCCTTACGCCTTGAGGTTAAGATTCAAAATGGCTGCTGCTAGCATAAAGCTGTCGATTTTTACTTTTTTTGTTTCAGCACGTCCATCTTTTTGTGTCAAATTTAATTCAAGCCCTACACACACAACTCTGACACTGTTGCTTCAGTGTTTATGTGAATAAAATACCAAATAATGTGTTTTTCACTTAAACTAATTAAATAAAGTTTAATTCGCTTGCTAGTTAGGAAACCTGGCTATCATGCTAACATTTGAGTGTGACAACTTGAGTGTGACATCATTTCCATATGTTTTAAATAATCAAAATTATTTGTTCACCAATAATATAAGATATTAGATGTTATAGATATGGCTGTAGATTCATATAATTATTTTAAAAAATTAAATTAAGGAGTGGGTTAGAAAGTTGGGGAAACACTGATTCTCACTCTGGACTTTCTTGGGTTTCCTGTGTCCCTAATAAAGCGACCACTGTGTGTCCGTGTCCACTGTATGTGTACAATATTAATTATTTTCAGTTGCACTTTTATGATTTCCCTCAACTCTCCCACTGTGGGAAAACCCTCCAGCAGCCAATCAGAAACCTGTAAAACTGTCTCTGAGGAAAAACCTCCTCTACTTATTCAGTGTTTGTCTGTGTGATTCTCCATGAGGTGATACGTTTACAAAACACATGCAGAAATCAGCAGACAAAGCCCTTAAACCTCTTCTGTCATCCCCTCTTTCTCAATCCCTCCTTTACCACATCCCTTCTTCTTCTTCTTCTTCTTCTTCTCTGTAATTTTTCTGTCAACAAACATGAGCGTGTGCAGCTTCCATGTTCAGGCGTTCTGAAGCAAAGGCATGGTAATGATGTGCTGATAACACACTGACACACTTCCGCTGTCTCCGTGTAAACCTGTATTTTCCGGCATAAAACTTGGTCCTAATGAGGCAAAAAAACCCGTGTTATTTAGAGCTGCAGCTTAAAAATATATCTGTCGAGTGTTTTGCCGATAAAATGTCAGGAAATGTTGAATCAGTGTTTCAAACCTGGAAATGAGGTCACGTGGAGCAAAGAAACCAGAAAATATTCACATTTAAAAAGCTGAAAATAATCTGAATCCGATTAATCGATTATCAAAATAGTTGACAATTACTTTAATAATAAATTAATGAAGTCACTGTTTCAGCCCCTACAGGTGTAACTCATGTTGTGGGGAACTGAATCTGTTTACATAGTCACATTATGGGGACAAAACCCAAGTCCTCATAATGTCAGTTATTACATGTCAAGGTGATGACATGTCGTAGGGTTAGGTTGAGGTTAAGGTTAGATAAAGTCTCCATAAAATTAATTTAAGTCCTCTAAAGTCATGGAAACCAGACAGTGTGTGCGTTTTCTTGTATTTCTTCTCTGTTTAAAAAAAATTGACCTTGTCAGGACCAGTAGAGACCAAAACCTGGTCCTGGTGAGGAACTGGTTAAGTATAGGGCTAAGATTACCGGTTGCAGTAGGCTGTTCCTAAGATAAATAGCTGTGCAAACCCGTGTGTGTGCGCGGTAAACACGGCTGGATCATCTAACAGGAAACGTGTGGTTAACGTCTTTCATCACTCAGCATTTTTCTTTTTTGCAAATATTTAGGTACAATATTTAACATTTAAAGGCAGAAGCTGAAACAAGGTGGATTTGTATGAGTAAATAATGACTATAAAATGAAAAAATGTTGACTTTTCACAGTGTTAGAATAAGGTTATGCTACTGTCACATGAATGCAAATGTATATGGAGTGACACGTCCCATCCAAAGGAATTGAAAAAGTGACATCTTTTGTCCTAAGAAAGTCTTCAACTCACGTCCACACCAGCTTTTACAAGTTAAAACTGTGTTTTCTGCTCTTGTCCTCACTTGAACTGCACCAATGGGATGTGAGAGAATTTCTGATGTAACTTTGCATCGAGCTGCCGGGCAGAAAAACACTGGATGTGACCAATGGAAACACAAGACATAAAGTATGAGGCCAAGTCTGGGCTCAGCCAGTGATTACACACACGTGAGGTTTGTGTCGGACAAAAAAAGTAAAGAAAAGGGGACGAAGAAAAAGAAGAGGAGGAGGAGGAGGAGCTGTAGGGCAGGAATTCTATAGTTTAGTTACATAACAACAAACAAAAGACGGCGACAATAACAACAAGAAGAGACGATAAAGTGAGAGTGAAATCAAGATGGAGGAAACGGGAGGATCAACATGTGGCTTCGATTACACACACACACACACACACACACACAAAATGTGACAAATGTCTGGCAGATAAGTTTCCCGTGTCTTCACACACACACATTTGTGCTTCTATCAGAGTGAGGACCCTCATGGACATAATGCATTCTCTAGCCCCTTACCCTAACCTTCACCATCACAACTAGATGCCTAACCCTAAAACCAGGTCTTAACCCTGAAAAAGCGCTTTTAAGGGGTGACAGAAAGTGAGGAGCAGACAAAATGTCCCCACTTTGTCAAAATGTCCCCACTTTGTCAAAATGTCCACACTTTGTCAAAATGTCCTCACTTTGTCAAAATGTCCTGACTTTGTCCAAATGTCCCCACTTTGTCCAAATGTCCTCACTTTGTCCAAATGTCCCCACTTTGTCCAAATGTCCTCACTTTGTCCAAATGTCCTCACTTTGTCAAAATGTCCACACTTTGTCAAAATGTCCTCACTTTGTCAAAATGTCCTGACTTTGCCCAAATGTCCCCACTTTGTCCAAATGTCCTCACTTTGTCCAAATGTCCCCACTTTGTCCAAATGTCCTCACTTTGTCCAAATGTCCCCACTTTGTCAAAATGTCCTCACTTTGTCCAAATGTCCTCACTTTGTCCAAATGTCCCCACTTTGTCCAAATGTCCTCACTTTGTCCAAATGTCCTCACTTTGTCAAAATGTCCTGACTTTGTCCAAATGTCCCCACTTTGTCCAAATGTCCCCACTTTGTCCAAATGTCCCCACTTTGTCCAAATGTCCTCACTTTGTAGGTATTTATACGATCTTTGGTCCTCACTACAAGAACACACACACTCCTATCACTGTCAGCTGCCCTAAAAGGACTTTTTTTTTTTTCAGGCGCCCGACTGTGTGTACCTGGTCTTCCTTATGTTGTGGGGACCTAAATCTGTCTCCACACTCACATTATGGGGACTTGTCTTCGTTATGGGGACAAAAATCAAGTCCCCATAATGTTAATTATTACATTTTAAGGTGATGTTTAAAAGTTAGGTTAAGGTCAGGGTTAGGGTCAGGACACTAGTAATTATGGTTAAGGTTAGAGTAAGTCTCCAGGAAATGAATGGAAGTCAATGCAATGTCCTCTGAAGTCATGGAAACCAGTGTGTGTGTGTGTGTGTGTGTGTGTGTGGCAAACACTGGCAGCACACTGTGAATCCACTCTGGGGGGGAATGGACCAGTTGCAGGAAGCAAATATTTACACATTCATGCAGCAGTGGGTCCATCACCGTGTCACCGAGATATAAATGTCGTACTAATTTGGTTAGGTGTGTCCAAGTGCTCGTGTCATAAAAACACACAAACCAATTTCTGGGAAAACGTTTGCAGTAATTGTTAACTTTCTACGTCCGGGCAACTGCTGAATCTCCAAGCCTCAATATGTTGAATTTTTATTTTAAACAGCTGTAAAGATGCTAAAATTATACAATAATCTGTGTTTGGAGCGTTTAGGGATCATTTTCTTGAAGAATGAAAACCTTCACAGAGTATTGCTAAAAAAATGCTCGTCTCCTTCTTGAGAATCACCTTCAAATGTTTTACAATCTGTCTAAAACCAAAGATTTTTGATTGACAAACAGGAAACCTGTGTAGTTTAAGGGCAAAACGTTTCTTATTTTTATCTGGAAAATGAAAATAAACTTTTTTGTTTGTTTGTTTGTTTTTTTACATCAAGTCTCAGCCCCCCCCAAAAAATGGAAAAAAACCCCCACAAAGATGGGAAAAGAAACAGGGCGTAGTTTTTAAACGGAGGAGTAATTACATACAGGAACCACATGTAAACACCAAATGTACGACTCATTTTGTGGGTTCAGCTCTGGTTCATGTGACCTTTGACCCCACCCACTTTAGTCCACAGTTGAGTCCACAATTATTATTATTTTTTTTTTATCTCTAAAAGAGTCTGGAGTCTTTTTTAAAAACACTGGATTCAAATAAATAAAGAAACGGTTGGACAGGAAGTGAGTTGAAGTGTGCGGTGGATTTAAGAGGCTGCCTGTCATGTCAGAGTCCGTGGTTGTGTATTTGTATAAATATCTTTGTGAGGACCAAAAAAAAAAATTGTGTAAACCATGCGAAGTGAGAACTCTAGCTGACCGTCACAACGCCACGTTAAGGCCTTTTTCAGGAACACGACTTCGTTTTAGGGTTAGAATTAGGTTAAGGAATTTATTTGTGATGGTTACATTTAGGTTAAAGGGCCAAGGAGGGCCTTGTGTGAGAGTCCTCACTAACACTGCTGTGTGTTTGTGCATTAAGAGGCAGGGAATCGGTCACCAGCTGGGTGTAACTCATCACACACACACACAGAAACGTCTTTGTCTTCTCAGCTCAACAGTGACGTGTTATTCAGAAGTCGACAGTAACGCGAGACTTTCCAGCTGGAAAATGGAGCAAATTCAATGGGGGGGGGAGTGGGAATGTGAACTGGAACTGGGACAAAGAAATCAGTAGGTCAGGGAAGGAGCAGGAACAGAACTAGGAGGTTGGGGGGTTCAATCCCCGGCTCCTTTAGTCAAGACGCACCTAACCCATTACCCCAAAAGGCTTAATCCAGTGGTTCTGAAACGTTTTATACCAAGTTCCACCTGAGAAAACAGTGAACTCACAAAATAACACCATTATCACCAACGGTAAAATACAGTGGGGCAAAAAGGCCAAGCTGAGGCAGATTTAATCCCAATAAGATAATCTTCTTCCTCACATATACTTCAGACACTGGTAGAGTGAAATTAGATTAAGACGGAGTGAAAGATAAAGTTATTTATTATTTTATTTGTTTCATTTTCTACACACTCTGGTCAAAACTCCACATCTCCACTCCGATCACATACCCCGGTTTATGATTTTCCTCCATGTACCACCAGAGGAAGCTTGTGTACCACTGGTGGTACACGTACCGCAGCTTGAGAACCATGGGGGTTAATATAACCAGCCACTGGGGGGCGCTTAAGGTCTTATCCACAAGGAAGCAGGAGTTTCCCAATACAATGTTTTTCTTTTTTATCGTTCTCAAAAGCACAGCATCGTGTCTATGCTGTAGTACATATTCCAGGCCTGTATGTGGCGCTGTAAAACGCTGCTACAGAAGTACGCCCAAAAAAAAAGAGAAGGAGACGTTAAACACAAACTTCATTTTAGAAAGTTAGGCTCAATTCTAATAGATATACATCACAATGTGTAAAATCACAGACACGGAGACTAAATGAAGGAAGAGAGGACAAATAAGGAAAGAAAATAAAAGTTAGCATTAAGTGAAAAAAAGACCAGAAAAACTCCAAACACGAGGAGAAGATGATGATGATGATGATGACGAAGGTAAGCGACAGCAAAAAGAGACACTTGGGACTATGACATCATCGCTGTGGTGTTTTGGTTGGGATTCTCCCACTTTTGGCCTCGTTTCTGTTTCGGTAAGACGCAGATTTACCAGTGGGGGGCGCTAAAGCTCTTACCCACACCGAAAACACAACGTTCTATGTACAATCTCATAATGGTTTTACATAAACAGGACACACACAGGTCAAGAAAATGCTGTCGTTGATAGAACAGGCCTGTAGACACGTGTTAAATTTAACATTTTCAAGGTTTTGGCCTGGTCGCCGGATTGTGACCTGCAAGATAAATGCGTTGAGGATGAAGACAGTGAAGAACCTTTTTAAAATGTCAAAGAAAAAAGACGGTTTCGTCGCGTTTCCGTGTGGACGGTGAAATCCTACGGAAACAGATGCTGCAAGAGGTGAAAACTGTCAATAAAAGCCCTCGACAGCTGCGCGGGTCACTAATAAGCAGCTCAATGATAAGGCAGAGAGTGGGACATTGGGATGTATGTGTGTGTGTGTGTGTGGTATTCCTTATGTTGTGGGGACCTAAATCTGTCTCCACACTCACATTATGGGGACTTGTCTGCCTTATGGGGACAAAAATCAAGTCCCCATAAGGTAAATTACTCTATTTTAATATGAAGACATGTTTTAAAGTTAGGCTGAGGTTAGGGTTAGGTTAAGGTTAGGGCACTAGTAATGATGGTTAAGGTTAGAGTAAGTCTCCATGAACTTCAATTCAAGGTCCTCTGAAGTCATGGAAACCATCGTGTGTGTGTGTGTGTGTGTGTACATCTGCTCACACCTTAGCAGCCTCAGTTTTAAAGAGGTTCAAAACAGGGAAGAGGAAAGTGCGATGATGGTGATGATGATGATGATGTAACACCTTCCTTCCTGCTCTGAAAAGCCAAAGCAGATGTTTGACCAAAACACACACACACACACACACAGGACCCTCGCAGACATAATTCATTCCCTAGCACCTAAAACCAGGTCTAAACCCCCCAAAAAAGCCCTTTAAAGAAGTGAGGACCAGCCAAAATGTCCTCACTCCCTGTGGTTTATACTTGTTTTGGTCCTCACAAAGCTACACATACAGTACAAGAACACACGCAGGCATATTAGGACACTTAGGTTCATTTGGTCAGCCTTAAAAAAGCCTGATCCCTTAACCATAACCAGTTCATGTCTAACCCTAACTTTAACCAAACCACAATTCAAAACTTACTCCTAAACTTAACCAGTTCCTCAGAAACGAGGTTCTGCCTGATGAGGACCAGGATTTGGTCTCCATGAGGACGACTGGTCCTGACAAGGTCAGTGTTTATGACAGAAAAAATGTCCTAAAGAGGAAACAAATAACGTGTATGTGTGTATATATACCTTCCCCAGGACTTGTCTTTTCTATGGAGACAAAAAAAGCAAATCCCAATTATGTACTGTACATTATTACATTTAAAGGTGAAAACATGCTTTAAAATCAGGATGGGGTTAGGGTTAGTAAGTCACTAGAATTCACACACTTTAATTTTACAGACCCAGTCAGGTTTCAATCAATTAAGAGGAAGTTGCATTGACTTCCATTCATTTCCTGGAGACTTATTCGAACCATAATTAACCATAATTACTAGTGCCCTAACCCTAACCTTAACCTAACCCTAACTTTAAAACATATTTTCACCTTAAAATGTAAATTTATGTTATGGAGACTTGTTTTTTGTAAGGAAGACAAGTAAACAGATTTAGGTCCCCACAACATAAGGAATACCAAGCACACACACACACACGTGTTGGCAGTGTTCTGTCACCAACACGTGACCTGCAATATGTAATATTAATCAAAGGTCAAAGGTTATTTGCTGTTGGACTGTAAATGTACTTATCAATGTTGACTGTGAGAAAAGTGAGGAGCCTTTAAGTCGAGGGCCGCCCAGCGACTCGCGTCACAGAAGCTCCAGTCGACTCTAAAAGCTCATTAACCAAGTCGAATAAATGTTAAACGTTCTCGTGGACGTGAATTTACTATGTTTGTTCAAATGCTTTGCTCAAAGGCATTCTGGCACACACTGAGACGGGTGGAAATGTCACCGACTCATCTTGCCGCAGAGCGGAAAACACTCCACGCATCCAGTCTTTCCACTTCACCCCAATGTTGTGGACAAAACACTCGCATATTTAATCCTCCTCCGTCGCCGTTACGGTGACATTCCCCGCGAAGAATGCTAACAATGTTTCCACACGTCACTGAAGAGTCAAATCTGCAGTTTTTGAGCAGATTAGATGCAAAATAATGCATTATTATTTTTGCATTTAACCTTCAAGAGCTTTTTTTTTTTAAACAAATATCTTTAAATCTCAATTTAAAGTTGAGAAACTGAAACTGTGAGGACAAACTAAACAATTCAATGGATTAAAAACTTGCCTGGTCAATATTTTAAAAACTATCTTATTAAAATTAACAGGAAATCATTAAACTCAAACTTGAAATCTTATTTTAAATATAAAGGGAAAAAGTCACTGCTAGCTACAGTTTATTTTAAATTGCCATCTGTATTACTTTTTATTTATCAGAAGTGCAAAATATTGTCAAAAAAGTCATATTGCAATTATTCCTTTAGCTTAATCGTCAACTATTTTGATAATCTAATGGGTTTGAGTGACTTGAATGTGAGTATTTTCCGGTTTCTTTGCTCCAAATAAGAAAGAAATAATTGTGTGGACAAAACAAGACGTGTTAGAACATCGTTATCTGGAGATTTGGGAAACTAGTCAACATTTTTTCAAGTACTTAACCACTCAAAACTAACAGTGAGATAAAGTGTTTTACATAATCTTCATATACTGTGGATTTAAGCTGGTGAGCAGTTAATCAGGTGAGAATTTTACACCCGATATTTGTTTTCATGACGTCACGACTGTGATGTGTCAAAAAACAAAAATAATCTGGGTGGCAAAAATACATTTTTTTATGAAAAATAACTGGAAAATGTAGTTTAGTTCAGTGGGAACTTTGTTTAAACACACATTTGTCCTATAGCGGCATAATCTCTGCTACAACGTCTCGGGATCGCAGAGTTTGAACGTCTCCTGGAAGACTTGACACGCGTCCAGCGTGAGCTCGCCTCACAAAAGTGCCCTCACCCTGAGAGGGAGGCACAGACGGACACTGGCTGACCCTGATCTCACCTCACTTTACCCAAAACAAGGAAAAGGAATTAAGTTCAATTAAGTTTTCAGCAAACGGGGGAATCCTCAGATGATTAGTGCTTCGGAAAACTATGAAAATGACCATTTTCCTGCACTTTAGAACCTCAGAATATTCTACAAATTATGAGGTTGGAACAAGGAAGTTGATTTTTTTTTAATAAAAAGCAACTCAAACTATCAGTCGGCGATTAAATTAAATTAATTAAATTAAATTAAGGCGTGTGAGGATTCATTTTGCGCAGATGAATCATCTAATTATTCGCCATCGCACAAAAAGCAGCAAAGTATCAGCGACTTTCACTCATCAATGATGGAGATGATTCTTGTGTTGCAGGTTTTAATAAAACTTCGAGGAAAGTTTATTCACCCCCCCACCCAACCCTGAGGGCAGATTTTTTTAACTGTGAGCTGGGTCAAAGGTCAGGCAGAGGTGCGGCCAAAGAGAGAATTACGCTTCTACCAAAGAAAACGGGGCCAGTGAGGTATTTTTACTGCTATAGACTGGGTTAAGAAAAGTTCTTAACTGTCAGTAATGTTTGTTTTCCCAGTAAAGAAACATCGCAAAACCAAGATTTTCCACAGAAGAAAAAACACGAATATCTTTAAAAAGTAATAAAAACAAGAGATAGCTTGGTTACTTATGGTGCTTTTCCACCACACAGTTCCAGCACGGCTCGACTCTACTCGGTTTGGAATCAAGGCTAACATCTCAGCTATCAGTCATCTAAAACGGCTGTCGATTGGAGGCCAGGCTGAAGAAAACACTCAGAAAGCGTTGTTTACTACATTGCGGTGATCAACTTTTATTCTTTTTAAGCTTGTAGATTAATTAAATCTGTATTAAACACTTTGTTATGTATTCAACATTTTGACTTCAGTGCTGCCTCTGTGTTGTTTTTAAATGTTTCTGTGCGGCACTCTGAATGTGCATTTGAGTGCGAAACGTGCCTTATAAATAAATCTGCCTCGCCTTGCCTATATCATCACATGATAATATAAAATAATTGATAATTACCATTGTGTAAAACTGAAATTCATAGTCTACTGCTGCAACCAAGCATTACCCGGTGGTTCTAATAGAAATAAGATGACATTACCAAAATATTACTTCCTTATTTCAAATTATTATTAGACCATTATCATACTATGACTGTTGTGATGTTAAGTGGTACCAGGAAAAAAAAAAAAAAACTGACGTAGGTGGAGAAAATGTTAACGGATGTAAACAACAGGATGTGAGGAAGGAAAACAGGAGGCGTGACATCCAGCAGAGCCACAGTTGTTTACTCTGCAGTCTCCGCCCACAGGCACACACACACACACACACACACACACACACACTGTGGATGCAGCAGGAATCACAGCTGATTTATTTCAACTGTTAAACATCCCACTTTCCTGTTTGACACCAAGATCTTCTCCCCGGTGTCTGGTTTCATTGCGGTTGCAGGGTCGATAAACACCAGAATAAATTTAGCAATCCGCAAAAATATTGTGTCATATCAGCAAAGGATTAGAAAACCCTAACCCAGCTAAGACTACTTTTATTGAAAATCTAAAAATGCCACCAATATGTAACTTTGGGAGTTTGGACACAAGCTTTAAGCATGTGCTCCATTCAGGGTTCCCACACCTTGGTTGACATCAAATTTAAGGACCTTTCAAGGGTTTCCAGGACCAATTCCCTCAAATTCAGGGACTGAATGTGCTGACACAGCTCAAGATGGGAGGACAACTTCACCTACGGCGTCCACTCTGCATCTGGACATTTGGAATTATCTTGGATTATCTTGGAATTTTCATTTCCCAGACATCACGTCGCTTCCTCTCTCTTGCCTGATGTCACTCGCTCATTGTTCTACATGGAATCTCACGTCAACGCTGGAGCGAGACAGGGGACAGTGTCCACAACACTGCTAGCAATTATGACTGGACAATGTTCTGCGTAGGCCTAGTCTACGAACATCAGGCAGTGCAGGGCAAGAAACAGTAGGTGGCGTCGTAACAAGCAAGAGAGACATTTACCTAAATATTAATTTACTTTCTTTCTTGCACAAAGTTCAAGCACTTTCAATGACTCATGTCTATTTAGGGCATTTTTTTTAAAAACATTCAGGACCATTTAGTGTCTTCCTCTCTGTTTTTGGTGTATTTCTCTGGCAGCATTACAGCGCCACATACAGGCCTGGTAGCGTATTTTTTGAAACTATGGCATGTTTACAGAAAATGTTTTAAGAAACAAAAATAACAAAGATCGCATAAAGTCCGGAGTCGTGTTTTTCAGAATTCTGCTGAGCCACAACAGGAAGCGTGCTAAAAATAGGAAGTGACGAGTCAAAGTTCACAACTGTAACTCTGCTGTTATCTAAAGGACGCCGTGGAGATATGATAGCACACGTGTACATGCGTGTGAAATGGTGACATGAATGAACAGGAGTGACCACATATGGAGACGATAAAGAGGAAAAAAAAAAAAAAACAGATGTGCAGGCTGGCCTGACACATGGAAAAAGAAAAACACTTTTTCTCCCTCTGGGTTGTAAAAATCCCACCTCCCTCCTCGTCTGCTTCACGAGAGTTCAAAATTCAAGCCCCAACACACACATGTTTGCGCTTCTATCAAAGTGAGGACCCTCATAGACATAATACATTCTCTAGCCCCTCACCCTAACCTTAACCATCACAGCTAGATGCCTAAATTTAACCCTCACCCTCACCCTAAATGTAATTATAACTCTAACCCTTAAAACCAGGTCTTAAGCCTGAAAAAGCCCTTTTAAGGAGTGAAAAAAGTGAGGACCAGCCAAAATGTCCTCACTTTGTCGAAATGTCCTCACTTTGTAGGTGTTTAGACGATTTTTTGGTCCTCACTAGGAACAAACACACTTGTCTTACTATCTTTATGTGGCCACCTCATAGACATAATACATTCTCTAGCCCCTTACACTAACCTTAACCATCACAACTAGATGCCTAACCCTAACCTAAACCTAATTATAACCCTAAACCTAAAACCAGGTCTTAACCCTGAAAAAAGCCATTTAACCTTTTGGGGACCAGGCAAAATGTCCACACAAGTCAAAATGTGCCCACAAGGATAGGTCTGGACGTGTGTTGGTTCTCGCAAGGATAGAAAGACATACACACACACACACACACACGAGCACAGTAATGCAAACTTTCCAGTCTGTCACACTGACCCATCACTGAGTCCAAACCCCCCCAACTCTTCCCACACAAACTGACCCTCCAGATGTTACACAATGACTTCACCTCACAGAGGCTCAGGCAACAGACAACAGGCAAACTGCATTTATACCAACCAAACTGTGAGTACGAGGTTCAGCTAATAACAAACTGATGCCAGCACCAAGTGTTTTCTGCGAGTCCAAAGCCTGACCTACATTCTTCCTCTCTACCATTGAGCCCGAATGTTGTAAAAACCTTTAAAAACACTCACAAGTCTGCAGCAAATGTGTATTTAAGTGCTTTGCTGTTGCATTACTGGCTCATGTTTGAGTAGGTTAAACAACAGTATAATGGAATTACAACACTTTTGAGACTTTAACTGAAGTGTTTCACTAGCCTTACTAGTCATAAGCGGAGGAACAGGAATCAAACCAAACAATGGCGAACTGTAGATCAGTTAAAAAGACGTCAAAATCCTGAAAACATGCGTTAATCTGCAACATTTAACAAGGACATTTGTAAAAATGTCCATATTTAACAGAGGAGTCTGGTGTATTTAGCGACAGCGCTGCTGAAAGATGGAGATGGTGAGCCCAATCACGACCCGTTCAGCCGGATTTCAGTTCAGTGACTGTGTCAGACGGAGTCTGTGCACCATTCAGTGAACTAATCTTTTTAATCCACTGATTCTAACGATACAGTACAAAGAAAACAACTGCTTTGACAACGTCACTAGTTTGTGTCGCGTATAAAACATGTCACGGCAGTTTTCACGCAGCTGTGCCAAGACAATCGCGGCCACATTGAGGAGGAACTATGAAGAGATGGAAAACGACATGTCTGAAATCAAACCGAGTAAAGCCGAGTAGTGCTAGAACTGTACAGGGGAAAAGCACCTTAAGATGTTGCCCCCGGATATGACATATTTGACGAGCTGAGTTTATCGTTTGTTAATCAATAGTTGTAAACCAACGCTTCCAATCAAACACTTCATTTATTTGTTTTCTTCGCACTTTTAATTGTTTGGATGCAACTAGCAAATAATAACAGTCTGTACTTTTGACAGAACACTTGCCCTGTAAAGTTCACTTGCATTAGTTTTGTTATATTGACTCCTATTTTCTTTGTTTACAAGAAAACTCCATAGAGCCATAACACAATATCATAAAAGGTGATCATCCGTCTAAATGGCTCTTATAAGTGAGGATAATAAAGATACCTTGGACCTTGATGACATTCTATTACTACGATAAAAATCGATTAAACTCGACCTGACAGACGCAGCAGGGGCTGTTTTCAATTTATCATTCTTATTTCAAAACTGGGTCAATTCAGTCACACTTAACTTTTCCGTCTCTCCACTGTAACAACTGACTGGTCATCGAGCCAAGAACTATTCCACACACAAACTCCTTCGCCCCTGAACTCACACTCACTGTTTTACCGGCTCTTCAGATTTTCACTTATCTGTAATTCACCTGTGCTTCGCCCAGAAGGGCTGCACCTTCTGAGGCTACATGCCCAAACAAAAACAACTGCGTCCAGACAAACGTCCAGAAATAATCTGCATTCTGCATTTGTGGCCAATAAGAAGGCATTAGGAAGCAAAACTGAGTAAGTGCTTCATCATTTCCCAAGGTCTTCATTTTTGCCCATTCAATGTGAATTGGAGACCTGGAGTTTTTTTTCCCAATCTAAAATGGCACCAGCAGCATTTTCAAACTTGTCTGATTTCTGGATTCCAGAACACTTGGGTTAATGTGGGTGGCAAATATTTTCAGAGCTGAATTTTAAGCAAAAACCAAAACTCTGCTTCAGGATTGATGCCTACAAACATCTCCAAAGATCTTTTTTAATAATAAAAGATTCCTCCCTCCACCTCCTGCAGGATGACGAGTAAAAACTGGGTCAGCGGCTGCCTTGCTCGGACTCCCACAGTGAACTTGTTAATACTTGGTGAGACTTGTTTAGACGGACTGTGGGTCTTCCCGTGTTGGAGCAGAACTCTCCAAGGCAGACGAATTCCAAACAGAAGAATGCCTCTGTTTATACCCCACACATGACACACAATAACACACGACCTGAGATGACCCGGGTTGTCTTCATCAGACTTTAAAAGGAATGAAGAGTTACAACACATTGATATTCATTTTCAAAAAACTGATTAAACCATTGAACATTTGTATTATGCCAGTCTTTTTCATTTAAGCATCTTCATCAGCAGCCTAATCCTAATCCTGTTCACTGCCACCAAACCCTGAGATGACAGAGAGAGAGATGTGCCAAGTTCAACATACTTTGCTTACATTTGTTTTTTTTAATCTAGAAAGACAGAGACAGAAAGTATCACCTAAACATCAAGGCAGAAAGTGTTTTACACCTGACATCTGCTTCCTTCAGGAAGCAGCACAAAAGAAAATCCACCGATATGCAGATGACACCAAACTATATTTATCTATGCAAATAAAATGTTTTCAGAAGTCAAACTTCAGGAATGTCCTCCAGACAAGGCTTGGACAACCTGAAACTTTAATAAGCAAATTGTTGTACTTGGCACAAAACATCCTGTAACCATAAAAAGAATGTCATTACCTTGGCCTCCACTTCAAAAACGAATAATAGTAATTTGTCAGCCACAAATATGGTATTGTTTTAACTATTGATCATTACATAATAATAATTATTTTATTTAATAGACAAAGCTAACATTACACTAGCATTAGACAACACTTCCTGGGTTCTCTTGCTCCCTTATTTCTGCCATTACCCCATTCTCTCTTTTTAAAGAATTAAAAAGAAAGATTTACAAGGAAGAGTTTGGCAAAGTAACACAAAGGATAAGTAGAAGTTCCTTGGGAAAATTTGGAGGTTTCTGGTATTTTAGGCAGGAGCCAACTCGTCCCAACACAGAACTACAGCCTGCAGGACGGAGGAGGAGGAGGAGAGAAGGGGTGAAAGGTTAACTAGACATTAGATGGCGAAGATGGAGAAACTGGCCTTGATTGCACACTTTGAACATCTAGACAGGATGTACGTAAGCTGCAAGATCCATTAAAAAAGCCATCAAAGGTGGGTGTAAATAACAGCTCAAACACCTGACTGTTTAATAAGCAGTTTACAGGCTCAAACTCTCTGATGTTTAATACCTGCGACAGTAAAACCGATGCAGACAGCTCCATGACTAAAAGCACTGACGTTCTGTTGATTCTGCAACTTTTATGTCTGCGACAAGGATTTTGGGTTTCAGCTCTAGATTGTTTTCAAAAACTTTGAACTGCTCATTCTTCAACATTTAATGACTCTATAATCAAAGAAAAATAAAAGATACAGTTGGAGAAAGTAGTGAAACAAGAGCGTTTTTAAAAAAAAAGAAGGAAAAAGTGGACATTCGACAACATTTCAAAAAGCTGCTACTATAAAAATAAACTGCTTTCAGGCTCATTTTAGGTGCAGCTCAGGCATGTATTAAACCCACGCCCATCTAACCACAAACACAAGCTCATTTACAATCATTTAAACCCTTTTACGGAACCCTGAATGAAAGCCATGGGGGGTGGGGATCAAACAAAAAAAGAGACAGACACATGATAAATTTAGCTTTTTCCTCCGAGAACGACGGCTCCTGTGGATTTTCCATAATGATCCCTCACACTCTTGATTGCTACCTTCACTTGGCCCTCACAGGGCCGCCCGCCCGCAGCCTTCTGTAGTCTGAGGCCACTTTCAGAGTCAGCAGAGAAGTTGCATCAGACGTTAAAAGGAGGAAAAATGAGACCATGTGTGCAACACGTGAAGGTTACTGTCACTTTTAAAGGCTGAAATACGGTCAGGTGGCTTCGATTAGAGCAGCGATGGAATGAAATATGGGGAGGAATGTTTCAGTGTCATCACGGAGGGAAGAACTCGGATGAAGTATCTAGACCACAATTTGTTAACACTTTTACGAGTAAAATCTCATCAAGTTGTCACATTTAACTTGGGTCTAATGGCACTTCTCCACTATAGAGTTGGAAAAAACACACAAACTAGTGACGGTCAAAGCAGTTGTTTTCTTTGTACTGGTTCATTAGAATCAGTTTTATAAACAGATGAGTTCACTGAATGGTTCAGTACTTCCTGACTCCGTCTGACACAGTCACTGAACTGAAATCCGGCTGAACGGGTCGTGATTGGGCTCACCATCTCCGTCTTTCAGCAGCGCTGTCGCTAAATACACCAGACTCCTCTGTTAAATATGGACATTTTACAAATGTCCTTGTTAAATGTTGGAGATTAACGCATGTTTTCAGGATTTTTAAGTCTTTTTAACTGATCTTTTTAACTGATCTACAGTTCGGCATTGTTCGCTTTGATGCTTGTGTCATGACTCTTCCCGTGACGACGCTCTCTGACCAATCAGTGGCCGGCAGTCTGTCCACGTCACATTTTAAAATCGGCCCAGATCACCTTGATAGAGCAGGTACTAAAAAAAAGTAGGTATTATCATTAATGAAAAGCAAAAAAGTGAGTAGAGCCATTAAAGTATTTCAGTGACAAATTTGAAATGCAAAGTTCTCACTGGTGAATATTTAAACACTTTGGTAAAATTCTTTTTTTCCCGCATGAAGTTTCGGTTTGTGATCAAATAGGAATATGGGAGTCACGTTTTACTTTAGCATCTGTATATCCACTTTAATTTTAATTAACAGTTCCTCTCATCCACCAAGAACTAAATATAGATCTTTAACTTATAACCCAGAACAAGGCCATTCTAAAAATCAGACAAAACTTTCTTGAATATCAGGTTCTGTGACAGTTGACGTAGGGTTTGATGCTAGGACAAATAGCATGAGAGTTTGTCACTGTATTTGACTAAGTGCAGCCTTTATGTTGCTGATGACTGTATGAACAACCTGAAGATCCGGCACCACACCTGTACTAATAAAAGGTTGAAGAGTTTCATCATCACACACATGAACAGACGGAGATGAACATAGAGACCATTCAGGTGAAACAGTTGTTCACATGTCATAGTATAGAAATGTGTGAAAGTTTGTTGACTCAAATAGCAGGGATTCCCAAAGACTGGGTCAGGGCCCTCAAGTGGATCCCACAAGACTTTTCCGGGGTCTGCAAACATATTAGGTCACATTTATATGCATATGTTTAATATATATTAAGGTTACCAAACCTTGCTTGGCATTAATAAATTACTTAAATTAGTTGCTACATTATGCACAAACCTTTTCTTGTCACAAATAATATTTTGATTTGGTTTGTGATTTTTTTTTTTCTGTCCTCATATTGCAAGGTTGTCGTTCACGCGTGTCTCTCCCTGCACACGGACGCTCACGTTACACAGGCAGACAGACGAAGCATTCAGACGGAGGCAGAGCAAGGCCGCCGGTGAGCAGGATGCCCTGCCCAGACGGAGAACAGGCTCTGCAGTGTGAGCACACCTCTCCGAGTGTTTACCCTCATCTGTGTGTGTGTGTGTGTGTGGTGTTCAGTGTAAAAACCTCAGGATGCCACCAGCTCTGTTGTTTTTCTGAACAGTTGGCCTTAAATATTGATTAACTCATACAACGTGTGCATGTGATGCTCAAGTGTGTCCTGGTGTAATGAAGCCTTTTCATTAAAATGTTCTTGTTTTAAGAAAAAGAATCTGCCAAGTGGGTCAGCAAACTTTACTTGACTAGAATGGCCACTTTCAGACAGTAATGCTCCTTAAAATGAGAAAAAAAGAGGCTAAAAACTAGACAAAACTGGCCGAAATTTAAGAATATTTGTAGCAGAAGATGTGCAATCTTCAATTACCAGTAATTACCTTGTAATTGCCAGTAACAAAAATCTTCTTTCTCAATTAGGATTTCATACAATCCATTGTTTAGCTTGTTACTGGTAATTAAAGGTTAAAGTAAGCTGTAATTCTTGTTAAGTTGGAGCCAGGGTTGGTCACACTAAACACTTAAAACTTAAACTCGGTGTTGCCCAAACTTTCTACATGGGACCCACTTTTTTTTTTTAAAGATGAAAAACTATTGTGACCCAATTGACCACATCACTGGTGACGAGAGGAAAATCTGTGTACAGCGTATTATATAATTTACAGCCACATCTGAACTTACTGTGAATTGGTTAGCAAATCATTCCTAAGTAAACTTCAAACAAACGCGCATACTGTAAATCGGAAATAAAACGTTGGAAAAATTCAGCTAAATTTGTTTGGGGGACCCCAAACCAATCTCCGCGACTCATCTCTGTGTCTCGACCCAGTGTTTGACAACCACTGCCTTAACCTGTAGAAGCTATTTTCTCTGATTTAATTTGACTGAGAGATGATTATACTGTCATTATAGCACTGCTAAAACAACAAATCTAACAGTGGCTGAAGACTTTTGCACAGCACTATATATACTGAATATATATATACTAAATAGATAGATAGATAGATAGATAGATAGATAGATAGATAGATAGATAGATAGATAGATAGATAGATAGATAGATAGATAGATAGATAGATAGACACAAGCATGTGTTGCGCAGTCAAAAATTCTCGCTGTGCTTTTAATAAAAGTGTTGACATAGATTTATATGCAGCTCTTATGTAAGCAGACACATAGTTGAGACGCCCTGAAGCATGTGCTGAGCAAATATTCACTCGCCTTCTACATGTCAGTCTCTCCGTGAATGCAGCCATGTGCAGAGCAACACGCCAAACCCCCCCCCCGTATTTCTTTTCGTGGAAAGATACGAGTGTGAGCAAGTGCAGGAGACGGAATTTAAAGATCCTTGCCGCTGTCTCTGTGTCACGGTCATTTTTCCCTGAAATTTCTGAAGACGATTGAGCCACTTCACTTCTAATATGAGGAAGATACAGTCACATAGATTTAGTGATTGCTGTACATTAACAGTGATTCCATAACTGATCTGTGTTTTCGTTGTCTGGAGTCATTTTACAAACATTTCATGTCTATTATGACTTATGTTGTGATGTGACCTGTGGGGAAAAATTAGTTTTGAAATACATTAATTCAATTACTTTTAATCAATTTTATAAACAGAATTTTTTTTTTTACAGTTTTGGCCATTATAAGAGATAGGGATTTCTTGAAAATTTTATCATTTTTTTGTTACATTATCATTGGGTAGATGGTTGCCAAAAATTAAATTTGAACATACTTGGGTCGCCACCTACCCATCAAACAAACTTACAGACAATAAACCTACACTGATGAAAACACAATTTAAATAGTTGGACAAACTTACTTCACTTAGTAACACACAATTTAAATGAGCTCATTCAAAAAATAAATTCATTAAGTTATATAAGGCAAATGTCACATAGCTTGGTAACTTAACTAACTAAATTAACTGCGAGTCTAATGCAAAATTAATTAAAATGATCAAACATAATTAGTTCCATCAAATCAACACCATAGTTTTATGAAACTGCATTTATGTAACTTGCTAATGTTATATATTTAAATATTATTTTCGGCCTAAAAGTTTGAAGTGTTGACCACTGCTACAACAGTAACTTTTTTTTACATCACTTTATTACTTAATTGACTAAAACCTCTTACGAGATAAAGACGAGACCCTGCCCCTTGCATGAGTGTATGCTATGCTAATATGCTAATCTGCTCATTAAAGACTTTTTTATATTTATTATATTTTTATATATTTTTCATATTTTAATGAGCATTTCATTCTATCTATACCAATAAAATTTCAGTGGTTGCAGATGTAGAAGAACAAAACCTAACTGAGTGATTACGTTAAGTGATTGTGCGTGTTTTCCTTCACGTCATGGAGATGCACCGATAATGTCTATTATTATTTCACTGTGAGCTGATTGTGGAGATGAAAGCAAAACAAAACAAAACAAACGAGTCTCCACCTTCTCACTGATGCAAGAGAATCATTTTTAAAACCTGAGGAACTTGATTACGATAAAGGCTTTTTTAAAAAAGAGCGACATTACCTGCACGAGATGGGAGGAGTTTGAGTATGAATGAAAAGAAGTGCCGTGAACAGAGAAGGTTGGCATTGTTTTTGAGGAATCTCAGGTCAACAAAAACCCCCAGAGAGAGAAAGTGAGAGTGAGAGCCGACCCACAGCCGGAGGTCGAGGAACAAAGACTCAACAGTCTGTTTCTACGGCTGCTTCACATTCAGACACTACAGTCCTGTTGGCCTTCACACACACACACACACACATAGTATTCATGCCTTGCTATACATAGAATATTCACTGTGCTGACAAAAGCATCTCAGTGCCGCCTCTTTCAACAACATGCCTTTATGTGTTGATGTGATGAGATGAGTCACCGTCTCAAACACCTGGACTGAAATGATTTTATATTGCGATCTTTGAATCAAATTAAGTCCCTTTGACTTTAACTCACTAACATCTGGTTTTTGTCTGCAGTGTAAACAGATAAGTTTGGGATTCCTTCAAACGCAGTCCATGGGTTTTTATTGACTATGTGTCTTATCGACACTAATGGAAACATAACAACCGGATGAAGTGAGTAATTTCGTCATCTGTTACTATATATATATATATATATTGACAGGCTAGTCATGGCGTCAGCGCCGGGGCGGGGGAGGGGAGGGGGGGTATGATATTTTGTGTGGCGACATTATATTACTAAATATCGACTTTTTAACGTATACTTTTTTTTTTTAAAAAATGACGTTATAAATAGACATTAAACTCTTAGTGGATTAGCATAAAAAAAATCAATAGGCGTTTCAGTTCACTCTCACTAGACCTGTTATGTGACTATATCGCAATATGTGATTTCACAAATACTCGGCATTTTGCAATATCATGATAATATCGTATTGTGGTGTCTCTGCCTATTCCCACCCCTACCTGCTAAGTTTGGTGTAAAACAGGTATTGATATTAAATTGTGCAAAAAAATTTAAAGTTTATTGTTTTCACTTCAGTGCACAAATGTAATGAACAAACACAAACTCAAGATCCTTGTTTCCACGAAAATGACGGTTTGGAACTGTAGTGCAGCTACATTTTTGTGTAACTTTGGGTGTAACTGCAGAAGTTACCAAGAGTAATTAGCGACTGCACTTTTCTGCTTGCAACAAAAGTTAACTCATTAATCCAGGTTCCTAATAAAAGGTTATATTCAGCAGGAAACAAGAGAAGCACAAAGAAGCAGCAACACCAGCGAGAACTGATTCAGTCAGACAGAATCTGTAGCCTCGGGATGCAAAAGAAGGTTCCACATTCACAGCTCGAGCACAAGTCTTTACCTGTCTGTACCTTTTTCCTTGTGGAGGTACATGCCAATGTGTGTGTACTTGCATTTGCTACCTCATTAGGACACTTTCTAACCTGGAATTGTGATTAGGTTAAGGTTAGGGTTAGGCATTAACTGGTTATGGTTACGGTTAGGGATAAATCTTATATATTAGATAATATAGACTGTTCAAATGAATGGAAGTCAATGCAGAGTCCTAAGAAGAATAGCTGAGCCAACCTGTGGTGTCTGATTACCATTCTGCAAACCAGCTGGATTTTTCCCTGTAAACCCAACCCCCCCCCATCATCTACACACACACACACACACACACACACACACACTATTACGAATTCATAGTGTTTCCCAAACACACATATGGCTGCAAGACACACATAAAATTTTTCAAGTTACATAACCGTACAAGGCCTATACATTTTTTTATTTTTACTGTACTGTACTTAAAATGATGACATCTCTAAGAAGGAATAGTCAATACACACCGGTCTATTTGTTTAATTTGTCAAAATCAAGTTATGATTTAATTTTACTTAAAGATGATGTTTTACTTTTTCCTCATTTTACCTTCACGGTTAGCTCTCTTGTAAACCATAAGAAAATGTACATGTGGCATTAAGAAGTTTAATTTATATTTAATTTTGTTTATTATAACGTGACAGTGGTGTTACATCTTATCTCTTTTGTTAGTCTTTAGTGTTTTCCGAGACACAGCTTGTCACATTTACCTGCAGAGACATGACTGGTAATTATAGTAAACTCTATTTATTTTATTGCAAGGCTACACAGCAGAAATAATCTGGAAATAACATACATTAACATATAACAATTTGTGTCTGGAGGAACCACACACATTTTAACATAAATTTCAGTAAAGATGTTTTAAAATTTGGCCTCAGGCTCCACTGTTCCGACTCTATAATCAACATGTGGCAGACTCTGCACACTATAATCTCATCAAGTCAACTTTCCTTCAGAGACACACATCTTTCTGTGATGTGAATGCCACAGCTCAGATTCTGTAGTTTAATTAGCTCCCAGTGAGATCACTGACATAAAGACATGATTTTCTTTACTTAACTCATTTAGTAGTGTATATCTGAGGAGAATATAGTATACACCAAAATATTTTTTTACCTAACCCTTCATATAACTTTTCACAACAAAATAAACACTCCTATACTAAACTCTCTTTTTTTCCCCCTTTCTATTTCTAAAATATTAAAAGCACAAAGTTAAGCAGGACAGTTAAAAAATAATTTAAGGACAGAGTTCATCAAAGATACTTTAAATTTGTTATTGGATTCTTTTTAAGTCAATTTTGGTTGTGCTGTGTGTGTCTAAGTTATCCTACATCCTTGTTTATTATGTTTTTTTATTTTTAATCGCTTGTATCGTTCTTGTACTGTCAACTGCAAATCAACCTTCGCCTTGAGGGACAATAAATCTGTGAACTGAAGTGAACTGTTTATAATTTGAAAGAGAATGTGAGGGAGAAAACCCTCTGGGGCCTGAAAAGTGGCATTCTACATATAGCAATTTACAAAATAAAAAATTATTCAAATACAGTTTTTAAAAGGGTGCTTTACACAGAAGAAATGCAACCGATTAAAAATATATATATGACTTTAACATAGTAGAAAATATTCCTGTATCTCTGCACAGGGAGGAGTTTAGTCATCTGGTAATGCATTCAACAGGAGACTTACATTTACACACAGATGCTGGGTCTTTTATTTTGAAGGAGGAACCCTAGTGGCTGCTATACTAGTGCATTATTAGACAGATTAAACAGGATTGTTAATAAAGGTTTAAAACAGCCTCTGGAGCCATAAAAGTTCCTCATTTTGATAAGATAAACATCTTCAAAATGTCTGAAAAACAGTGTATTTTCAATATGATAATCTCAAACACATAACAAACTTTTAAAATTTATGGTGCTCTCCACTGTTTTCCATTTACAAAAAGTAAAAACATTTCGATTTTTGAAGAAGTCATTAAAATAATAATAATAAAAAAAGAGCAGTTTCACACCATTATCCTGGATTGCTCAACATTATTCCAGTCTGTTTGGGCTAAACTGAAATGTTAGAAATGAATGAATGTCACTTCAGAACTGCAAAATCTACAGTGTGTTATTTTCATGAGTGCCCATAATTTGAAAGTCAAGATTCGTTTTGTCTGTGTTGAGGTAATGTTGCAATTCTCATTAAAATGTGTTTAGAGAGAGAAGAGTGTACCAAGCATCCTGGACCCCAAGGCTCAAGTTGTGAATGGAGAGCAAGGCACCAGACACTACAGTACACACACACACAGGTTTACACAGCCATTTCTGTAAGGACACTGCATTGACTCCCATTCATTTGTACAACTTAACCAAAACCTTATCACGTAGGACTTACCGCTAACTGTAACCAGAACCTCATGTGGTTCTGCCTCATTAGAACCAGGTTTTGGTATCTACGAGGACAACGGGTCCTCAAAAGGTCAGTGTTTATATGCGGTCTTCAAGAGGTCACAAAAACCAGAACAAAAATACACACACTCCCCTTAAATGTGTATTAAATCTTCATTAAAGTGAGAAAAAGGTGATTAATTCAAAGACAATCAACATGTATGTGACTGTCCACACTTCTTCACCATCCATCCGTCCATCCATCCTACATCCATCATACATCCATCCAGGGTGAATCACTTACATTGGGGTAGAGCACTGAGTCAATCTCTCCAGCCTCAGACAGTTCACTGAGGTTTCTGTCCCAGTGAAGGAAAGCTTCACTACTGTCCAGCATCTCCATGCTTCTTCCTCCACTCAATCACACGCACAGACCGTGGATGAAGATGTTTTCTCCTCCTTCTTCTCCTCCTCCACCAGCAGCAGCAGCAGCAGCAGCAGCTGAAGTGATGGTGCTTTTGTTGCAGCGCAGTTCAAACTGGAAAACCCAACTTCAAAAGTTTCCAAAAACTTCTCTGGGCGAAGGAAAGAAAGAAGGGAATGAAAACAAAAGTGAATAAAAAAGTCCCGCTGTTCTGTTTTGTTTTCAAAATGACAGTGATAAAGAGCAGCAGCAGCAGCAGAAGTCAGGGTCAGAGTTATTGTTGTTGTTGTTGACCATCTCCTCCTCTCTGCTTCAGCGTCCACACAGACACTTCCCAGCTGCCTCTCTTCCCTTTTCTTCTTCCTCCTTCTCCTCGTCTTCCTCCTCTCAACCCAGACACTCAGGAATGTGTGGGCGGAGTCAACAAAAAAAAAAAAAAAAGGAAAAAAAAAAGACCCAGAGCAGAAAAGAGCAGAAAATGTCGGATATTTAACTTTAAAAATGCAAAGAAACTAACTGGCTCAACAGCCGTGAACAGTTTCTTTGAGTTGATAATAAAATGTAACACTGGACATACAATAATGTGAGGTTAAAAGTGTGTCTTTTCCAGCAGATAGAAACTTAGTTTGCACGGTAATAACCAAAGACTTCCTGTTTTAGATTTCAAAATAAAGCTCCCATCCGTTTATTTGGGCCAAGTTTATCTTACACTGATCACTACTACTACTATTAATAATAATAAAATAATAAACAATAGCATTTTATTTACAAGTTAACACGTTCTTCCATCAAAAAGCAACAACGTGTATGATGTGCCAAGTGATTTATGTAAGATAAGAAATACACTCCCTACCATAATCTAGACAATTACATATTTTAAAATAAATTTTTCAACAAATATTAATAGAAAATAAAGAAAACTATTTTAAAATTTAAATTACTTTAATTATTTATTTTACATTTTGTACATTTGTATTTTATCTAGTAAAAAGTTTAAGCTTTAAAGTGAGTGGCAGGAGTAAATACGTATGTGAGCATAATGGTGACGAATCATTTTATTTTAATACATACAATTAAAAAGTAAAATTAAAAACTTCATACGCGAAGATTTTATTTAGAACTTATACTCAACATTTCCGGTCTCTCTCTATGACGTTTCTTCGCATTGACGGAAGATTTCTCCTTTACCTCAAAGCCCCACCCACCACATCCACACTGACCAATCAGACGTGCCCTCTGTTTAAAGCCTGTTGCGTTGTCTTTGATTGACGAGTGACGCAGCGAATCAACAAAGACTCGGATTTTTTTTTTTGCTGCGTCCAATCAAATTAGGCCAAGAATACCTTTGAGTCAAAGCCCGCCCCGTTGTCATGGAAACGGCTAAAGCCGGCCCAGAAGTGACGGTACTCAAAGAGAACGGGATTTCAGGGATTCCCATTACATTTAATACATTTAATGCACTTAAACGTGCATATTGTGTTTTAGTTTATTAAAATAAGACTGAAATTCAGATAAAATCAAAGACATACATGTTCAAACATTTAAATATCTTGATTTTTTTTTAAAACAAATATGTCTTTGATTTTCACAGAATTTTAGTCTTTACTTATTTTTTTTTCTTTTTCCTCCAATGCAACAGAAATTTTTTAAATTACTGGTAAAACTCAGCACTGGAATCACTCGTGGAAATTCTCTTTTCTATGATGAGGCCTTTAAGGACCAAGTTCATCGCAGGAAATCAGATGCTCAAAGCTGAGGTGACAAGATGTTGTGAAGAACCTTTATGAACTCATCTTTTCTGTGTGATTTCAACATAGGTGACCTTAAGTGAGAGGTTCAAAAACTTGTTTAATGAAGGAAAGGAATAAGCAAAACAGTTTATGATGTGAAAATAGGATTTTAGCCATTTTGAATTTGTTTCAGAGAGATGAATAACTCTAGAACGGAAAACATATAGAGTTAACTTGGCAAATTTCAAACACATGGGAGTCACAAGCTTAAACATCTCGGATTAAATGTGTGAATCTTAAACAGAGTCAGTTTTCGCACGGACACAGCAAAGAAAATGCTGAGTAAGTGAATAAATGATGAGTGAAAGTTGCTCTAAATCGAGATTTGTGCCGAGTCACAGATGATTCATGAGTTCAAGAAG
The DNA here is from genome assembly GCA_016785285.1 of Brachirus orientalis. Classification (NCBI taxonomy): domain Eukaryota; kingdom Metazoa; phylum Chordata; class Actinopteri; order Pleuronectiformes; family Soleidae; genus Brachirus; species Brachirus orientalis. The sequence goes on along the minus strand of JAFBJR010000080.1, from coordinate 1,714,806 downwards.
TATTTGTGTCCCTTAGACTCACACAGAACTTAACAAAACTGGCATTAAGTGTATTTCTGGAACAGTTATATACAATAAAAGTGATCATAGGGAAGTGATTTTATATATACATACATGTTACCAGTCGACTATTTCAACCACTCTTGATGCATCAGATTTTCCTTCTCCACCAACAGGAGGCGCTACAGTCAAACATGATCAGAGTGTCACATCTTATTCTGTCCCCGCTCTTTTACTCTGCAGCGTTCGGGTCCTCTGTGTTTTTCTTTAATATAAACAAGATGGTGGAAAAACTAAATCTAGCGCCATGTCGTCGAGGGGAAAGTGCTTCAGCTTCTGTCTCGCACGTTGTCACTCAGGAAGATGATGTTATCTGGAAAGACGGAGGAGACGAGCACGTTTGTTTTACGATTCGTAGAAGATCATCCTGTCATTTTTTTTTTAAATTTGCGCTCACACGTGGATTAGCGTCTAATCTGACCTGCGATGATGGTCGTAGCCTGACGTCTCACTTGGTTCTTGTCCACATACTCGCCGTAATCCAGCTTCCCCTCAATTAAAATCCTGGACCTGAAAGAGACGAGACTTTAGCCTCCTTTACTCCGAAATGAGCACGTATACCCGGGATTATTAAACCCGGGTGAAGCCGACCTGAAGAGAAATGTGTGTACACATTTAAAAAGTCGTACCCTTTCTTGACGTACTGGTAGGCCACGTCTCTCAGACCAGGTTTGAACACAGAGATGCGATGCCACGTCGTCTTCTGACTGACGTCACCTGGAGACACAAAACCCTTCAGCGTATAAATGAACCAGTAAATCACACGATGAACTTTCAAACACACGAGAAACGGCGTGTTTCACTTACATGGGAGGTCACGCCTATTCACATGATAATATCTTCATAATAGTGATTAAAGGAAACAGTGAAATAACAGCTTCAATAACAACAATAATTATGTAAATAAGCACAGAACTTTTGTATTAATCGGCTTAAGTGTTTAACACTTGTACCTAATAAACTGGCAACATGTGAACATTATGTGAAATCCTAAAAAAAAAAAAAAGTGTTACCTGTGGACTGAATTATTGACTGATTTTACATTCAATGTTCATTTTCACTATCTGGTGCAATGACGACCTCTAGTGGCAGAATAATGCACTTTTAATAGCATTAAGTTCTCGACAGCTCGACATAAAACAACTTTAAACTAAATATTGCCCAACAAGCACAAAAAGATCTATAAAACATGATTATTAATGTTATAATATAAAAAGGAGTTTTTATATTAAAAAGCCTAATTAAAATTAAAAAGCCTTATATAAAAATCTTAATTTTAGTTGTTTTATTTAGTTTATTTATAGTAAAGCTGCTGTAAGTGATGCATGAGCATGTTTAGTGAGGGGGCGGAGCATTTATTTCACCGACTAGCAGAAAAACAAAGAATTCTATGCAATATAAATTCACGGCAAGAAAAGAAACTTCATTTTGAAGTGAAGGATTTCACTGACAGCAGCTTCAAGTAGAAATTTCATTTTCAACGAGTAAAAAGCTACAAGAACCTTCACAAACACGAAGAAAAGGCAGACACTCGGGCGTCAAAATAAAATTCAGGAGGAAAAACGTGAGCTAATGTCCGACCCCGATCTGTGAACGGAGGGTTTTAATCAGCAAGTTTGTTCTGCGCTTGTCCTTCAGATACTGTATCATGAGAAAAACCAGGAGGAGGAAGGTCAGGCCATTTTGACTCACTGATAACGTCTACCAGACAAACGTAGTGTGGGATGCTTTTACTTTGACAAACTGTTTGAAATACTTTACATTTTTGTGTGTGAGAGTGTGTAAAAGTGATACAGTGAAGTTTTTGTGTCAAAAAAAATTGTCCTAAATGTTACTTTTGAGTGGAAGAATCAGTTTTTGAGTGGAGCCAATCATTTAGGGCCAATACGTGCTATTTTTAATAATAGACATTACTTAATTAATGTCCAATTGTGACAAATTACACATTGTTTGCTCTCAGAAACTTGATAAACAACAATAAAATTAAATTCTTTCATCCAAATGATAAAAAAAAGACCTGAAAAAGCATGAAGAGTAGTAGAGCCGGGGATCAAACCCACAACCTTCCAGTTGAATAACGACCTGCTCTTCCACGGAGCCAATGTAATTCGACATTTAAAATTTAACTTCATTTCTAATAAAACTCTTATTAACAATTAACCTACTATCGTGCTGTACATTAATTCACTCAACTCAATTCAAGCAGTTAAGAGAACAGCAAAACTATCCCTTATTTTGACATTTTATTCTCAAACTAAAAACAGGACAGAGGCAGTAGAGCTGGTTCTCAAAACCAAAGCACAATAAAACTGTGATATTCAACAACAAATCTGACGCCTTCTCACCTGTTGAGCTGACCTCTCCTTCTCCAGAGCGCCACATCTCGTTGGTCGCCAGCGAGAAGATGGTGACGGGGTTTCGACCCTCCATTTGTCTCATCACGGGATCCTGACCGACTCGGCCCAACAGCTGGACGCGGTTTATGGCTGCAGCGCGGACACACGTCAGGTTTAACTGCATTAAAGCGCCTCAATTTTTTTTTTTTTTAATTTATTGTAGATTGAATGTGCTAAGAACAGGTAAGTGTCTTCCTTTTATACACTTTTGACTCACATCTCTCCAGGATGAGGCTGGTGTCTGTGTTCATGCATCTCACCGCCTGTCTGAAGATCTGAAAAACAACGTCAACACACATGAGCAGGGAAACATTTTACCCAAATTGTGACGGTGATAAACTATAAATAACGGTAAAATAACAATTTCCTTCTCACCTGAGTGGAGGCACTTCTCAACATCATCTTCTCCGTTTCACCAAAAAGAGAGGACGTTTTAAAAACTAGATGAAAGAAAAAAGGCAGTTTAGTGACATAACGTGAACTTATTATCATTTAAAAGTGGACATTTCAGGATTTGAGGCGGGAAACTGTATGAGGTACTTAAATATAGTCAGTGTCTTAAATACTGCACCCTCTGTCATGAACTCACAGAAAACACTTTAAATATGACTCACTAGTTTAAACGTACACTTCCGTAACATGTTCACTGCTTTAAACTCTCCGGCACCAAAGTCCGTAGAGAAAAATGACCAACTGCACATCGCAGCTGACAGAAGTTGATGATCCTCCGCTGCCTCCATTAATACATTTCAAAGTGTTATTTTTGCGACTTAAGAGTCTGAACCACATTCACCAAAGTGACACACACTTGTGACACAAAGCCGAGTGAGGCGGCATTAAACCAGCAGCTCACATGTCACTGAGAGATTAAAACACAGATTTTCTCTATGGACTTAGGTACAGGAGAGTGAGCAGTTTACCACTTTTTTTACCAGTTTCCTGGCAAAAGAGCAAGCTGTCTGATTACAAAATAAAGTGGTAAACATGTTTTAAGACCGTGTTCTCTTGAGTTGGTATGTATTATTACTAAATAAGCCTTATGTTGAGGGGTTAAATCAGTACCACATAAACACCTAAAAATTCTGAAGCACCCCCTTAAAAGCCAGAACATGCTGACGATGTAAAATACAATAATAATATCGTGGCATTTTATAGAACTAATTATGGCAGTATATTCCCACAAGAAAAATCTTTATCAGCACATGAATGACCAGTTTTGTTGTGACTCAAATTAAGTATTTGTTGTACTGTTCACACGAAAAGTGTGTTGTATTGAATTTCTCCACTAGCCGATAAAAACTAGGCTTTTAAGCTCTTTTTTAGCGTGAGTTTAATGCTTATTAAGGTTTGTGTGATAATGCTGCGGCGTAGCAGGCACAAAATTGTCAGATTTCGGAATGGGGTTTGGTTCAATGAGGCTTTGAATCTACGTTTTTTTTCTGTTGGAATGTACTGTATCCTGGCCCGGCAGACACTGGCATTATTAACAGTCAAACGTTAAAACGTGAACCCAAAAACAAAGTATCGCTGTCTCACAGCAGCAACGAGGCTCCCGCAGTCTCCCGCCATCGGATGCGGGCAAGAAATAAAGTCCAGAAAATGAACGTTTTTCTCGGTGTGGTTAGGTTTTCGTGTCGCGGCAGATGGACAGCAGGGAAACGACACTGTGTTTGTGGGAAATTGTGGCAAACGTCCTGTGAATAACCTAAAACAGCATTATTTTTTTCAAAAACAAAAAACTTACCAGGTGCTGCACTTCGGTAACCTCACGCTGATTCCGGTCCGCCTACGAAACAAATCCGACGCTATACCGGAACTGAGTTAAGGTTCCGTTTGTGCCAAACACCTTAAAAAATAATTAAAAAAAAATAAAAAACATATTGTTACAATTATAAGTGCGTATACTACTACTGCTACTACCATTACTACCACTATGACCGCTACGACTACTAATAAAACTGTTGTTTGAGCATTTATTCCATATCCATGATAATCAGACATCACTTTCAGTAATAATTGGACATCCAGTCGTACTTCTTCTGCATTTTGTCTGACTAAGGGAACAAATTTTCTTACTAGTCACTTATTTTCATCAACTAGTGGCACTAGTGTTGAACTAGTTTCAACTGAAGCGTCACTAGTGAGGCCAAGTGCAGAACTAGTAACACCAAAATCCTAATTTGTAAGCATTTTGACAGACTAGTGATATTCTGGTCCAAACTAATAAGGCTTAAATAAGTCCCATTAACTAAAATGATTGATGATGTTAATTTGACGTATTTGGTTAACATGTAACCTACAATACATAAGTAGTTAACCAGTAAGACTTTGAGTCTTAGAAGGAGAAGTTTGGTCCAAAGAGCCACTAGTTTGTCCAAACACTGACTAATAAATGGGACTGGTGCCTAATAACAAGGATTTGGAATAAATGCCCAAATTCCATAACTATTCAAAAACAACAACAACTGCTACTATTACTGCTACTACATTAACAATAAAACTATAATAATAATAATGTGTGTGAAGCCATGTGGTCACCACCTTCGCCTACAAACGCCTCAAAACTAGTTAACTAGTGTGAGCCAAAATCCTCACTAGTGTTACCAGAAGGTGGAAAAATACCCACTAACTAACTAGTTAAAGCCTCTTTTGACCTCACAAACAAGGCTCAGAAATGTTTACTAGTCAACTAGATAAGTAAGATGTAGAGAGATCTTACTAGTTCAATAGTAAGTTCGGTCAAATGGCCACCAGTTTGTCTAAACCAGACATGTCAAACTCATTTTAGTCCAGGGGCCACATACAGTGCAATATGATCTCAAGTGGGACGGACCAGTAAAATAATAGCATAATAGCCTAAAAACAACAACAATTTTTACATTTAATGAAGTATCTTTTTAAAAAACATATTAGGAACAACCTGACATTTCTTGAGAAAAATAAGTGTAATATTATACCTAAGTTTACTGTTTACACACGTGCATTATCCCCATCAGAGGGGCCGGATCGGACCCTCTGATGGGCCAGTTATCCTTGTTATTATTAACGCTTATCTTCATTAGGGGTTCTCAAAGACTGGGTTGGGACCCTCAGATGGGTCACGATGAAAACATTTTAGGGCCCCCAAACTATTTTAGTTTGAATGAATTTAATTCATGTAGCTGTTACCATTGACAATATTTTTATACGTTTGAAAACTGACTGTAAAATGTAAGAATAATATTTTATTAATATTTCACAACTTTTTTTTGAGAACTTTTAAACTAATTTAAATGTTTAAATTATTTTATTAAATAATTTAAAAATGTAAACTAATTACAGTTGGAACTCGGCTACATTTAACTTGATTACTTTGGTTTTAACTAACTTAATTCATTAATTTTTTTTTACCAGTGACAGTATTTTTCTTTTGACAATTGTAAAATTAAAACAAAATCATTAATATTTCACATTTTTTTCTTAAGAACTCAGCTTTAATTAACTTAATTCATGCAGTCTTTACCAGTGACAGTTTTTTTTTTTTAAGTCTGACAATTTCCTGTAAAAAAAATTTTTTTTAAAATTACTATTTGCCAGTTTTTTTTCCCTAAGAACTTCATCATTTAAACTAATTACAATTTGAACTCATACACTCATACAACTTGGACCCTCTGATGGGCCAGTTCTGGCCCACGGGCCGCATATTTGACACCCCTGGCCTAAACGCTGACTAGTGAATGAAACTGATGATATGGAATAGTACATTACATTACATTTCATTTGGCAGCTTTTGTCCAAAGTGACTTACAATAAGTGCATTTCAACATTTGAGTACAAACAATAAAAAAAATGGCTTTCCATAGATATTCAATAAAAACAACAGCTGCTATTGTTACTGCTAGTACAGCTACATCTTCATACAACAAAAACTGCTACTAGTGCAATAAGAGTACAGTCATAACAATAATAATGATATAATAACATGAAAAATGACATTTTACAGTTGCTGTATGTGACCAGCAGATGGTGGTGTGGTGCTGCTGCTGCTGCTGCTGCTGCAGTTCACAGTGGGGTGGAGTTGCTTTGGTTTGTTGGAGGGATGTGAACTTTTTCCACAAGAAAACTCCACACCCTCCTTCACTCACACACTCACACTCTCACTGCTGCAGCGGGAGCCTCACACTGGCCGAATCTTCAGATCTCCTCAGTTGGAGATGATGATCCTGGTGATAGCAGCTCTGGGTGAGTTGAAGTTTTTCCCTCTCCGTGTGAATGTTGGTGCTGCTGAGTCCAGAACTTCTCATCACTCTCTTTCTCTTGCTCTCTTCAGCACAAACACATGTAATGAGATCCATATGCAAACCATTAGGTCTCAGTCAGTCTTTTCCCTGCGTTTTCCCAGAAACGACACTGCACAGATGTTTTGATTTTGGATTTTCCATGTCACAGCACCACAGTGAACCCACGAGGTTTAGAATGTTAACCAGTCTTGCTTCTCCTTGTGTTTGTTTTCTCTGGATCACACCTCCATCTCCGTGTCCGCAGCTCTGTGCAGTCCTGTCGCTGCTCAGGCGCCAGAGTTTGCAGACGTGTGCACAGAGGGCAGCTGTTACCCGGCCACGGGTGACCTGCTGATCGGCAGAGCTCACAAACTGACCGCGTCCTCCACCTGCGGCCTCCGGCAGCCCGAGAGCTTCTGCATCGTGGGACATCTGGAGGTGAGTGAGGAGGAGAAGGCGAGAGAATAAATCAAACTGCAGCAGAACGAGCCGTGACACTTGATGTGGCAGATGTTTTCCCACTGGGACCCTTGTTATTATCAGTCTGTCTTCATTAGGGGTTCTCAAAGACTGGGTTGGGACCCTCAGATGGGTCACGATGAAAACATTTTAGGGGCCCCAAACTATTTTAGTTTGAATGAATTTAATTCATGTAGCTGTTTCCACTGACAGTATTTTTTATAAGTTTGAAAACTGCCTGTAAAATCTAAGAATAATATTTTATTAATATTTCACAACTTTTTCTCAAGAACTTTTAAACTAATTTAAATGTTTAAATTATTTTATTAAATAATTTAAAAATGTAAACTAATTACAATTGGAACTCGGCTACATTTAACTTGATTACTTTGGTTTTAATTAACTTAATTCATGAATTTTTTTTACCAGTGACAGTATTTTTCTTTTGACAATTGTAAAATTAAAACAAAATCATTAATATTTCACATTTTTTTTCTTAAGAACTCAGCTTTAATGAACTTAATTCATGCAGTCTTTACCAGTGACAGTATTTTTTTTTTGACAATTTCCTGTAAAAAAGTTTTTTTTTAAAAATTACTATTTGCCAGTTTTTTCCTTAAGAACTTCAGCATTTAAACTAATTACAATTTGAACTCATACACTCGTACAACTTACTAACTTTAGTTTAAATTAAATTAACTTAATTCAAACAGGTGTTACCAATCAAGGTATTTTTTTTAAGTTTGGAAATTTCCTTTAAAATGTAAATGATTTTACATTTTGACCGTATTTTTCTTAAGAACTTTAAAATTGCAACCAATTTCAACTTGAACTCAAGTTTATACAACTTCACAACTTTAGTTTTAATGAACTTAATTTGTGCTACCAGTTTTTTGCAATTTTTTTAAAGTTTGTTCAACCATTGCCAGCTTTTTAGTGCATGTTCTAAATTTGTTCAGCGTACAAATGTCCCACTCCAAAGACATTTTATATACAAAGAAAATTTAAAGTGGTGGACAAACTCAGATCATTTAAAGGATTTTTGTTCTTTCAGAGTAAACGTCATCAGTTTTATGAGACTGCCATTTTGTCTTTAGTTTAAATCAACTTTATTCATCCAGATGAATTCATTTTCTTTTAAGTTTGTCAACCACTTTGTATTCTCATTGTCCTCACTTTTGTTCCCACTGTTTTATTTTCCTCTTAAGAACCATGGGAAACAGCAGCTGTAGCCGAATAACTTCATTAAATGAGTTTTGGGCACGTGTAGCAGAAAAAAAAACCACTAAATAGAAAAGTGGTGGTTGTCTGGATGACAGTGACTTATTGCTCACGTGAATTTTTCACAAGAGAAATAAATGTTCATCAGAAATGTTGATAAAGTATGAAAACTCTGTTGTTAGTGATGAACTAGATTGGTTTTTGTGTGTGTGTGTGTGTGTTGGAGCGTGCACATGTACAGTATCTTCTTGGTGTCCTCTTGAGGAGTGGGAGTGCAGACATTTTTCCCCCTCCACAATAAAAGCTCTGTGTGGCCTCACAATACCGGCCCTGTTGTTGATGCGAGGCGAGCGGGGGAGAACGAGAGGAGCATGTTCTCCGTCTTTTTTATCAAACATGCCTCTGGTGAGTTCATGACTGCGAACGACGCCCTTTGCCTCGCTGACGATGAACGCAGCCGCCAAGAATGAGCTGCAGATAAAGACGACAGGAAGTTTCACTCAACCTTTTTTTTATTTATTTTTCTTTTTTTTTCTTCTCCAGGCTCCACCCACATTTCAACACAGCTGCAGTTTTCAGCTCGATGAGATGAATTTTTTCCACATAATGTGACATAATGTGAGATTTAAGTGTGTGAACCAGAGCACTGACTGTGTTGTGCCAAACCACATGTTTTTGCAGATGAGGCAGTAAACACTGGCAAGACAAGATACACACACAGTACTGTGCATAAGTCTTAGGCCACCAGCAGCCTTGTTGTTCTTATGTCACTTTTGTGATCGTTGGCGTTTAGATTGAAAAGATGTGACTAAAAGTCAGTCTTCTACTATATGATCAACCTGTCAGTGAGTTGAACTTGTGCAACATGTGTATGTAATGCTCCAACATGTCTGCAGTAAACCAGGTATAATAGACCTTTTTCACAGCAGCTATTTGTTGGCATGAAATAGTAGGAGAAACACAGGTTTGACCAATAACATTAGGGTTCCATTCCAGGTTTTAAAGAGCCATGGTTGAGTTATTGTTCAAGTGGAAATGTAGCTCACACTAAAGATGTTATTTTCAAACTGCATATGTGTTTCTCCATATTCTCAGGATATTTTCCAATAAAGTGATTGAGAAATAATTGTACAGTATGGTCATTATAGCATTGCTAAAACAACAAATCTAATGGTGGCCTAAGACTTATGCACAGTACTGTGTCTATATATATATTATACACACACACATGATCCACCTCAAAACAAAATGGTGGCTCTCTGTGGAACACGGCCTTTTGCGAAACATTGTTACCATGGCAACACTGCAGAGTCCGATGTTTGCCAGGCCAACGGATGCTCAAAAAAAAGTACTCACAAAAACCTTCGACACAGTAGCTAGCACACCCTCAACTCTGTGCGTGGGAAAAGTGGCTCCACAGCGCCCCCTAGAATTTAAAAAAATAAATAAAAATCAACAGCCCAACAACAGTGTGTTTTTAACGTACACACATGTAATTTGGCACACGTGACAGTCAGGACGAGATCTATCGCTAATGCCCCCTGGTGGCAATTCAGTATATTCATAGTTTTTTTTTTTTTTTTGATGTCATTGATCAATTTTTTTTTTTTTGATTTCATTGATCAATAATTAAAAAAAAAAACAAAAAAAAAAAAAACTTTCCAACATTATTTGAGTATTCCGAGAGAAAATGACACATCTGCTCCTCTGTGCAGATGGATTTTATTCTCAAATGTAAATGTAACCTGGTTAAAAAGGATATTAGTTATAGTTAGTTGTTTACGCAGGTGTGATTTGGCAGGTGTCAGAGTTAATATAAACATTTTAACTCTTTCTAATCCATCAGGAGGACAAGAAATGTTTCGTTTGCGACTCCAGGGAGATGTACGACGAGGACACCAACCACGTGAGCCACACCATCGAGAACGTGGTCACCACCTTCGCCCACAACCGCCTCAAAACGTGGTGGCAGTCAGAGAACGGTGAGAGACGGCGAATTACAGAGTCTGACTTCCTGTTCGCTCCTGGTTGTGAAGCAGGGAAAAAAAAAAAGCGTGTGAGTCCTCACCATTTGTGTTCCCATGGGAACTGAGCTCAGTGTAATGACCAGGCAGAAGATCACAGGGGCCAACAGCTGAGGCCAATCACAGCAGGCCAAGGGGGCGGGGCTTACAGGTGTGCTGAGGACAGCAGGTGTTGCATCATCACAAGAGCATGCACTCAGACACACACACAGATGTTTTTCTAATGATGAGAGACGGGGAACCGAAAAAATCACGTCAGTTTGAGAAACAGGAAGGAAGGTTCTGTAATTATAGGATTTACACGCGGGAGAACATCGACGTTTAGTTGCGCAAGTCGTGAATTCATGACTGAGCCAGGTGTGTGTCGTAAAACGACAATAAAACAACACAATTCCTTCCATATGGAGGTAAATATTTGGGGGCAGTCATTAAATATACACCTACTATACTCTGAGTTACCCCTTTATTTGGAACATAGTGGATTTTTGTGCCGTACAATTAAATATCCATTAAAAACTAAAGGACAAACACGGAAGAAACGCTATTAAGGCTGGGAACCGCCATGATAACGATAGCATTGTGATTCTGTTATAATCAAGACGAGCTTCATTCAAATTAAAATGTAAATAATCGAGTCTCTCACAATATCACTGTTTTGTACCACCCCAATCTGTTATGACATGGTCAAATTCAAATTTATTTAAACTTGTGAGTAAACTTGAATTAAAACTTCTTGATACTCAACGATCAACGCTAAAGTTCTCTAGAAATAAAAACACTTGCTGCCATCTATTTAAACACTATCAACTACTGTATATTTAAGTACATTTTAGGTAAACATGATATATAAAATTATGTTTGTTTTAAACTAAAGTGTGAACAACTCTAGTTATTAAGTTGAATGAAAATTGTGTTGATATAACTTATAACTTTAGTTTGACTTAACTTACTCGACTCTGGTTATCAATTTGTTTATACAACTTTAGCTTGAATTAAATTAAACTTAAGTAACATTTTACCTTTACTACTGAAAATTGTGTTGACCTAATTTAAACTTAAGTTAACACATTGAATTAAAATTGTGTTCATATACCTTTTGATTAACTTTGACAGCTATATAGACATTTTATTAATGTAACTTATAACTTTAGTTTGGATTAAATTTCAATTTAACAAATTCAATTTAACAAGATGCATAAAAATTGTGATCATATAACTTTTAAACTTTGTTGGAATTACCTATTGAGTTGAATTAAACTTTTGTTTATGTAGCTTTCTAATTTAAGTTTGTATTAACTTGAACAAACTCAAGTTCAATAAAAATTGTGTTCTTATAACTTTAGTTTGAATGAACTTAAACTCAAGTTTAATGAACATTGCGTTCTTGTCAGCTGTTGTTTGATTTAAACAACTCAGCTCAACAATTTGAATAAAAATGACGTTCAATATAACTTTAGTTTGAATTAACTTTCAACCAATTTAACCAATTTATTTTTTCAGTGCACATATGCGGTATCTGTGTCCCACACCAAAAGTCTTGCACTGAAAACTTCACATTACACTCCTCATATTTCAGGAAATAAAAACTTTCCCCATTAAAGCACCATTAACTGGATCCCTGACAGAAATTCTGTTCACACGCTGATGCTGTGGTTTGGTGGGAATCTGTCAGAGGTGTGAGCCACAGCGCCGCAGACGGCTTTAATGCAGCAGGAAGCTGCTTTTCCCGGGATTTCCTGCAGTTGTCCACTCACCAGCTGAGACACCGCTGGCGCTTTAATAGCTTTAATTGGATAAAGCGACTCGAATCTGCGGGACTGTGACACAAACCAGCTGACCTGCACAAGCCGGTCAACATAATGCGAAAGTGTGTGTGTGTTTGGTGTGTTTTAAACCTTGAAAGTCTTAGGCCACCATTAGATTTGTTGTTTTAGCAATGCTATAATGACCGTACTGTACAATTATTTCTCAATCTCTTTAATGCAACACATCCTGAAAATATGGAGAAACACATATGCAGTTTGAAAATAACATCTTTTTTTCGGAAAATATCAAATATTGAGTGTGACCTACATTTACATTGAACAATAACACAACCATGGCTCTTTAAAACCTGCAATGGAACCCTAATGTTATTGGTCAAACCTGTGTTTCTCCTACTATTTCATGCCAACAAATAGCTGCTGTGAAAAAGGTCTATTATACCTGGTTTACTCCAGACGTGTTGGAGCATTACATACACATGTTGCACAAGTTCAACTCACTGACAGGTTGATCATATAGTAGAAGACTGACTTTTAGTCACATCTTTTCAATCTAAACGCCAACGATCACAAAAGTGACATAAGAACAACACAGCTGCTGGTGGCCTAAGACTTATGCACAGTAGTGTAAATGTCCCTTTAAAGGCTGATTTCCAGTTTTTCCCTTCACCTGCAGGTGTGGAGAACGTCACCATCCAACTGGACCTTGAGGCCGAGTTTCATTTCACACACCTTATCATGACCTTTAAGGTGCTCCCTCTCTCTTTCTCTTTCACACACACACGAACTAAACAGATACATGGACATAAACACGGCTCTGAGCAGCTGCAGAGCAGGAATGTGGGAAGTTGTTCTGGTCTCAGGAGAGCTGGTGGGAAACAGGGGGAGGAGGGAGAGGACGAGCAGATCGCTGTCGTAATGGTCGACAGCTGGATTCGTGTCTTCCGTTGACGCAGTCGTCAAAACACTCGTGTATCGACGTACATCCTGTCCTGTCCTGTTTTTAGTCAGACGACAGGAAAGACGAACACCCTGGACAACCACCACCCTCAGCCATGTAGTGTATATTTAAAAGGGGTTTTTGAAGGGCGATTGTATGATTATAGCCACTAAAATGAAAATATAATGAAATCGCTCCACGCTTGAGTCTAAAATTAAATTTTTCCACTTTTTCCTCACTGTTAGACAGCTTTTTCTGGCTGAAACCCCCCCCCCACACACCAAAGTCCATAGAGATAATCAGCAATTTTACATCACAGCTCCCAGGAGTTGTTGATACACTCCTGCCTTTATCACTAATTTCAAATGTCTTATATTGTGACTTTGGTGTTTGAAATGCATTGTTCGGATTTACCTCAGTGACACAAACTTGCCACACGAGGCAGCAGTAGACCAGCAGCTCCTGTGTCCCTGTGAGCTAAAATCACAGATTTTCTCTATGGACTTTGGTGTGGGAGAGTGAACAGTTTACAAAGCAACACAAATTTCAGTCTCCTGTTGAGAAACACTGTCTAACAGTAAAATGAAGCGACTAACATGTTCTTAAGACAATGTCAGCTGTTCGCTAAGTAGTCAGCAGCCATGTTCTACTGAGTTCTTTTACTGAGACTGTCCCTTTTAATGAGCCCAAACATCCAAATTCTGTCCGTCTCTTCACAGACGTTTCGTCCCGCAGCCATGGTGATCGAGCGCTCGATGGACTTTGGGAAAACGTGGCAGGTTTATCGTTATTTCGCCTACGACTGCGAGTCCTCGTTCCCCAGCGTGAGCTCGAGCCCGATGGACAAAGTGGACGACATCATCTGCGACACACGTTATTCTGACATTGAACCGTCCACAGAGGGAGAGGTGTGTGTGTTTTCTCCCCTTTTACTGTCACATAATTATTATGTATTTGTCTTTTTTTGCTGTAAAAACATTGAAATATTTCACTTTTCCAGGTGATATTTCGGGTTCTGGACCCAGCCTTCAAGATTGAGGACCCGTACAGCCTCAGGATACAGAGTAAGATAATAGGTTTTATCATATTATACAGCTCTCACTCACAGAATTTTGTGTTCTGACATCTGATCACATCTTAACAAGTTATCAAGTTATTATAGTGTAGGCAAAAAAAAAAAAAAAAAAATCAATCAATCAAAATAAATACATTTTAGTATAATTGTCTTTTTTAACTTCTTTTTAATGTAAATAATTCCTCTTAACTGACATTTAGTCCTACTATTTAAAAGGCCTCTTATTTAAATAGTAGGAGTTATTGTTTGTAGGAACTGTGTCAGTATTTGGGAGGAAATACAAACTGCATAACGTTAACTAATTTTTTAATGAACACAACTGTAAGTGAATTACGTAAAACAGAATGTTTATGATAATCTCTAAAACGATTTTCACTTACATATGAAAAGCACTGAAGTATTTGTAAGAGACGCCCAAATTAAAGGTGCTGTAGGTTGGATATTTTTCTAGTTATTTATCAATAGATATAAAAGAGAACTATGTGCAAATAAAACACAACAATTAACTACTTTTCAAGAACTTTAGAAACTGAGACTTGTTTCTATGTTTCCTATATGATTTATTCTTGAGAAAGAACTGATTTGACTTGTTAAAATCTAAAATTAGCAGCTGCAGCGGTTTGATTTGACCTTGGTTTGACCCTGGTGTGGAGTTAAAGGTCACCGTGATGATGTACAGTAACGATTATTCGTGTGTTGT
>JAFBJR010000080.1:1428104-1699870 GCA_016785285.1 Brachirus orientalis | reverse complement strand
AAAAAAACGCACTGGAAAGAATTTCACATGTGGAAGCGACTATACATACACACATACACACACACTGAGGCCTTATGTGAAGTATGTGGTGACATCTGTGGGCGTGTGAGGAACAGCAGTGGGATTTCAACTTCCCTTGTGTAGATTTACAGGCGTTTATCTATGAATGAATGAATGAGTGAGTGAATGAAACAGGCTAATACGCTGCATCTGTTCATGACCTCCTCTGTGTAAGTGTTGTGGGGACCTAAATGTGTCTCCACAGTCACATTATGGGGACTTGTCTTCCTTATGGGGACAAAAATCACGTCCCCATAATGTAAATGACTCCATTTTAAGGTGAAGACATGTTTTAAAGTTAGGCTGAGTTTAGGGTTAGGTTAAGGTTAGGGCACTAGTAATTATGGCTAAGGTTAGAATAGGTCTCCAGGAAATGAATGTGACTCATCTGAAATCATGGAATCCAGTGTGTGTGTGTGTGTACATGTATTTATATCTTTGTGGGGTCCAAAAAATTGTACAAACCTATCTTTGTGAGGACATTTTGACCTTGTGAACTGGGTTTAGGTTAGGCACTTAGTTGTGATGGTTAAGGTTATGGTAAGGGGCTAGGGAATGCATTGTCTATAATGTGTCCTCACTAAGATATAAAACTGGTGTGTGTGTGTGTACATGTATTTATATCTCTGTGGGGTCCAAAAAATTGTACAAACCTATCTTTGTGAGGGCATTTTTACTGGGCCCCACAACTGTAAAGACCTGGTTTTAGGTAGGGGTTAGAACTGGGTTTAGGTTAGGCACTTAGATGTGATGGTTAAGGTTATGGTAAGGGGCTCCCTAAGATATAAAGTGTGTGTTTGTGCAGACATGCTGAAGATCACTAACCTGCGGGTGAAGTTCATGAAGCTCCACACTCTGGGCGACAACCTGCTCGACTCCCGCGTCGAGGTGAAGGAGAAGTACTACTACGCCCTCTTCGACATGGTCGTCCGTGGAAACTGCTTCTGCTACGGCCACGCGTCCGAGTGCGCTCCGATTGACGGAGCCCCAACAGGAGCTGAGGGCATGGTACAAAAAACATGAAACATTATCAGGAGTTCAATCAACACAAATCCTCTGTGTTCATGACAAATAATTATGTGGTAACTTTCTTTTTTTTTTTTTTTTTTTTTGCGTACAGGTGCACGGCCGCTGCGTGTGCAACCACAACACCGAGGGACTGAACTGCGAACGGTGCCAAGACTTTTACAACGATTTACCGTGGAGACCAGCAGAGGGACGCAGCGCTCACGCCTGCAAGAGTGAGAAGACACACCTAAATTTTCCTTTTTTTGTGCATTCACGCGCTTTAAAAAGTCCTCATGCTCTTTCTATAAAAGGTAGTAGATGAGAGGCAATTGAAAAAAGCTAGTTTTAGCAAGTTACCTTAACTTAGCTTAGCATAAAAGAGCTGGGTGAGCAGGAACTAGCTGCTGCAAGAGTGAGAAGACACCTAAATTTTCTCTTTTCGTGCGTTCACGCGCTTTAAAAAGTCCTCATGCTCTTTCTATAAAAGGTAGTAGATGAGAGGCAATTGAAAAAAGCTAGTTTTAGCAAGCTACCTTAACTTAGCTTAGCATAAAAGAGCTTAGTGAGCAGGAACTAGCTGCTGCAAGAGTGAGAAGACACACCTAAATTTTCTCTTTTCATGCATTCACGCGCTTTAAAAAGTCCTCATGCTCTTTCTATAAAAGATACTAGATGAGAGGCAATTGAAAAAAGCTAGTTTTAGCAAGCTACCTTAACTTAGCTTAGCATAAAAGAGCTTGGTGAGCAGGAACTAGCTGCTGCAAGAGTGAGAAGACACACCTAAATTTTCTCTTTTCATGCATTCACACGCTTTAAAAAGTCCTCATGCTCTTTCTATAAAAGGTAGTAGATGAGAGGCAATTGAAAAAAGCTAGTTTTAGCAAGTTAGCTTAGCTTAGCATAAAAGAACTTCGTGAGCTGCTGCTCTGTCTCTGCACAAAGTATAACATTCATTTCTAGAGTCATACACTTGTTTTGCAGCACCTTTTTCCCGATTTACATTTAAAACATACAAACTTTCATTGTACTTATACCCAAAATATATTGATAAAAAAGAATATAATCATCTGTACCAACACATTTTTGCTCACATGAACAAAAACAGCCAAACAAAAGACATGCTAACCGTACATATAAAAGACCCTAAAACATCACTAATTTAGCAGATTAATGCAGTGATAGCCTGTTATCTTAGCTTGGTTTAGATGAGCTTATTATAAAGAGTGGAAAGAGTGGGAAAAAGCTAACCTGAATTAACTAAGTTAGCAGCAATTAACTAAGTTATTTTGTCATTTTATGCAGCAATAATCTAAATTAGCTTAGATTAGCTTATACCATGAGTGGTAAAAGCGGGAGAAAGCTGCTCCATCTCTGCCCAAGGATGTATTTTGTGTGTACAATTATTTTTTTTTTTTAGATTCCTACATTTGCCTTGCAGCATTTTTTCTTTAAATGAAGTTTACAAAAATATTTGCAGTTGAAATGCACAAGCATAAGTTTGACTTTATTTAAATTCTTGTCCACAGTTAACACCAGAAATATACAGAAACAAAATAGAAAATGGTTCCTATATTTTACCTATGTAACATTTCTAGAAATAACCAATATATACTGGTAACACTATATAGTCTAAATCATAAAATTTTTTGTACATGTACAAGAACAACCATTGAAAATGTACATAAAACATAGTTGTTCAGTCAACTGATTTAACTAATCTAACAGATTAATTTAACAGATTTATTATTTTTGGTCATTGTTATGCAGCAATAGCCAGTTAGCTTAACTTATCTTATGAAAATGATGCTATTAAGGATGTATTCTAATTCTAATTCTATTTTTCATTTGTACATTTGTTTTTACGCAGCACTTTTGTTATAGAAACAAAGATTCACCAATGGAATACATTAGAAATTAAGAGTGACATTTTTTTATCTTAAAGAAATGTTGCTGTTATATTTCACTGCTAATGCCGTTTTATGATGTTGTTCTATCATGTCTGAATAATCTCTCTTGCCCAGAGTGTGAGTGCAACCATCACTCGGCCTCGTGTCACTTCGACATGGCCGTGTACAAGACGACCGGCAACGTGAGCGGAGGCGTGTGCGACGACTGCCAGCACAACACGGTGGGCCGACGGTGCGAGCAGTGCGCGCCGTTCTTCTACCAGCACCCTGAGCGAGACCTGAGGGACCCCAGCGTGTGCGAACGTAGGTCAACTCTGCGTCACCTCTGACCTCTGACTGACCCCGCCCCCTCTCTGTGATCCACTCATTACGCAGACTGTCCGTCCACCTCCAGGACATGTGACCATCTGGAGCTGCACTCAGTGACTGGGCCTGAGTCTTTGAAGTGAAGAGCAGAGCACAGTAGACTTTAGATTGTAGTGACTCACTAAATACGGGGTTCAAGTGGAACTAGTGCTTTCAAATAACACACTACCTCTTCTTTTTTTTTCCTTTTTACAAGACAACGCTGTACGTTTTGACTCAAAAATTACCCTGAATCTCTACATTTTTATTGGACTCACACATATTATATTAATACTAGTATTTTTGAACTGAAGGAGCAGATTATCAGGATTTCACATTTTTACATTTGTTTTCTTTCTACTCCACTCTGCATTGAGATTTTTGACATTATCTTTTTGAATTATATTCAGAAGCCCCGTGTTGTTGATGGACTACCGCTATAAAATATTTCGTACTCAAAAGTTGTAATTTCCTAGTTATAAGATTTAGTTGGAGCACCCCCTGGAGTCTTAATAACAAGCTGTCAACTTGTTTAAACAATTCCAAGTGATGGTGCTGAAGTTTTTTTTCTTCTATGTTTTTTATTTCAATTTAATAAGTCACATGACTTGTAATGCAGTACTGTTCTACTGATGTTCCTACAGTATTTATGTAGGAACATCAGTAGATGCTAGGTAGCACAACTAACATCAATCGCAGAGAAAAGGCATTAGATTATTTTGCTTGTGAGCACACCTAGCTTTAATCCCTAAATTTTAATCCCAATTTGTCAAACAATTCAGGATGGCTGCAGTTGGCTGCAGTTTTTACTTTGCATGTAAAATACAAGGAAATAATAGATAGTTTCCTCACAATCTAACCAATGTCACTTTTCGTGTTTTCACAGCATGTAACTGTGACCCGGCCGGGTCTCTGCAGGGCGGACTGTGTGACCCGAGAACCGATGTGGCAGCCGGCCTGATCTCAGGTCAGTGTCGCTGTAAAGCCCATGTGGAGGGCGAACGCTGCGACCACTGCAGACAAGGACACTACGGGCTCGGAGAAGGACCCGACGGCTGCCTGCGTAAGTCACACTCATAGTTATCTGCTATGGATGCGTAATTTACAATTTTGAAATGTTGTGTTTGTTAAATATGTTGAGTTGTATTTAGATTTCATTGGGGTTTACTCTTTTTGGATAAAAGTAATTCACTTTTACTGATAGAGTTATTTCAACTCTGCACAAAAGCTTAAGGACTAGAATGCAGGTAAACAAATGATTAATTGATTCTTTCAATCACTTATTAAACTTATTGATTCTTTCGATCACTTATTAAACAAAAATTATTTTTACCACTGAAATCTTTTAGAGTAATTTTACTGTAAATTGTGGGATTAGAAAGTAATCTATGAAAGATTTCTGCTCTGAAAAATTAATTCAAATTAAATTAAAATTGATTTACTATTCGTCATATTCTGAAAACTTATGCAGAAATGTAGGCCTGTTAAGTGCATACTAAGATGACTTCAGTGGACGAATCCATTAAACTCCACTCCACTGCCAAACATATCAGACTCATTAAATTTAGATTAGTTTGAATGACTTCCTTAATTTCTTTGTTAAAGTTTAAAGATTTTCCTTAAAAAAAAAATCCCTTATTCCCCAACTTTGAAGCCTGTCAAGTGCACCATTGAACATTACACACAGCTTTTATTAAAAGAGAGATTATCCTACACATTTTTGTGGTCGCCATATAATAACATCTATAAGGTGAAGTTGTGATTAAATTGTTAAACATACAGTATCCGTTTAAGTGTCTGGTTCATCTCTTTAAATATCAGGTGTTAGCAGAAAAACTGTCAGTATGAATCTTTAAAAAGTGGGTCCTCGTATAAAAATGTTTGGAAAATATTGGATTATCCCACGAAATTTAATCAGGATTAAGGTTTGAATTGAAGGGATTTTAAGGTAGAGGACCTTAAATGATCTCTGGCCGGGATGAAGGTGTTTTGAACACACTCAGTATCTGTGAACCAACACAAGCTGACACTGACATGGTCTCTTCTTTGTGTGTTTTGGCAGCGTGCACGTGTAACCCGCTTGGAACTGTGCCAGGAGGAAACTCGTGCGATTCAAACTCAGGAAGGTGCTTCTGCAAACGCCTCGTGGACGGACACAACTGCGATCAGTGTCTGGTACGAATCCAAACACTAAACTGTCAGCGCAGCTCTGGATTCCTTCCCCTCTGTGTTTGTGTGTGTTTGAGGGTCGCAAATGTTTTTGCTCTTTGTCTCATAGCCACAGCACTGGGGACTGTCCAATGACATGGACGGCTGCAGGCCATGTGACTGTGACCAGGGTGGGGCTGTAAACAATAAGTAAGTTTAGCATTTAAGAATATTTAATATAATTGTTAATCTTGACTGCAAACACAATTTGGCCTCAGTAAACAGAAAGCCGTCTGTGCTCCATTAGACACATTTATGAGATCGTAAAAAGCTGTTTTTGTATAATTTATGAGCATAAATTCACACTTGCAGCTCATTCAGATTCTCAGCAGCTTGGTAATAACTGCCGATCAGCTATTCGACAGCGGAAAATATGCTGTGTTGTGTATTAAAGGACAGATTTACACAACGTCTCAATGTTAACATGGCTGTTGTCAGCAATAACTCGAGGTAAAAAAATATTTTAGCCACATCTGCTTAACTCTTCCATATCTTAGACACATGTTAGTTTCTATTTCTAATTGTTTTACAGCCTTTTAGTGCTGGAAACTAAAGTTTGTCTCACACCACAGTCCATCCTTTGTTCAGATTCAGCTCAGTGGCACAAACTTACCAAAAGAGGCAGCAGATAACAGCAGCTTGTGTGTCGCTGGAAGCTAAAAACTCAGATTTTCTCAATGGACTTCAGTGTGGGGCAGGTGTCAAACTCCATTTTCCACTCTAATGAAGAGATAAAGCGACAAACATATTCTTAAGGTATCTTAGACTTAAACCGGTACAGAACATTTTGTTAAGTGGCTAAAATCAGTTTTTTTTTTGCTTTTGGCAGCCGTGTTTTCACAATAAAACCAGTGTGAGAAAACCTGAACTATCCTTTAAGTAGTCCTTGAAACATGAATAAAAATGTGTCAGAAGCTTAACCTCAGGAAGTGACTGTAGCAGTTTGGTGGAAAATGTGTCACCAGGATCCTTTTAGTGACCCCTGTCCCTCCCTGCGTCCACAGCTGTGACCCTCTGTCAGGACAGTGTGTGTGCAGGGACCACATGTTCGGACGACGCTGCAATCAGGTCGAG
Source organism: Brachirus orientalis (assembly GCA_016785285.1). Taxonomy (NCBI): domain Eukaryota; kingdom Metazoa; phylum Chordata; class Actinopteri; order Pleuronectiformes; family Soleidae; genus Brachirus; species Brachirus orientalis. The sequence continues at coordinate 1,693,268 of JAFBJR010000080.1, read as the reverse complement.
TCCGGCTTCTACTTCATCGCGCTCGACCACTACACCTACGAAGCCGAGGACGCCACGCACGGACCCGTGAGTCACTCAGTGGAGCATCTTCTCTCAAGATACGTACGTAAGGTAAATAACAACACGCGTTTGTTTTTGGTGTCAGGGTGTGACGGTGGTGCAGAGGCCTTATCCTCTGGATCGCAGTCCGACCTGGACCGGTATGGGTTTCGTGAATGTGCCAGAAGGAGCCTACTTAGACTTCATCATCAACGACATCCCAGAGTCCATGGACTATGACATCCTCATCCGCTATGAACCGCAGGTGACACACACCCAGGCCATGAATATGACCCGGATTTATGTATTTAACCCTTTATGTTTAAATAGCCATTAAATCCCAACTCGTGTCGGCAGCTGCCAGAACAGTGGGAGCAGGTGAACATCAGAGTTCTGCGTCCCGTCTACGTCCCTCCAAACTACTCTGGTCACTGCAGCAACTCCATCCAAGGCGGAGATGAGCAGTTCGTCTCTCTTTCGCCTGGATCCAGGTAACACGCCGGTCCATCTGACCGTCTCTCTTCTCTCTCCTCCCGGGCGACGGTAGCTCAGTGGCAGTTCTACAAGTCTACATGCCGATGTGTCCCTGGGTCGTCAAGACTAGAAAGGCACTATATAAATACAGATCATATACCATCTCTGCCTCACAGACACGCTGGTTTTGCATTCTTTGTAGGGACCCTCATAGACATAATGCATTCCCTAGGCCCTTACCCTAACCTTAACCATCACAACTAAATGCCTAACCCAAAAACCAGGTCTTAAACCTCAAAAAAGCCTGTTAAAGTTGGGTTGACCAGCCAAAATGTCCTAACAAGGTCAAGGTCACAGTGACACAGCTTATTTAAGACACACACACACACACTCCGGGATACTTGCTTTAAAACTTGCTACACTTTAAACTGTAATAATTTACACTATGGAGACTTGATGTTTGTCCTCATAAGGAAGACTGTGTAAACAGATTTAGGTCCCCACAACATAAGGAATACCAGACTCACACACACACACGTGTGCCAACTGTGTGCTACCTCCTTCAAACTTTGTATCTTGTAAATATAGTATTTATATACAGTATATCTTTTGTATCTTTTGTTACAGTGACAATCAAGGCTATTCTGAATCTGTGTTTCAGGCACGTGCTGCTGCCGAGGTCAGTGTGTTTTGAGAAAGGACTGAACTACACGGCCCGTCTCAGTCTGCCGATGTACTCATCTGACAGCAACGTCCAGAGCCCGTACACACTCGTCGACTCAGTACGCGCACGCACACACACACACACACACGCACACATACCTGTATAACAGCCTTCATTGTATCTTCACAGAGAAGCCGCACTGATTGTTAGATCAGACGAGATAAAACTAATATTTTCCTTCTCTGTTTTGTGAAATAACATCATACTCACCGAATCATTTCAAGATTTACTGCTTCATCCACAAGAACCTGCATAATCTACAAATCTACTAATCTACAAGTTGCCTCTTTACTTTAAAGAGGCACATTTTACATTTAGATTGTTCTCATACAACACGTTATGTGTACCATAATTCAAACAGCTGAATGTATAAATTATTTCCTACAAAACAAAACCAACAAGCTTTAATCTGTCAAATCGTTTTAAGGAGACTCATTTTTAACCACGACATTCAGGTGGATCCATGAAAGAAAAAGAAGAGAAACCAGCTCTTCATTTGTGATTTCTACTTATACTTTCCACTCTCCCTCCCTCTTCTGTCCATAGTTGGTGCTGATTCCACACGTTAGGGAGATGAAGATGTTTGGGACTGACGGCGACGGCGCCTGGGAAACGTTCCAGCGCTACCGATGTCTGGAGAACAGCCAGAGCGTCGTCAAGAGCCCCATGACCGACATCTGTAATAACTACATCTTCAGTGTCTCCGCTCTGCTGCTCAACGGAGCCATGGGTTTGTTTTATTAGATCATAGTTCCCACTAATCTAAGGTTGACTCCTTTCTTTATATCAGTGGTTCTCAAACACTGGGTTGGGACCCACAGACGGGTCGTGGGAGACTTGTTTTAGGTCCAACCGTATCTGTAAAATTTACAGATACGGTTGTAAACAAGTCGCTACGTTACACGCAAATTGCAAGTTTGCGAAACACTTCTCTGCATTTTTGTTTTAATTCATCACTGCCATGCTGTACCAATTATTGCCTCATCTTATTTCCCAGCATGCCAGTGTGACCCACAAGGCTCACTCAGCACTGTGTGCGAGTCCAGCGGAGGCCAGTGTCATTGTCGACCCAACGTTGTGGGCAGGAACTGTGACCACTGTTCCCCAGCAACATATCAGTTCAGCCCCGCCGGCTGCAAGCGTAAGTGTTGGACGTTGATGTAAAATTTCATGTTTACTTACTTATTTCTTTAAAACGAAATTATGGTTTAAAAATCTTCCCCTTCAGCGTGTGAGTGTGACCCTCAGGGATCGGTCACCGCTCTCTGCCACGAAGTGACCGGCCAGTGCGAGTGCGTCCCCGGAGCCATGGGTCGCCAGTGTGCCCACTGCCTGCCGGGTTTCTGGGGCTTCCCTCACTGCCGACCCTGCCAGTGTAACGGTCACAGCGAGTACTGCCACCCTCAGACTGGAGAGTGTCAGGGCTGCAGGGACTTCACCACCGGCCACCACTGTGAGAGGTACGACATCCATGATCAAATCTGCCTCTGCAGCATGTGATCATGCCAACATTTTTCTAGTTTTTCGCCTAAATCTACTCCTCCAGTCTAAGATGGACGACCGTAGGCGGTAAAGTGGTTCAGCTAATACTCTTAAGGCCTTGTCATACTTTCTGTGATTCGTATCAGCTGAGGGTTCCGTACACAATTAGGACTTTTATGGTTCTAACTTGTTTAAATAAAGGTCTGCAGTGGTCCGGGTTCCAGAACCAGACAGGTACCTGAACATTCCATTGCAGTAGGTGGTGGTGGACTGGAGCGGTTTGGTTTGGAACAGTACAGTACAGATTTTTTGGTGTTTCCATTAGGAAAAGGGCCACAATAACCAGCCCCAACAGTTCCATTCTTTGGCATGCTTCCCTTGCGGTACCAGAGTAAAACAGTTGAGCGACAGGAAAATGTCACTCCCTTGCGATCAGTGTAAATATCTAAATATACTGTACCAAACCGAGCCATACCGTGACTGAAACACAGCAATAGATGTCACTAATTGTTACACACCAGAAGTCAATTTTCATGACTTAAAAGTACTAAATTTCTGACAACGAACTCTTAAATACAGTCATTTTTGTAATATGGGAGTGTTCCAGGCTTAGTCACATGATCATACCGTGATCTCTATTTTATGGACATTCTTCAGAACCATTGTGTCACGGTGGAATCGTTACTGCCCTGTCCAATTTTAAACCTATAAATGACCACTAAAAGCCAAATGAAAGACACCCGAGAGTCTTTTTCTATTCACCTCCCCTTCAGGTGTTTGGATGGTTACCATGGAGACCCGGAGCTGGGTTCAGGCAGCCACTGTCGCCCCTGTATGTGCCCCGACGGGCCGGGCAGTGGACGCCAGTTTGCCAACAGCTGTTACCTTCTGTCATACACGAGCCAGATGGTGTGTGTGTGCAGCCCCGGCTACAAAGGTACGTAAACACAGATTTGTTTTTACGTAAGCAGGGTTTTTTTTTTTTTTTTCCTTTAATGCTGTGGTCTCTTCACCTCGCACTCACATACATGTCATGTTTTAAACCCAAACATTTCAGTTTCCCTGTAATTAGCCTCCTGACCTTCTGACCTCTACAGATACGTGAAGGAGTGACTGTGCGTCTTTGCAGAAAACTGCAGTGTTTTCCCATCTGCAGCTAACTTGTCTTTCCTTCCTCCAGGTGCCCGGTGTGATGAGTGCACCCCTGGATACTTCGGGAACCCACTGGTGCCTGGCGGGCGCTGCACGCCCTGCCAGTGCAACAACAACATCGACATGCACGACCCGGGGTCCTGCGATGTCCGAACGGGCACCTGTCTCAAATGCCTGTACCACACTGATGGCCATGGGTGCCAGCACTGCAAGCTGGGTTACTACGGCAACGCTGTTACGCAGAGCTGCAGGAGTGAGTGAATTCCACACGGCTAATCTACGTGATGTGACATGATATGACTTTAAGATGCATCAGATATTGATACGCTGACCACCTCATAACATGGCTGCTGGCAGGGACAGTAGACAAGACAGTTAAAAAAATAACTTTTCATCACATTTAGACATAATTTTCAGAGAGGAAATTAAGGTTTATGTTACTGTGTAAAATTATCACTCCCTGTACCAAAGTCCATAGAGACAATCAGTGATTTTACATCATAATACACAGGAGTTATTAATCCACTGCTGCCTCTATTATTAAGTTAAAATGTGTTGTTTTGTGACTTCAGTGTGTAAAATCTTTCATTTAGGTTCACCTCAGTGACACAAACATAACCATGGGGGAGCACTAGAGCAGTAGCTCCTGTGTCCCTCTGAGCTAAAAATGCTGATTGTTTCCTATGGAATTTGGTTCAGGAGTGTGAGCAGTTTACAGACTTCATTTTCCAGCCAGAAAATTCTGTATAACAGTGAGATACAACCGGAATAACATCTTCCCTGCTCTGTGCAGAGTGTATGTGTTATTCGGAGGGAACCGTACCTCGGGCCTGCTCCTCGCCTGATGACTGCCAGTGCGATCAGCACACAGGTCAGTGTCCCTGTCAGCCCAATGTGGTCGGTCAGAACTGCGACCGCTGTGCTGCAGACACGTGGAACGTCACCAGCGGAACAGGCTGCCAGCGCTGCGACTGTGACCCCGTCCACTCCCTCAGTTCTTCCTGTAATGAGGTGAGACAGACACCAATGCTGAATCCCAGTAATTCCATACATTTTAGGTTATTGACACCCCAAATACAGTGAGACGTGTTTTATTTTGGATTGAAAAAGTTGTAAAAAAGTTTTAAAAAGAACTTTCCAGTCATAAATAAAGGATGGACCCAAGGCATAAACACAGTATGTGGTGGAAACAGTTTCTTTAGAAAAACAAGAACGATGAAGAAATGTATTAAACAGATGTGAAGTACACTATCTTATATGTTGGCAACGCAATACAACTTCACTTAATTTTTAGATTTACAGCTACATATATCTGCGCATCAGTGGTTGAATGGAGCGCTTAGCATGCCTTCATTTTCCTCGCGCTTCTGCGAGTGTTGGCTCGTCAACACAGGTGCGAGCCAATCTCATTCGCGCGTTCAAAATAACACTACACAGCCCAAAAAGTAACTCTTGGATTAAGTCATTCTCCTCATTACTGATTTCTTTTGTCCAAAGTAGTGTGATGAACATCATATGGCGGCACTTTAGCAAACTCTTGTCAAATAGTCAGCCAAGACGGACACTGCCCTGTTTAACATTTACTGTCATAGCTTATTTCAACCCAAACAAACTGAATGCGTTTGAGTAACAACATACAGTATGCTTGCTCAAAAAACACAACAACCCACCAACCAAACAAAAAGTAGAAATATAAAACCAGATTTATGATCAATTCGTCGCTTTTTGCATATTAAAAACTGATAGTCGCCAGATTTATGGCCTGAAAATCCTCCAGATTGATGGATTTCCATAATATGTTAATGGTAAATATTCTGTATTTATATAGAACTGATAACTACTGAAAGATTATTTTTCAGTTTTTCCTAGTTGAAGCATTACTTGCTTGACCTGGAGTAAGCTAATTGGCTTTCTTCTCTTAAATGGACAATTTTCATAAAAGAAAGTGCCAAAAATAACTGCTCAGTTCTTTGTTCAACAAGCATCTGCATCATTTCCTGCGTGAGCATCGCACTAGCTGCGCCCATTTGCTCTCTGTGAATATGATACAGTGAAGCGAATCCCAGTGCTGGAACAACTGATGTTGCTTAAAGAGAGAAGTGAGTCACTGTGACCAAACCCATCCAATCACAGACACCACCTGTGTTTATGTATTTCTGTATGATATATGGACTCCAGCTGCTTCCCCCCCCCCCTCTATACACACAAATCTGCAAACATAAAGGACACAATAGTGTCCAAAGTCTTTCTCACACAAACATTTGGGTTTCTGTGTTTACTGGACGTTCTCCAGCAGAGGAAGGAAGTCTGAGAATACACTGTGGAATAACTGAATACGCGTTTCACAGAGAGAAACCAGTTGCATCAAACTACAAAAGCTTCATTGTGAAAGAAAAGACGGAAAATTAAAAAAAAAAACATCAGGTTAAAGTTTCAATCATTTTTACACTAAAGTATTTTTTTTGTTTGTTTTTGTTATTTCTGGCTGTAGGTCACAGGACAGTGTTCGTGCAAACCTGGCTTTGGTGGCAGGACGTGTCGTGAGTGCAGAGAACTGTTCTGGGGGGTTCCAGAGGTTAAATGTCACGGTAGGTCGTCCTCACCTGTCACCAAACAACACAAACAAACAAACAAACAAACAAAAGAATCCAAGGTCAGTTACCAGCAGTCAAACATGAGCTTAAGGTTGTTTTTTTTCCATAGATTTTGACTGTGTGACATCATCTAAAACAAGATAAACCATTCTAATGTAGAGAGTTTGCCATCAACATGCAGTTCATACACACGTTTATGAACTGTAATACACAAACAGGAACAAACCATTTCCTCCACAGACAATATTTAAAACATTAAAATATTATATACTATTGATATTGTTTTCTCTATCTTGTTTAGGTCTTTTAGATAGTATTTTTCACTAGTTGATTTATTTTATCTCTAATATACAGCACTTTGTTTCAGCTGTTGTTTTTAAAGTGCTTTATAAATAAAGTTGGACTGGATGCACAGTACATGTATAAATACATTTAAATTAGCTGTACAAAAATGGGCTCCCTGTACAAATATCACACAATTGTATTTTGGGTTTATTAAAAATGCAGAAATAAAAATTGAATTGACGCATCTTAAAGCTAGTGGTGCGAAGGACAAAGCTGCAGTCACACGGGATTATTTTTGTGCTGCTCTCGCGTGCATTGGCGTCCATCGCATTTACCAGGAAGAACGACTTCCTTGCTGACTTTATTACGTACTTTCTCATCAGTCAGAGAATCTCAACGCTGATTGGTTGACACAAAAACCACGCCATGCTACTCGTGCCACCTTGATCCAAAAATGCTGCTACATTTACAGTGTATAAAAATAGGAATTAATCGTAAAACATCACATTTATTTTTTTTGGCTCAGCAGAAAATAATGCGGACTTCAACAGCAAACCAGGAGCTAAAACAGGAACCATTATATGCTGTTTCCTGGGAACTTAATGGGGGAATTAGGGACAGGTGTGAGTCAGTGGGCGGAGTCACTCAGGTGGCTGCTGGGGTCACTTCAGGTCAGGAGGGAGTGATGAATTTGTGAATAAATTCATGAATTTGCAGCTGAAGATCCAGATGTTTCCCTCAGAGTGTGAAACATGGAGTCACAGCTCGGCCAACAACCAACATTCTCTGTCCGAATAACATAAACAACTATCCCTCTGGTTTCTGTCTGTGTGTGTTTGAGTAAAGAAATCCCAACAGTGAGGAAACGTGAGGCCTCCACTCTTCACTGTATACGAACATGAACTCCCACAGCCTTAAATCCCACACTCACTGCTTCATCTCAACGTCCAAAGATAAAACATTCCACTAACACATCCTTCACGCTACTTTATTCTTATTTTTTCTTCTTCTTAAACTCAGAAAACCATCTTGTTTCTCCAAAAAAACGTGAGCTTAAGATTGTTTTCCCATTTTGATTTTGTCTGAGTGACATCATCTGAAACAGGATTAACCATTCTGGTAGAGACTTCTATACATATACGGTATATAAACAATAAACAGACATTCTTCAAGTTTAATACAAGAACAGGAGACAACCAACTATTTGCTCTCCAGACATCAGGGTGTCAGAAATACTGTATATAAATCATCAAATTAATACAAAAAAAAACAAAAAAAAAAAAAACATTGACATACAGCACAACAAAACAAAAGATACACACACCTTTATAGCCACATTTAAATTAACATTACATAAAACTGACAAAGCTTTATGTGAATCTATCACAAATTTAATTTTTGTTTTCAATAAATGCTTAGAAAATAGAAATGTTAAAAAGTCACATATATTTATGTACATACATATGTAGAAATGCCTGCACATATACTGTACATGTACATAGACATACATATATACACTCATGTACACATACTGTATACATGTGCCAGCATATATGAAACATCACCTTCATCACCTTTATTTTTGGCTAAACAAGAACAAAAACCTAACCTAACCACAGTTCAAATCTTAGTCCTAAACTTAACGAGTCCCTCAGAAATGAGATTCTGTCTCATTAGGACCAGGTTTTGGTCTCCATGAGGACTACTGGTCCTGACAAGGCCAGTGTTTATGACAGAAACGGTCCTAAAGAGGGAACAGGAACACTCAAAGTCCGTCACAGTAGCTGACTCACAGAGAACGAGACAGAGGGAGTAGGAGGGAGAAAAGGGGTGAGGAGAAGGAGAGGGTGAGGAAGGGAGAGTCAGTCTGGGAATAACCTCTCATTCCTCTGTCCATGAGAACCAGATGTTCTCCAGATCTCCCAGGCCTCCCATTTTGGTCATCACCCACAGGACCCAGGGATTATTGGATTATTCCAACTGTATTCCCCGAAGCCGTAAACCCAACGGGAACTTTTCCAACAGGCACAGATGACACATGGATCCATGTGGAACCTGAGCGTTCCCTTACTAGGAAAATGTGTGGAACTAATGTGAAGATATGTGAGAGTGTTGAGGAAGAAGAAGATGCAATCACTGCTTTATCTCATTGTTAGACAGACTTTTTTCAACAGGAAACGGATATTTCTCTAACCCGTCACTCTCCCACACCAAGGTCCACAGAGAAAATCATCAATTTTATCTTGCTGTTACTGGAAACTTAAGTTTCTTTCTACCACACCAAACTCCATAGACAAAATCGCCGATTTAATCTCCTGAGGCTCAGGAGCTGCTGGTCTGCTGCTGCTTTGTTTGATATGTTTATTTCACTCAAGTCGATCCCAATTAAAAATGTAAAACCCCGAAATTAAAAAATAACACAACTATACATACTAAGGTGGGCAGGGAGTAAATTAACAACTCCTGTGTGCCATGGTGTAAAATTGCTGATTTTCTCTATGGAGTTTGGTATACTCTAGTTTCCAGTTAAAAAGGGTTGTTTGACGGCAAGAACTAAGTGGCAAACATTTTCTTAACATATCTTAGACATATTTAAAAATACTGCAGTAGCCCAGAAGTGGTTCTCATGGCAGAATTGTGTGATTTATGAGGTCATTACTGCATCAGTGTAGTTGTTGGGTGGCATGTCTCGGCGTCCGGCCCATAATTATGGTGTATGTTCTGACCCACGCTGTGCTTCCAGAGACAAGCGTAATATTTCACCATGAAACAAACAAAACTTCAAACTCAGACCTTTGCCCTCCTCCATAAATCACACAAACAAAAAAACGCAACAGGTCTGATGGTGGAAGCTGCATTCCATCAGTCTGACTCACACCAAACCTCCTTCTCCTCCTGTGTGGGATCGAGGGCGGATCATGGGACGTGATGGTGGTGGTGGTGACGGTGGCGGGTCAGTGTGACCTTGTTAATGTCTTGGTTTATTTACCTGAAGTTTTCAAATGACTTATTTCCCTGGAGAGACTTTAAATGTATCACTTTCTTAATATAATGCAAAAAAAGCAGATTATATATATATATTGCTATTTTTAAACTGACAGTTTATAAAGAAACCAAATTATTATCAATGTTTTGGCTGGGAATCGCACTCTGTCCACCCTGTCCAACATCGCAATTCAATGACACAGCGATTATATATATATATATATATATATATATATACACACACACACATACATATATATGTATATATATACATATATAATACAAAACATATTCATATACAACAGTAACAATACAAATAATACTACTAATATCTTTATTTTTTATCATACCTGCTGTTGTTTTTAAAAAGGTTTAACTCGGGACAGGAGTTGGAAACTAGCAATAGCTATAATCTTAGATTGGTTATATTATGTAATAATTTCTATAAATGTATTTTTTTAAATACATTATATAACACATTTCCAAAGTGCCTCACAAATGAACCTTGAATATGGAACGACATAATGATGTTTCAAGTTTTAATTTAAAGAAAGGGACTGACTTTAGAGGACGAGCAGAAGTCTAGTTGTTTCTTTGTTGTTATTAGGTTGTTATGGCGTCATTGATCAATACCACCAAAAAATATGTTGCTTACTGCACCTTTAAAATCTAAAGAAAAGAAAGAAGAGGAAGAAGAAGAAGAAAGGCATTTTACAAACAAAAACATGGAAAACTATTTTAAAAATATTTATGTCTCTTCAAAATAACCATTAAAACTCATCATGTGGTGGAGAAATGTCTTTTCCTGGATTTGTCCTGAGGATTTTTGTCCCTGTCTGTGTCCCCAGCGTGCGACTGCGACCCTCGTGGAATCTCCAGCCCACAGTGCCACCGTGTGACAGGCCACTGCACCTGCAGGGAGGGCGTTTCCGGCCCGCGCTGCGACACGTGCGCCCGCGGCTACAGTGGCGAGTTCCCCGACTGCGAGCCGTGCCACAAGTGCTTCGCCAACTGGGACGCGGTGGTCAACGAGCTGACCAACCAGACTCTGCGTCTGGAGGCTAAAGTGGCGGAGCTGCAGACCAGCGGCGTGACGACGCCGTACAAGGAGCTGATCAGCAGCCTGAAGAGAAACTCCGAAGCCGTGAGAGAAATCGTAGAGAGCAATCCTGCGGCCGTGAAGCTGGAGGAGATTCAGGAGCGCATGAACCAGATCGTGTACGTTAAAAAAAAACAAACAAAAAAAACACAAATCCTGTTTCCGCCAAACTGGTTCTGTTTGCTACGTAACACGTTTATTTGTGTTTCAATTGTGAAACGTTAGCAAGGTTATAAAAATAAGTGATTTGTACCATCCCATTTTGATTTTTGGTACTTTTATCCCATTTCCACCAAATCGTAAAGTTTGGTACGGTATGCAAAATAACATGATCCATACCATCCCACTTTTTGGCACCCTTCTGATAGCCTAGCTAACACAGTGATCTGACAGTAGTCACTTTTTGGTACTTTTATCCCCATTACTTTTATTGTTAAAAGTTGTGAAGGTTACACTTCCCACTTCTTGGCAACCTTTTTGGCTAACTCAGTGGTCCCACCCATAAAAGGTGGAGCTAGACATATTGCAGTCTTCTGATTGGTCAGCAGAGAATTGCGACAAAGGAAATGGACCGGGAAACCTGAAACCGATTCTTATTTTACCTAACAGTTAAAAATAGTGACTGCGTTGCATTTTATGTCTTCACTAAATCATATTAAATATGTGACATTATGTTATTTAGATTTAGAAACACAATCCAGGTCGGGGTTTAACATTAAAAACTGTAACACGGTGAACTAAACTCTGGCCTTCACAAGTTGTGAAGGGTACAAAAATAACTGACCTGTACCCTCCAACTTTCTGGCACCCTTCTGTTAGCCTAGCTAACCCAGTGGCCGACATCTAAAGGGTGGAGATAGATTCGCTGGAGTCTTTTTTGATTTATTGTGTAGTACAACAGAAACAATTCGAGGCTGTTGGTGTTACTTTTTTTTTTTTAGTGAATAATAGTTTTGGGCTACAATGTGTTGCAATAATATGACATCATGCTATTTACATAGCTTACGCAGCTAGCCGCTATCACCATCTGGCCTGCAAATACAAACAAACGGTTTGCTTTTACGCAGTTATCTGCGTTTTGATTTTTCAAGAGTTGTTAAGAGTATACAAAAATAACCAGTTCTTCCTTTTGACACTCTTCTGTTGTGGTACCTAGCATAGCACAATGATACCATGCTACAGTGGTCGTCAGAATATCGTCAGTTTAGGGCAACAGTGGGAATTATATCAGAAAACACAAAATGCACTGCTTTTTCTCAAAGAAAGCTTGTAAGAACATGTAAAAATCCATATTTTTACTCTTTATTTACTGAGTTTTCTATATTGAATTAATTGTTGGGCTTCTCTGTGTCACATGATTAATGTAGCTGATGCAGCTATCGCCGTCTAGTGAGTTCCAGGTCAGGGTTTGATGCAGCTTTAGGTGAAACCTTTTCCCTTCCTGTCACTGTTTCTCCTCAGTGGGTTGATGTCGTACCTCAACGGGAAGCTGAACACGACAGAAGAGACCTTGAATCTTTTCCACGACGACGCCAACTCCACCGACGTAAACCTGGATGCGCTGACGGACGAGGTGACGCAGCTGGAGCAGAGTGTCCAGGACCTGAGGCGGCAGGTGTACGACGCCAAGAACGCCAACCTCCAGGGTGAGACGCCAGAAATGGCCAGACAGAGACAAAGACAAAGGGCTGCTGTCCGTGACTTACTTACTTTGGTTTGACAGCTTCAATTGCAAGGAGACATTTTTCCAGTATCCAACAACACTTTATCCAATCTGGAACCAGAACTCTACAAGGAGGCAGTGCGTAGGTTTAGGCCCCGCCCCCTTTCCAAATATGTTTATGAGGTGATATACAGTATATGGTGGAGGGAGGAGAATGCTAATAGCAGCTACAGGCAGGAAGTTAGCCAAAAGTTAGCTACAAGCTAACAGCAGCTTGAGTTTGTTTGCTTTTAATTTGCTTTTAACCACAGTGAAATACTGTAAAATCATTATAAAGAAAGCACAATATTAATAATTTTCAACAAGCACGTCAGTGGTCAAATGTGCGCTGATTGAATTTTTTGTAAGAAGAAATCTCAGATAAAAATGTACAGGTTGGAATCATTTTTGCTTGTTTATTTTCCAAAAAAAAAAAAACAAAAAAAAAAAACACCGGGTATTTTTAAACAATTTCTTAACTTTGCAGTATTTGAGCTTATGGATTCATAAATTAGGACAATTCCATGATAGGCACTGCCTGATGTGCATTTCTCTGTTATTTGTATGTTTTTTAGGTGCCATGGACACCATTTCAGACGCACACGCTCAGTCTCTGATGGCGGAGGTCCGTGCCAACGCTTCCACCAGCAACCCCGGTAACACAGTGGAGCAGTCCACCACGGTACGGAAAGCCACGGAGGACAAACTGAGCAGCAGTCAGAAGGAGTTTGACCGGAAGCACCAGAGGAACACGCAGAAGCTGGAGAAACTGTCTGAGGAGCTGGACGCATTTGACCTGTCGCCGCTCAGTGAAATGGTAAGAAGCACTTTACAGAACTTTTATTAAGTCTGTTTTACTTTTAATAAACATTTAGAGAAAACAAATCTTTAAGCTTTAATTAGTTTCTGTTGCTTTGCAGACGTGTGGAGGTGCAAGCGAAGGTGACAGCTGCTCCACGTGCGGCGGGCTGGGATGCGCCACAGAGGGCGGAGCTTCTCAGTGCGGAGGTGAGAACTGTAAAGGCCTCGTCACGACCTCCCACACTGCTCTGAAATCAGCGGAAGACCTGGACCAGGAGATCGTAGCAGCGATGCAGGAGGTGGACAAGCTCTCCAGGATGGTGAGGGGAACACGGCCGTGTTGTTGGTTTGCTTGTTTGTTTGTTTGTTTGTTTGACGTAGGAAAAAACCTCATGACATCTTTGAACCGATTGTGTTTCAGGTGTGGGACGCCAACGTCCGCGCAAACGAGGCCAAGGCGAACGCGATGCAGGTGCTGATCAAATCCAACAAGAGCAAAGAGAGAGTGGAGCAGAGCAACGAGCAGTTACGCAACCTCATCAAAGAGATACGAGAACTTCTCACCAGTGAGCACTTTTAAATACCTGACCTGTTTTCCTTTAAATGGATCTTATTGTGAATTATATTTGACATATTTAGAGCCTTATGTGTATTTTTTTTAAATGAACAAAGAAACGTTTGAATGATAGGGCTTCAGATGTTATATGCCAGGAAAAGTTCTGTGACATATTCATCTTCATGGAGTCTTCATGGAGCAGACAGAATATATCTGACCCTTATACTGCCCCCTGGTGCTTTTCACAAGTATTGAAAGAGACAGAGTGGACTTTATTCCAGAGCTGCTGTACTCTCCAACTTTTTAATAAGCCTACCCCTCATTCTACTTCAGAGAACAGTTACACATTACAATAAAAGCATTTACAGTGAATAAGATATTAAAGCTAGTTAGTACCTGATATGAAGCAGTGATCCATCTCTGTCGTCTCTCAGGATCTTTGGAGATCCAGTCGAATGTCTTGTTTGCTTGTTTCTGACTGTTGTGTCGTCAGCTATCCGCCAACATTTTATAAAAAACACCTAGTGGAGAGACAAGTTACCTGGTAAAAATGTCCATAGATTTTAAAAAAGTTTGTGGTTGTATGAGATGCTTACACATAGTGTCAGTAATGTCTAGCCTCGATCTGGTGAGAAGGAGCAAGTTTGGTTTGGACAGCAGGAAAAACGAATCCAGCCACTTAACAAAATGCTCACCTAAAAAAAATGTTGACTTAACTGTTTTGCTTGTCAGTTTGTATCACTGTAAGATAGGCCTTTTTTGACAGGAAGTAAAGATTGTGTCTCCACATAAACCGCTCCCTGTCCCACACCAAACTCCATAGAGAAAATCAGCAATTTTACACTACAGCATACAGGAGTTGTTGATCCACCGCTGCCTCTGACTGTAAACTCAAATGTGTTATTTTGTGACTTCACCATTTGAAATCCTTTCTTTGGATTTACCTCAGGGTCACAAACTTACCAAAATAGGCAGCAGTAGACCAGCAGCTCCTGTTTCCCTGTGAACTAAAATTGCAGATTTTCTCTATGGAGTTTGGTGTGGGGAGTAAATGGTTTACAAACATCAGTTTCCCTCTTGAGAAAGTCTGTTTAACAGTTAGATAAAGCCCTGCACAAAGTGTTTACATAAGATGAGGTAGGTTTTATTTGGTAAGTGTGTCCTATCTGCTGGAAACCACAGCTACATGTTCTTGCTGTGTCTCAGCATAGGGAGGCTTCAAAGGCATCTGAGCTGTAGAAACTGCTGAACGATTTGGAATTTCTGTTTGATGATGATCCAGATGAGAAGGCAGACGTCTCGGTGATCGAGATGGTGGCCAACGAGGTCATGGCTCTGGAGATGCCGACGTCGACGGAGAAGCTGCAGGAGCTGACCAAGGAGATCAAGGAGAAGGTGGGAACTCTGACCAGCGTGGAGGAGATTCTGAGTCAGAGCTCCAGGGACATTGAGGTGGCGGAGTTGCTGC
Source organism: Brachirus orientalis (assembly GCA_016785285.1). NCBI lineage: Eukaryota > Metazoa > Chordata > Actinopteri > Pleuronectiformes > Soleidae > Brachirus > Brachirus orientalis. The sequence goes on along the minus strand of JAFBJR010000080.1, from coordinate 1,677,907 downwards.
TGAAGCAGGCCAAGGCTGCCAGGTAACACAGTCTGAACAAAACGTTAACCTTACCATAACCACAATTCAAATCTTAGTCCTAAACTTTACCAGCTCCTAAGACATGAGTTTCTGCCTCATAAGAACCAGGTGTTAGTCTCCATGAGGACTACTGGTCCTGGCAAGGTCATGACGTTACTTCACTTAAAGACGTTAAAACCAAGTCCTACCCCTCAAAAATCTCTTTAAAGTTGTGTGGGCCAGAGAAAATGTCCTCGCTGTCTGTGGTTGACAAGTTTTTTGGTCCTCACAAAGATATACAGTATATACAAGTACACACAGTTGGAACAAATCAAAGAGAGGGTGGATATTAAACATTTATTGAAACTATTGTCAAAGTTCACAGAAAGATGATTAAGTCTATCAGCTCCACACGACTCTGTGTTTCTCAGTATAACAGGGTTTAGATCTGGCGGTTCCGGGTGACATATAAGTACTGCTGCACACAGGAAATGTGTTAAGACAGACAGAAGCAACAAACTGAGTTAGTAAAGTGAGACAAATGAAAACCGGTTGGAGTTTGAAGGAAAACACAAAGAAGCTTTGAGGGAAAGTTTCACAAGTAAACCTGGACATTCAGCAGTTTGCCTCCCGTCTCCGCCCACCCTGGCTGTGCTGCTGTATACACACAAACGCTCCCTACGTCAGGTCTGACAGCGAAGGAGGCAGCAAACAAAAACAACCAACAACAAAAGTTAGATAGTGCGGCTCTGACACGTTCACTCTGCCTCTGTCAGTGAACAGGCGTCCGGCATGAAGGAGGCGGCAGAGGTCGTGAAGGTGGCGCTGGACGAGACGGAGCGTGCTCAGACCGTCGCCATGGACGCCATCCAGCTGGCTCAGAACAACACCAAAGGAACACTGGACCTGCTGATCTCTGTGAGTCTGAACACTCGACTCACCACGACTGCAGCTTCTGCACGCTGTGGATGTTTGCTTTTCTGTTGATGTTAACATTTATGAACAAACTATATTAAAACATGGACACGAGGGGAAACCTCAGAGATTCAGTGTATGCAACCAGGCTCCTGTTGGACGACAACAGCTCATATGTGTTGTGTTTTATCATTTATTTTCCTTTGAAATGGAACAGAATTTACAAATTAATATGTTATATTGAGGAAGATCTGAAACTAGTGATTGAGACCATTAACTTCTCAAGAAAATATTTACTGATGTTGAAAACCACAGGCTCATTTTCTCACAGACTTGCATTCAAACCGAGTTCCTTTTGCAACCAGCAGAGTCGCCCCCTGGTGGCTATTCACTATATTATTACTTCTGTGTTGGCCTCATTTGGAAAACTAGGAGAAAGCATTCACTTTTTAGGTTCACAACTGCGAAAAAATGTTGGGGAAAACTCAGGTGAGGACTGACACCTGGTCTGAGTCGCCCCCTGGTGGCTAACGAACAGAGCTACTTCCAAACATCTGTTTTTATTCACAGTCCATGCTTGACAAAACTGTTGTGTGGATCAACTGGACATGTCATCTGGTTCAATGGAGCTCCATTTGTCATCTCTATACTGCCCCCTGGTGCTTTATAGATAGAATATAGAATACAGCTGGTGCAGACATTATTCTAAATCTACATTACAACATTTTAAACAAGTTTATTCTACTCCAGAGAACATTACATATCACAATAATATCATGTCAAATGAACAAGATATTCACATTAATAAGCACCGGAGTCTGTAGTGACACTGTGTGAAATGGCGTTAATAGCACTATTCCAGGCGCAAGATGGAGCGATCCACTTCGGGACGTTCCAAGTGACTTTGTGTGTGTGTGTGTGTGTTTCAGGTGGAGTCGGAGACGGCTCTGTCAGAACTGAAGCTCGGAAACACCACGGGTCGTCTGGTTCAGCTGGAGAGAGAAGTGGGACTTCTGCGACAGAACAACCTGGAGGTGAATCGACTGGCCGAGACGGCCGAGTGGATCACTGACCAGGCCAGACTGGACGCAGAGGAGGCGCAGGAGGTCTCTGTCTCTGCCTCACACACACTCACACGCACTTTGAAACACCTGACGTTTGAATCATGGTGAAGAGAATGACTTGGATCAGAAAAGAGAACGCTCACATGCCGATGCCACTGTGACACCAACGTGTGTGTGTGTGTGTGTGTGTGTGTGTGTGTGTGTGTGTGGGTGTGTAGGAGTTTGACGGGGAGGTGAAGGATAAATATGAGGAGGTGGAGGACCTGGTGGACGATAAAGGAGAGTCAGTGCTGCAGGCGAGGAGGAGAGCAGATGAACTGCAGCAGGAGGCCAAAGAGCTGCTCGCTCAGAGCAGCAGCAAACTGCACAGACTCTCAGGTAAACTTTTCATATTATTATTATTATACACACAGTCCTGTGCATAAGTCTTAGGCCACCAGCAGCTTTGTTGTTTTCATGTCACTTTTGTGATCGTTGGCGTTTAGATTGAAAAGATGTGACTAAAAGTCAGTCTTCTACTATATGATCAACCTGTCAGTGAGTTGAACTTGTGCAACATGTGTATGTAATGCTCCAACATGTCTGGAGTAAACCAGGTATAATAGACCTTTTTCACAGCAGCTATTTGTTGCCATGAAATAGTAGGAGAAACACAGGTTTGACCAATAACATTAGGGTTCCATTCCAGGTTTTAAAGAGCCATGGTTGTGTTATTGTTCAAGTGGAAATGTAGCTCACACTAAATATTTGATATTATACAAGCATTTTTGTTGTTTGTTCTTTTCTGAAAAAGATTTTCAAACTGCATATGTGTTTCTCCATATTTTCAGGATATGTTCCAGTAAAGTGATCGAGAAATAATTGTACAGTACGGTCATTATAGCATTGCTAAAACAACAAATCTAATTGTGGCCTAAGACCTATGCACAGTACTGTATGCAATATTCTGTTTTTAAATTTGTTTTTTTTGTATTGGTTTTATTAAAGGAATAATTCATGTATCAGCTTACTACACTCTGTGTTGAGAATCAGTAAGAGACAGAAACATTTAACCACTTAAAGAAAAGATATTCACTATTACACAGCATTTTCTCACTGGAAACTGAAAATTTTGTTTCTTTGTAAACTGCTCCCAAAACCTCTTCCGCACCAAACCCCATAGAGAAAATCAGTGATTTAAGCTCACAGGGACACAGGAGCTGCTGCTCTTCTGCTGCCCCTTGTGGTCAGTATGTGCCACTGAGATGAATCTAAATGATTCCAAACACTGAAGCAACAAAATAACTCTTTCGTGCTGCAGCAGCAGTGGATTAACAACTCCTCTGCTGCGGTGTAAAATTGTTGATTTTCTCTATGGACTTTGGTGTGGGAGAGATTGAGCAGACTTTATCAGGTGATCCTAACTATCTACATCTAGTTGCTGCTCACAAACAATAGAAACGTTACAAAAATCCCAAATATCACCACACACTCACTGTTTTCTCTGTGTTTTGTAGAGTTGGAAAGCGCTTACGAGGATAACCAGCGCCTACTGGAGGCCAAAGCCGCAGAGCTGGCTGAGTTGGAGCAAACCGTCCGCCAAATGTTGGACGAGATCAGTCACAAAGTGACTCTGTATAGTACCTGCCTGTGATCACGTGACTCACTTTTAAACCTAACAGGACCAAACACACATTTTTAAGTCTCTGTGGGAGAAGCTTAAAGAGACAGTTCAGGTTTTGTTTTTTGTTTTTAAATGGGGTTGTGTGAGGTACTTGAACACAGTCACACGACTTACAGTACATTTGATTGGATGAGCTCTATGTGCTGAGAAACAGCAGAGGATAATTGTTTGACAGACTTTTCTGACTAGAAACTGAAGTTTGGATAGTTTTGTCACTCTTCCCCACCAAAGTCCATAAAAAATTACATTTTTTTTTTACATTTTTACGTCACAGCACACAGGACTTGTTGATCCGCTGCTGCCTCCACCACTAAGTTCAAATGTGTTATTTTATGTGTTTGAAATCCTTTATTTGGATTTACTTATGTAAGTAAAACTTACCAAACGAGGCAGCAGTAGACCAGCAATTCCAGTAACCTATGAGCTTAAATTGCACATTTTCTGAATGGACTTTGGTGCAGAGTGAACCGTTTACTAACTTCAGTTCAGAAAAGGCCACAGTGATATAAAATTCTCAAAAATATTCTTAGGTTAGTGTTGACTTTTTATAAACATGTCACTTCAGAAAACCTGAACTGATCCTTTTAACACCTCATTAAGGACATTTGTGCAAAGAAGTATTTTCACAAGCTTTAAGTCCGTTAAAAACCATTGAAGTATTAAAAAATTCCCAAAGAAAACCACTGAAAGCCAAAGTGACCTCAGTGCTAGAGACTATTTAGCGACGTAAGCTACAAAAATCTGGGTATTTAAACATGTCAGAACATATTTGACAGAAATATTAAAATTTTATACCAAAGATATGGAACTGGCCATGAATAAATAAGAAATTAATACAGTTTGATTGAAAAATGTGTTTTGTTGTCTCTTTTGTTGTGGTTAAATCTGGGGAAGCATGTTGAATTTTCTATTTTATGGGATACATATGTAAAACAAAAAAGTGGATACGTTTGTTGAAAACAAAACTTTTGCTCCCTTCTGAATCAACATAATTTATGAACAAAACTGTATTATGAGATACATTTTAAGTTTTTTTCTCCATTGACAAATAATTCAAGTTCAAATTCAGCTTTTTTTAAAGATTAATTAAATGAATTAATTTATACCTTTAAAATTCGACTGTCCTTCTGAATTGATAAGACTTAGTTTGTTAAAAACATAAAATTCGGCTTCCTCCCCGCATTAAAGTTGTAAAACTTTCATTTAAAAATAGCATAAACTGTTAAATGTTAAAACATTTCGATTTATCTAAATTATTTGATATATTTTCTTAGTAATTCCAATGCTAACAACAAACTTTACGAGGAAACACAGTACTTAACATTCAGAATATTTATTTTTTCCTGTTAAAATAGATTCCATGAAGTTCCATGAAATGAACATTAATTTCATACAAAAGGTGACACATTTCTACAACACGAGCTTCACAGAGAACAGACGAACATCAGAACCGTGACTTTACAGGACCAGTGATGGCCGTTGTTGTGTTGCAGTAGCAGCATTTGTGATGATCTCCTGTTGTTTGTCGCACAAAAAAACATGTGAAAATGTGGATATTTGTGGGGTTTTTTTTCCCCGTTTTATTGCCTCAAAAATAGCAAAAAACTCCAAAGAGTTTTAATCGTTTAAGCAAACATTTAATCATAAAATGTAAAACTTTTATATGGCCAGACTGAAGCTGGGAAACTGGAATGAAATTTGTTTTAAAATTAAAAAAAACAAAAAAACATGAAAATATTTTGTCATTTCATGTTTAAAAACCCTTCACTGAGCTTCAAAATAAAAGCCCGTAAAGTGCTCCATGTATTTTTTTCCCTCCCTCCCGTAACTCACGAGCGTCAGCGGTCTCTGTTGCGAGGGCCGTGTGGCGGCGGAGCGCCCTCTAATGGAGCGGAGCTGGGAACAGAGAGCAGCTGGCCGGCGTGCATTCGCTCGTTGACGCGCAGCTGACACCCGTCCTGCAGCATACGCAGAACGATCCGGGCGATGTTTCGCGAGTCGTCCAGGCCCGAGTGAGGACGGCCTTCGTACTTGAGGCCGAGTTTCTCCAACATCGTACTCAGCTTCGTCTGCGTGCGAGGAACCTGCACCAACGATTGTCATCACCACTGACTCATCTGTGGATTGTTTTCTTGTTTGTCCATAAAATGTGACAAAATGTTGAGACTTTTACTGCTGTGTCCCAAACTTTGGAAGTGAAGATGTTTTGTCCAAAAGTTTTGTCCTCTCGCCTGGTGAATAATTTTACTTTTCATCATTAAATCCAAATTTAAAACATTAAATTTGTTCCTGAATTGAGGTAAAATTTCATAAAAATAAAAGAAGAAATTTGGCTGTTTTTCTGATTTGAAAAACATCTTATTAATAAAAAGTTAAATTCTGTTTTTCCTGAATTGATTAGATTAGAAAATTTAAATTCTGCCTTTCTCAAATGCATTAATGAGGAAAATATTTTAATTATAAACATAAAATATGGCTGTTTTTCTGATTTGAGGCACATTAATAAAAAGTTTCTTTTTATACTTTACTTTTACTGAGGTAAAATTTTATTTACCAACAAAATGTGGCAGTTCTTCTGATTTGTTGACATTAAAATATTAAATTGAGCCTCATTTAGGTAAAATTGTATTTACACAAACACAAAAATTTGGCTGTTTTTCCTGAATATGAGGTGATTTTTAATGAGTTCTGTCATATTAAGCAAAAGACAGGAAAATATTCACATTTAAGAAGCTATTTTTTTTAAATATACTATAACTAAAATGCTTGAGGTTTAATCAAGATATTGATTAATCAACTAATAGTTGCAGCCCTATGTATAAATTTGCTTCCAGAGCATTGGTCTGTGAAGTGATTCCTCATTTATGTTAATCATTTTCCAGATTACTGCAGTGAAAACGCAGCTTTAGAAGATATTACAGATAGAGTTTCTGGCTCTAAAATATTAAAACATGTAAACTATTAACACATTTGTGAGTTAAAAACTTGCTTCCTGGTGCATCATGACACGTTTTAGTGGTTTACCATCGAAAAATACAGGGAAACCTGCTAAAAAGCTCACGTATGAATGAGTACCTGTTTTCTGCAGCTTTAACAAATTTGATTTGGTGTAAAATCGTGAATGATTTTTTAAAAAAGTCAAACCTTGTAGAAGTTTCCGTACGATTTCCTGATGTTTATCCACTTCTTGGCAAACTGAGGATATCTGATGTGACTGACACGACACTGGATGTTGAGGAACTTACTCATGTCCCACGACCTGAAAAGTCACGTCCAAAGTCAGACAAAAAAATAATCATTATTATGATTATTGAACAGGGATTGACAACAGAGGTGAAGTGAAACACTAACCCATCAGTCAAGATGGCGTATTTGTATTTTGTTCCAAGTTCTCGCTCCTGAAGCCACGCCGCCGCTCGCCGAAGGACTTCAGGGAACGGATCTGCCTCGTCCACCATTTTCTGATCAACCAGGAAAAAACAACAGAACAGTTTTTTTTTTTTTTAACCGAGGCTAAAATTAAACCTTCGAATTTAATCTGAGCTCAACCAACCTGTGTTATTCCTGTTAGCTTGACGCAGAAATCTGACAGCAGTGGATTCAACTCAGGTTTGACGTATTCCTGAAAAGTGTCGACCTGAAAATGTCCAATAAAAAAAAAAAAACGTTAAAGCTTCACTATGTAACTTCTTTCGCATAAACTGCGGCCACAAATCCAGAGTTCCTGAAGTCACAGCATGTTTCAGAGAACCGGGGTTAACTCCTTAACCTAAAGTTCGCTTTTAAAACTTGTATCACCTAACTTGTTTCAGAGAACCATGGCTATTCCCTTAACCTAAGTTCTGTTGCAAAATTCGTTTGACCTTACTTAGATTTCAGAGAGCCAGGGTTATTCCCTTAACCCAAAGTTATTTTTCCTCATAAGTGTTTCAGAGAACCAGGGTTAATTTCTTAACCTAAAGTTTGCTGCCATCTCACTTCATTAGCACAACCCTCCATCACTCTGTGTCTCCACAGACACGAAAACAAAACAGTGAAGTAAACATTTGTGTGGAGCTCATAGTTATTGAAAGAAGGGACTAAAATAGTCAGCTACGATCAATTGATTTTCAGGCTGAACAATAGGGAGGAGGTATTTATGAAACTATGGGGTCCATACATGAATCTTATATGAGTGAGTTGATTGGAGAAGCCATGTTGATTTATTTTCATATAAACAATAAACCACGTTTTGAGCATGACAAAAGCCTGATATGTTGTAGGGTGGAGACTGGGGGAGTGAAGCAGTCGAGAGAGTTGCTGGCAAAGTGAACTATGTGCATGTAGACTTATGTAACTATTTCTATGTTTGTATTAGTTTAGTGTATGCAAGTGTCTCTTTATGAGTAATTTTTTTTTTTTTCTTCTTGTGTCTAGAATTACATGGTTTTGTTCTTGTCATTGTTCAAGTGCAAGTATGCAGTGCAAGTTAGTCATTTTGTTGCACTGTTGCAAAGCAATAAAAAGTGAATTACAAAAAAAACTGATTAAAAAAAATAGAAATAAAAAGTTACACACTACAACTTTAAACAGTAAACAATCATGTCTTTGTAACAAAATCGACTCACAATTTCTTGAGTGTGTGTGTTGACAAGAACCATAGGAAACTCGATGATTTCGTGGAGGAAGTCTGCCGGATTATCTTCTTCACACGTCGCTTCGAAGTCGACCACACAGATGAAGTCGTAGTAGGTGTCCGTGGCAACGCCCTCTGCCGCAGACTGCTGCAGCTTCTGCTTCTTATAGTGGCTCTTCAACCTCTTCTTCATCACATCCTTCACTCCTCTTCACACACGCACAAAGACGGGAACATTCTCATTTAGGACGCACAAGATTACAGTCATGTTTATTAAACTCAAAAGTGTTGTTTTTTTTTAAACGTTACCTTGTGTCGAGCTTCAGCTCTGCTAACTTGAGTCGCAGCTCCTCCTTGGACATGCGGTTGATGTGTCCGTTAGCCAGAGCGATCTCTTTGTAGACTGGATGACTGAAGTCACTGTTGGACTGACACGGGGACACGGGAGGGACAGAGTCCTCTGTGGCACAAATCCTGCTGCAAGACTTGACCTGAAGAGAAAATTAGTTCAATCAGTGAACCAATGAAATGATAAAACCAACTTTTACGTATTCTCTTTATATACACAAAAACACTCGTAAATCACTTTATGTCACAACAGAACACTCGTAAATCTCTGATTTCAGACTCATCAATTTCACCTTTTCTTGATGACATTTGTGTTGATATTTAACCTGCTTTTTATGCACATATTTATCATTATTAGGGCTGCAACTGACAATTACTTTCATAATATATTAAACTGCTAATTAATTTTCTCCTCTCATCTAAGATTTGTTTTGTCCATAAAATTTCACCTGACAAATGATAATTATTTTGAGGTTTGGGGAAAGAAAATTATGTTATCAAAAGACTTCTGTTGCCCACAAACCAAAATGATTCAGCTTTTAACAATGTTCATAGGGGGAAAATGAGGTGACAAATATTCAGCTGTGACATCTTCACCAATAAATTCTACACTTTTCCCTTTATCGAGAATATTCACCACAATGCACTACTAAAAACTCATTTTGCCCCCTGTATTTTATATTTGTTGATTCGTTTTTAGTTATTATATTGAGAAGCTGAGCTCATTACAGTTTGTTCAAGGGCTTTCTATACTCAATTATTTAAAATACATAACGGGACAAAGTTATATAAACGTATAACTGTATAAAATGAAGCTAAAGCGCTAACGCGTCCGAACATTTACGAATCAGAGTCGGTGTTAAATGTGTTGTTTGTTTTTATCATCGATATATTTACCTTTTCTTCTTCTCTGGTGCCAGACATCTTCACATTCACGTCTTCGGTGTTAATATTCTCCTTCTGTTCGTCCATTTAAAGCCGAAAATACGAATGAAACGCGAACTTGTTCAGACTAGAGTCATGAAAACACGGGTTAGCTAACGCTGGTTAGCCACAGAACGGCTAGCAACTTCTGAGTTTATGGTCAGTAAAATAAAACCACACCTTATCATCAGATATTACAGATTATAGATAAACTAACAATGATATAATTTAAATTTGAAGTCTTTGTATCTTTCGCTTGTTACTGTAGCATTAAAATATTTTTTAATGTCTAAAGTGGACAGTTATGACGATTTCCGGTTTGCGCCGAAACAACAAAATGGACGCCCACGACCGCCCACTACCGTCATGGATGATGAACTGTATTTTATTATGATTTATTATGACTTTTGATTTTTTTTTTTACTTTATATTTTCGTATTTATGTGCTTTAATTACGTCATATTTATGCACAATTTTAAGTTCATTTAGTGTGTAAAGCAATGCCAATATTTTTTTATATTGAGATATTAATTACAACAGTACTGTATGATCATTATATTGTTGTAACAGTGTATAGTTTTTTTGTATAATGTTTGCTTAGTGGGTCAAATTTAAAATCTCAGCTCAACACAGTAAAACAAACAGACAACAAGGCTAGATATCTAAATATTGTATGTTAATTTTTATTATTTACAATATGTTTTTTTGTTCTTTATCTTTATTTTCAAAATAAATCTATAAAATATCATACTTTCACTGTGTCGGTAGTGGCGGAGTGCCTTTATTCTATAACTGAATATGCAAACAATTTATATTTTTAAATAATACCCCTTTATTAGTTTTAGTTAGAATTTATTGCATGCCATCACTGCTGAAAATATTATTGTTGTATTAAAAAAGTAAATATCGCAACATAATACATTATAATACTGTATTAAATATAATAAATACTTGTATTGTACATATCTGACCGCTAGGTGTCACTCGTTTGTTATTCTGTGTAGGAATGAGAAGAATCAGAAAGCTCAACCTGGATTTGTTTTTACTCACTCATGGGGAAAATATGAATGACAATAATCAAAAAAACACATTTTAAATTCCTCTAATCATTCATTTTCGATGACACCGGATCATTTCAGATAAAGTGGATATTTTCTGCTTCTTTTGTCCATTAAGTTGACACTGTTTAAGGTCAAATGACCTCATTTAATTTCCATTCTAACCACATGTGACATGTCTATTATCGCACACTGATTGGTTTTTCCAAGCAGCTGGAAAACGATCCGCGTCTCGGCAGCAACAGTCGGAAATATTAATGACGTTTAAAGTAAATGTTCACAGTAAATAATCTGATTTAAAGGAGATTAGTTGATTTTCTTTCACCCTCAGATCTTGACCTTCACATATACTTGTTGTAAATCCAGAAGATTTCATGAGTGTGACAGGGACCTTTTGAGGTCTGAAGGTGAGTGTTGCAGTTTGGTGACTGTTGCAGCAAAAACTGGGGCTGGATCTGCAATTTGTGTCCAAAAATGACTGTGAAATATAAACACAATTCTCAATGTGACTTTATGGCCTTCACTTTGCAAAAACATAACCGTCTCCTACAACCATTGCAAAGAAAGGTAAATAAACTAGAAAAATAATCTAACAGCAGACTTGAAACAAGCACTCCCAATATTTAATTAAGCAAATTTAATGGGCTTTGAAATATTAATACGTTATCCTACATCAAATCCAAGCACTTTCTAGGTCAATTATATCCAATGTACTATATTTATAGAATAAATAGTATCCACAATTACATTAATAACCTTAAAACCGTTTCAGTACTAAGGTGTAAAATCACGTTTTGTAAAAGTCACGCTCACACACTCAAGTGAGGTCCAGGTTGAGCAGTTTTTACTAATTGTTTTGTTCTAGTATCTATTTGTTACCACTATTTCAAGCACTCGATCCACAGACACATAAGGGGACACAGACACATAAGAAGTGTTATCTTAGAAAAACAAGATTTATTTTCTCATCTGGAAAAAAAAAATCACAACTGGAAACTAAAGCACAATGAAGAGACCGAAGTTTGAACACGGACGTACAAATACAGCTTCTGCAGTGAACGTGCACATTAAAGACTAGTTACAAGAAAACAGTGTTGGTTAAAAAGGCGAATGTGCCTTTAAAAATCTCCATATTTGGCTCTTTGTTTTATTTTGAAGGTACACGATGAGACACACACACACACACTTACACAGTAGAAAAATAAGCTGCATTGAAAAGGCATCAGTCTCGTGTCTACCTCACTTCATCATCATCATCATCATCATCACAGTGATAACAGTTCTGGGGGGCGGAGCTACATTGTTTCATGTCCATGTGTCCAGTTTGCGATGCTGCGTTCGAGTCACGGCGGGGGAAAAAAAACAAAAAACGGTGGACAAAAGACACGAAAGATACAAGAAAAGTGCGAGGAACTGGTTTACGATGTTTTCCAGAGTCTGAAAAATACACAGTCCTCAGGTCTGACAGGTGAAACGTAGAAAGTAAGACAGAATTTAGCCACCAGGGGGCGATTATATTTCAGTTTGAATGGGAGTCTACTGGAAAATCGTCCGTGAACATTTTCCTGATGAGTCAATGGTCTCAACCACCAGGTTTCAGCTCTTCTTCAACAGAACATGGCGTCCATTTTGTAAATTATGCTCACCAAATATATAAAAGTAAATGATAAAGTAGCATCGGTCAAGTCACGACTCTCGAGGCTTCGTAACAGGAGTTTGTTTTGCAACCAGACGACTAAGGAAAGGTCATTAATTTAACTTTAACTGCATCAAAACATCAAATGTACAACAGTTGCTATGGCAACTCATGTACGGTGAAAAGCAGATGAGGGAGGCGTCCCTCTTTATTTTCAATGGGGTAAAATGGCATAAATTTTTTAAAAATGATACATTTTTTGGGGGGGTTTCTGAAATTCGGGCAATGTTTTCATGTTGTGTTCAAAATTCGTTAGCTTCATGTGTTTGTTACTGAAGGCGTACTCCCTGTTGCCACTAGGTGGTGCAATGCAGGTTATCGTTGTCTACGATGGGCCCTAAAAAAGAAAAGAAACAGGATTGACGTCTGCTGTGTGCTATTCCAGCAAACGTAGGAAGGCGTCTGTTGCGTGGCCAGTGGGGACACGAAATGTGAAAAAGTGTTTTTAACTAGAATTCTTGCCAAATTCATTGTATCGCCTTAAGTTTTCAGTCATGCAGAGGCCCAAGAAAGAGGAAATGAAAGCAAAAGATGGTGGAAAAAGAATAATCGGGGCAGATACATTTGAGCCTCGGCACCAAGAAAAACCTAAAAAGACGAGTCTTCAAATACGATGGAAGGATTTTCTGTGCTCGTTTTCTCTGTGGAGCCACGGCTTCCTTTTCAAGTCAGGACTTTGAACAGTCTGAGCAGAGCTACAGTTTTGTCCCAGGGGACCTGAACGCAGCACAACAACAACAACAACAACAACAACAAAGGCTTCACACAAGTTCATTTGTTCTGTTCAACCTCATTAAAGAAAGGCATTTTCAATAAAAACCAGGAGGAATAACAGATCTGTGTTTCTTCTCCGGCTTCTGACTGGCCTTTTCATCAAAGTATAAGAGCTAAAGCGGCAGTCTTTGGAGCCAAGTAAAGGCCGCTGTCGTCAAAAATCACTCTGAGAAGAAACCGTCACCCGAAAACAAACAAACAAACAAACAAACAAACAAAAAAAACCCATGACATGAAGACAACTCAGGACATTTTAAACAAGTTTTAACATGAGAAGAGCGTGACTAGACACTGTATTCTGAAGGAATGACTTTAGAAAAATTTAAATATATTCAAAAGGTAAAAAAAAAATTCACCTAGCAGCACCTCTACTTCATTAAATCTGTCGTCAGTGAAACAAACGGGTTAAAATCAGTGTAAAATATCCGAATGTGGAAACTATTACAGAAACCTCAGCTGTTTGTGAGTGCGTAGAAGCCCCGCCCACTCTCCTAACAGTGTCCAAACGAGGAAATCGCTGACAGCAGCTTTAATATTTAGAATTATGCAGTTTTTAAATGGAGGTTTAAATAGGTTATATTTAAACTCTTTGGTAAAGTTTAAACAAGCGAGATGAAGAGAGACAAAGGTGAAAGTGTTTTGCTACAGAAGTAAGAAAACCACCAACATTATTAGTCAAAAAGTGAGTCGTCAACACGTTTGTTAAACAAGTAGTTAGTGACACCATTTTACCATTATATTCCGTAAAACACTGACAGACAGCGATGTTCACGGACTTGTGTCCCCACTAAAACACACAGACCAGTATGTGAAGTGTGAATTTTACATGATTTTATTTTTTACAAGCCAAATTTTTAAACACTAAGACGACAACTGTAAATGTTTGAAATTTGAAGGAGTGGTTAGTGACACATTTTCAGATGTGAGTGATGAGCAACACCTGTGCTTTCCTCGCTAAAAACAGGCCAAAATGGCAAATGAAAGACGTCTACAGAGGCCGTTGAGGTGCTGACAGGTGAACTTTGTTACCTTCGGTCAGGGCAACGTCGGCCGATACGTTGTTTCCACCAACGTGGTGCTCGCGGCTTCACAGTTTGCATGCAGACGTGAGAACAGGTGCAAATCTACACTGATCGCATTCTGACCGGAGTCGAAGCGTTAGTCGCAGACTATGTGCGATCGGGCGTCACGCTGATCGAGTTCGCACTACATGATCCTCCACCAGGTGGAGCCACAACTGGGTTGTATTGTCTCAAAAACACACGCGAGAGGCGACCAGGGATAATTTTGCTCAGTTTAATGTCTACATGAGACTTTTATCGTAGCACTGTTGTCTCTGCCACGTGTGCTTCCGGAGAAAAAGGCTCAGATTTAGATGTTAATATAGACATTTCAGGATTTCACTATTATTTTGAGATCCAATGTGGCGCCCTAATATGACTGCAGATAAATTGAAATACCTGAAGCCGGTGTGTTTGCCAAAATCAAAGGCGACTGGTCAGACCAGAAGATGTGTGGCACCAAAAACCCTCGCCTGCAAATACAGAATCTGTTTATATCAAGTGGAGACTGACAATCACATGTCCATCCTTGTGATTAAAAAAAAAAAAATCAGGCTGAAAATCGTGTCGTGTGAACTCGATTTAACCAGTGGAGCCGTTAAAACGACTCACGCCGGATCAGCTTCCAGCTTATGGTGTTTTTGTCTGTATCGTGTGTTTGCTTCTTCAGTGTCGTCTCACTGTGCATCTACATATCGTAGACTCGTGTGGACATGAAGCCATAAATCCATTCAACGCGTCGCGGTGGAGCTGCAGTTGGTGTAAGGCTACATGTAAGAAGCTCCTCCCCCCCCCATGACACAGCTGAGCCCAGGGTTTGGGACAAAGTTGTCTGGTCCCGGTTTTGTCCTCCCCGGGATCAGTGCGGGAGGAGCAGCCGCTCCAGAGCGCACTGCAAATGTTCCCAGTTCTTCCACAGCAGCGCTAGCAAGGACACGCCCACGCAGGTGAGAGCCAGGTGGAGGCGGCTGCGCAGCAGCGGCGCGGTGAACTTGGCCGCCGTGGAGACGCACACCAGAATGACGGTGACGATGGCGAGCATGATGTTGATGCACTTGCCCAGCAGCACTTTGGCGTCTGCGTTTTCCAGCTGAACCGTCTGCTGCTGCTGCTGCTGCTGGAGCTCGAGCTTCGACACGCGGGTCTGACACGACTCCAGGACTTCCTGTACCCCCCCCCCCCCCCCCCCCCCCCCCCCACACACACACACACACACACGAAGGTTAAAATCGCTGTAAACACAGAGATTCTTCTCTTCACACGTCATACATGTGGCTGAGAACATGCTGAACAAAAAAGCAGATGAAAAAATAGCCGTTTGGCTAACTCTGGCGCATTTACAGAAATGTCAATGAATGTACACTGTCCCTGCAAAAATAAATAAAGCCATTAAATGATATAAAAACCCTCAGCAAACTTTGTAAGCAGTTTACGCTAACCCTAACCCAGGGAACATTTGCAGTCACTGCACCTGGTCCTACTCTACTGTCGTTGTCCTGAAAATATGTCTTGAAAAACAGACAGAAAAAGATCTGACACTTTATTTAAAATCCATCCTAAAGATGAGAAGAAATGAAGAAGAACAGAAAGAAGAGCAGACCCCTGCTGCGAGGCTGCAGTTACCACTCGTAGAGACAGAGGGAGACAGAGAGCAGGACTGAAACTGAGCCAGCTCTGCGTTTGTTTGTGTACGTCGTTAACTGCTTTTAAAATGGTGAAAATGAAGAAAAATGTCTTCTCTACATGTTTGTTAAACAGATGGTTTGATATCGGAGCGTCCGCATCGTGACATTCTCACACTATGGTCCCCACTTAAGCGAGTAAACCAGTATGTGTGTGTGTTTGACTCCTTTAGCGTCTCAGAGCAGACAGTGTTGTTGAATTTAACGTGATTTGAAACACATCAACTTTTCTACTCGTTTCAATTTGGTAAAGTGGGTAGTGGCACATTTTCCTGTGAGGTGACAGTCAGAAGAGATGTTTTCATCACTTTGCACTGGAGAGCAGTGAGTCAGGAGAAGAAAAGTGAAACTGAACTGGTAGAACAGGAGTTTGCAGTGTGACCTTACACCTCATGCACTTTCTTATCCTAAGACAGTAACAGTAAATATGGCCCATATTGTTAGAAACATAAAATGCTGATCAGTGTTTTGATGATGATTTCAAATGTCTTGTTTTGTCCACAAACCAAGATTATTCTGTTTTAATTATTTCTTTGTTATATGGAGCAAAGAACCCAGAAAATATTCACATTTAAGAAGCTGAAAAATCTGAGAACTTTGCTTTAATTATAAAAAAAAGCACACAGAAAAATTGATTAAATGATTATTTTTCATTACTTTTTTGTTTGTTTGGACTCCCAGTTCCAACTTTGGATTGTAAATGGAACGCACCAATATTACATACAGTACCTGTATGTCCCTGGCCCTCTCGTAGGCCTGGTAGGCCACTTTCTCCTCGATGCTGGCCAGCTCCTGCTTCAGATTACTGGTCTCATGCTGGTGGAGCTCCGTCAGGTCATTCAACTGGTCCTCCAACCGCTCATACCTAAACGTTCACACACACACAGAGGGACATGTGTAGTGGGCGTAGGCAGGCGAGTGTAAGAAAACGCTGCATAATTGAGAGCGTGTGTGGGCGACTCCAGCAGTTTATCCACTAGTGTAACTACGCGGCTGACAACATTTGCCCTCGGTTGACTTAGCAACAGTCGGAGGATTTGCGTGGAAGCTCTGTCGTCTATTTATAGTTGACAAAAGCTTAAAATAATAGTGGCCGCAATAAAACTGTCAAAACCTCAAATAAGTTCGGCAGCTGATAAACAAACTGAACACGAGTATTAGTGCAGGAAAAGAGGAGGCAGTTACTAAATTGTTTTTTTTTTTTTACAGTGAAACTACAAAGAAAAACAGTCAGAAATACAAGTGTTGAATGTACTTAAGGACAAAATCAAAGAAAATGTCATGCAATTCAATTCTGTCCATTTAATACAGTGCCCTTTGTTTTCAGCCAGAGGATGGAACACATTTTTGAGAAAATAATTTTTAGTTTGATTAATAATAAAAGGGGTGGGATCATCAGAATCATTCCCTCATTCATTTTCCACATGAGGGTCACGGGGGGGTGGAGCCAGTCCCAGCTGACATAACACTTCAACATCTATTTGAAATAAATGAATTATTGTGCTGGACACTCGTGGTAGTCAGACTGAAGCGGCACTAAATTAAATTTCTCAAAGTCAAACTAAAACCCAGACAATGCAACTGGGAGTCGAATACTACTGCATGTACTGCATGTGTTCAGTCGGACTGTGCACGTGTTCCATACGTGACCTTTGACCAGACCAGTACATTTTCAGGACCAAGGAAGAGGCTGAGCTTACGCTCTGTCAGATAGGAAGACTTGGAAATGTGCTCAACATGCTCAAAACTAACAAGCCGAACCAACTAATCAATTCCCTGCAAGAGTTTGTCAACTTGGGGCTGTTCACGCAAAAATGTGTTTAAGTTCTTTATCGCATCGGCATTTCATCCACATGGAAACAGCGTTTTTGGAGCCCTGAAACACAGTTTTTTTGGAAAATCTCAGAGTGTTCTCGTGAAAAGAACTAACATGCTACTTTGGGAAAACAATGATGGCATAGTCGCACCTCTCTCTTGCTGCATTCGCTGTCGCTTATCTTTGTCATTGTCGTCATTTTCTTCTTCTTGTGTGTGGAGCTTGTTTGGTCTTTCCGCTTTATGATAACAACTTTCTTTACTCTGTCTCTGTTTCTGTTATTGTGTACTTATTTGAATAAAGTTTATTTAAAAAAAAAAGTTTGTACACAATATGCTCAACATTTTTTTTCTCTGGTTTTTCAGTGTAGCAGTGCTACAGCGCCACATAGAGGCCGGCATATTTATTTACTACAGCGTTTAGAGCCTTTCTTGTGGATGAAGATATTTCCTGAAACAACGCCGTGTTCATGGAAATCTTTTTCAAAACAACAAAGGAAAAACATGGTTTGCGCTTCATTTGCACTGTGAAATAGTCTGTACAACTCACTTCATCACCCATATTTATTATAACATATTCAACATCTGTATATAAATAATGAATGACACTTTTGCACTATACCATGTAAATATGTATACACGTAAATCTGACTATTTTTCTTTTCTTTCCTTTTTAATTTCACTGTCTTTTTTATATTGCCTCTTTTGCTATTGCTTTTGTGATAGCCTGAGACTGCTGTGACAAACAAATTTCCCCGTCTGTGGGACATTAAAGGATTTCTGATTCTGATTCTGTTTCCACGTGGATAAGACCTGGGACAAGGACTATTGTCCAATTAAAGGGCAACGCTGAAAGACATTTGAAAGTGTAAGCCCAAAAGCTGGGACAGAAAACACACATTCTGCTGCTCTCACCTGTATCTTTCCTCCTGCAGCACCTGTGTGAAGTAGCTATAGTCCCGTTTGAACTGGGTGTTCATCGCCTCCATCTCGTCGGCCAGCTGTCCCTGAGCCTCTCTGACCTCCCGAACCATGTCCACAATCTCTGCCAGACGCCCGTTGGAGTCCGACCTTCCAGGACCTCCAGATCCCGCCCCCGAGCCTCCAGCCGGGTTCCCGTTAGAGTCGGCAGACGCCGACGTCCCGGTGGAGCACTCGTCGTCGCTCTGGTACTTGGCCGTCTTGCTCACTGTGGTGGCGCTGCCGCTCAAACCCCTCGCCCCGCTGTCCACCTGCAGCCCTGACGCCTGCTCCATGGAGCTCTTCAGGTGGGCGATGTTGTCGGCGCTGCCGAACTTGTTCCTGATGAGGTTTGCGAACTCGCGCGACTTGTTGAAGAAGAAGGGCGGCGAGAGCGACACGCCCGGTCCAATGGTCTTCACTTTGTCCAGCGCCGGGTGTCGTCCCGTGGAGCTGACGTCCTTCAGGCTGCCCTCTTTACTCTGCGACCCGGACTCTTTGCCGCTGCCATCCTTGTGGCTGTGTTTGCCGTTGGTCTCGCTGTCCTTGGCGCGGCGGTGGTACTGTTCCAGCTTCCTCTGCAGCCGGGCGATGCTCTGCGCCGACTTCTGGTTCTTCTTCTCAAAGACCTGGCGGATCCGCGACGCCTGCTGCTTGTCAGCGTTGTTCACCAGCTTCAGGTACTCGGCCACATTCTGGTCCCGAGCTGCCTGCTCCACCTTAATCTGCTCTGTCACCTGCAGGGATAATTTGAATTTCCTTAATCGGCAATAATTACATGCTTTTATTGTGTATGTAAACAGTGCTTTTTTCAGCCTCAAAGATCATCATCGTGTTTTAAATAAATAAAAAATAAAATCTTTTTTGCTTCATATCTATTACTCACAAGGTTCATGATATTAAATGTTGACAGTCTCATGATTAGGTTCCTGTTATGGCCCTGAATGACCTTCAGAAATAGATAAGAATCACTAAATTCACTGTGAGTAATCAAACTAAACTGTAGACGTTTTTTGTTTTCCTGTGATAAAAATGTTTTTACAGTAAGGAACCTTTCTGCTTTTTCCTCATAAAAGCTGAGATAATGATGAAAATGACATATTTTGTAATTATTTAAATTGATTAATACTTTTTTTTTTAAATTCTGATATTTTCAAACACAGAATGCCACTGAAGTCAAGTACATGTCAAACACAGTAAATCTATATAAATCCACGGCGCTGCAGCTGAGTTACGTTTCCTCTGACCTTTAGGATCTTCTGCTGCAGGCTGTCGATACCCAGTGCTCCCTTGGAGAAATCCAGGCCCACGCCTTCGCTGCCAACGCTGTCCACCACATCCAGGTTGGACTCTGACCCGCCGCGACGAATGGGCACTGGGATGCTAAGTATATTGACATCGCAGCCGCTTCTCTCCGCCTGTGAAGAAACGATGTTGATGAGTGCATGTTTACCTGCTTATAGCTATTACCATTTTACACAAACATGACAAAATTAATCCTGATCTGTTAAAATGTTGCTGACATATGCAACTCTGAACTTGTTAAATGCAAATTTTAAATTGCAGCCAAATCTGTAATCTGGATTTGGAGGAAATGTAGTCTGATGGTAGAATGTCTGATCCTGCATACACATATGTATCAAATACGCTACGAGTTTTTGACAGATGACATGTTTTTTTTGTTTTTTTTTTTTAAGTTTTGCCCATTATAAGTGACAATGATTTCTTGAAACTGTTATAATTTTCATCAGCAGATTCTTACCAAAATCTATACTTATACCCAAAATAAATTCTTCATACCAATCACAAAAAATTCAAATTAATTTGTCGAAAACTGTAGACAGGAACTTTTTAACAACTTTTTAACAACAAGGACAAACATACAGATAAACCCATAATATTCAGACACTGGAATAATATGGAAGGACATAAATGCTGCTCTGTTGTGGCTCTGAAAGTTTTCCTCCCTGCCTTTATGTCAAAGTTCCAAAAGACAAGTGACCCCAGTGTAAGATAAACACATAAAAGCTTTAAAGTTGCTTGAAAAGTGTGGGACCTACAAATGAGCCTTGAGGAACACCATAAATTAAACGACAGAATCCAAACTTCTCTTCAATCTGGATCCAGTCTTCTTTGGCTGACAACTTGTAGAAACGCACATTTACGACACTTGTTGTCAAGAGAAGCTTGAAAATGGTGTTTTTCTTTTGTGAGCAAACTAAACTGTTCTCATTCACAGTAAATGGTAAAAGAGACATAAAAAAAAAAAACAGCTTACACAGACATTAGAATCTCGAGTCCGTTCAGACCTTCAGGGTTGTGATAAAATTGACCAGTGCATCCTGATGTTGAACCTCTAAGCTCAACACGCTGTGGATCTTGCACAAGTGATAGAATTTACCAGGGTCTTTGAATGCGTTTCATTAGCTGCTCCCATTAGCTCAACATGCCACAAACCATGGATTACTTTAACAAGCCCTCATGTGCTGGAGTGAAGAATAGTCACTGGATAATATGACTGAATATTCGAATTGCATTTTTGCTACACATGCCCATTCCTAATTTAACTAATTTACAACTTCTATGTGGAAAAATAAACTCTTCTATGGCAAACAGCTCATACAAACATTAGACTCTTAAGTCTATTCAGGCCTCCAGGGTAAAATAAACAAACGTACTGCACTATTTTGGTTCACTTATTCAAAAATATCAAGGAGGGCTTGTTTTCGTTCCCTGCAGAAGATGCTCTTTTATCGTTACAACACTCGATAAACTCTCCAAGTGAGAACAACGTACAGGAAATATGCAGAAAGCTTATAAAGAGCAAAACAAGAGGATCAAAAGTGTATTGAGTTTTGTGGTTTTGTTCGGGGGATTTTAAGGGTTTTTCGACCGGAGGGGACGAGGGAGGGCATTAGATAAGACGCTAAATTTGTCTCCAGACTGAACAATGGTCACTCAGCAGAGCAGTGACTCCACACAGACCTCTCCCGCTGGAAGAAAAGACACGCTGCGTTGACAAAAGCAGACGATTATGTAAGGCAACCTAAAATATTAGTATGTGGTATTGCTAGTTGCCACGGCAGCAAAGCACACACACACACACACACACACATATATAAGCCAACAGCTGATGTGGCCCAAAGGCAGTTTGGATCACTTGACTCCCTAATGCCTTTTTCTAACACGAGCAGAATAACACAACACTTCAACAACGTCCTGTGGCTTTAACTGCGATACGTCCCACAGTCGGTAATCATCATCATCATCAACAAACCTACTGTATCTACATTTTAAATTCACTTTCCTGCGTTTCTCGCTGTTCCCGATTACAGATGGCCGACGGCGTCAGAACATCACACGTCGCACACGTCAACCGTGAGGGCAGAAAACACGCTCAGAACAAACCTGGGTTGTAAATGATGCTAAATAAAAAGATAAATCCATATCACACATTTGCTCTTTATAGATTTGTTCACTTCAATCCGGTTTCAATCTTTTTTCTGCTGTGGTTCTGATGGCTATAACTCAGAAAAATTAAGGTTTTATTTGTATTTTTCTTTGTAGAGTGTATGCTGATTATACAGACAGCAGGATTTTGTTAGATTTTAATAGTTATACGCCACAAAAATGGCTGTTTTTACAAAGTTTGCTTCTACAAAGCTATCAAAAGAGTGTTAAATTTAATTTAGCTGTTATCATTGGGGTCTATTATGTTGAAAATCTTGTTTCCCTGACATGACAAACTAAATGTGGTTGTTAAATTCCTTAATGGTTTTTTAAGTCAAATAGAAAATTAGTTTTCTACTCTTTCAGCTTCTTAAATGTGAATATTGTCTGGTTTCTTTGACCCATATAACAAAGAAATCATTAAACGGAATAAACTCTGGTTGTGGACAAAACCCGACAAAAAAAAATCGAGAAAATAATCGTCAAGAATCATTAGTTGACCTAGTAAAGTGTCCGATACCAATACCGATATCACAACCTCAAGCATCTACCAATACCTATATTAATCCGATACAATAATCAAGATATAATATTATCACAATATGTAAAATATAATCACGATATTGCAATATACTCGCACAACAGCGCTAGTAAGAGTGAGCACTTGGCACCATCTAGTGGACTGAGATGTCTATTGATTTGTTTATGCTTACCCACAAAATGTTTATCTGTACATTTTGTTAAAAAAAAAAGTAGTTAAAAAAGTGTTAAAAAAAGTTCACTGTATTGAATTTTTCCCTCACTCCAACACAAAGTTGTTAGCATTTAACACATTCAGCCATTTCAAACAACTTAAATGACATAATTCTCCAACTGTGTAACTAATATTCTACTCTAATTTTAGCAGTTTTAACACAGTTTTTTCCACAACAATTTCATACTGTTTAAGATTTGTAATAGTAATTTAGAATAATAATTGTGACTTTTTTTTTGTTTTCACACTATTAATACTGTAATGTCTACAAGTTACTTTTACTAGGTAATATACTGTGTCATGTAAGTTACTGTAAAATACTGTATTTTGTTTTACAGTGTGCTAATTCTATAGTTATCTGCTGGACACTTGATGCCAGTAGGTTAGTGTTCATTTAACGACAAACATTTAACAGCGTGTTTCAGACGAAAATAATAAGTTTGGAAGAATCTGCAAAAAAAAAGGTTTCTGTGGTATTGACTTTTCATCCTCATGGAACTGGTATTATGGGAGCCGTAAAATGCAAGGTGTCATTGTCTTCTTGTGTTTGTACACAGCATGCAAGCTTTACTCGCATTCTCCTTTTTTGGCTTATTTCAGTGGCACAGCGCCACATACAGGCCTGGCATATATGCTACAGGCCTTATGCTTGTTTTTACTGGTTTTGTGTGTATGAAGATATTTCTTGAAACAATACAGAGTTTACTGCAAACCTTTTAAGAAAAAATATCACATGAGTGAAGCCTGAGTGTTTGCTTGGGAGTTGGTGAGTGATAAGAGAGAGCAGAGAAAGTCTGTAGTGTTGTATAAAACAAGTGTGGGCCAGTAAAGCTGCTCCAGCAGCTTCCACTAAGCCAGGATGATCTGAGAGTCTCAGAGATGGAGCCGGGAGGAGGAAAGAAACTCGCCAAAGGTGAAGAGGATGACGGCCTGGCACAAACACACAGGAAATCATCCAGGAAAACCTCTTCATTTGCTGCTGGCAATCTACTCCTGCGATCAGATGTCAAGATTTATTTTCCTACTAACATGAGCCAGAGGGAGACTGGAGGCGTCTCAGTAAAAGGAGTTGTTAATAAAAGCCAGCACGCAGAGGGGCGACTCACTAATTTGTCAAAAAGCAAATCAACAGCTGTCAGCCACTGACAAGTGAGCAAATCGATCCAGGAGACAGATCCGTCGACACAAAGTTGTTTACAGAAAATATTTCACTTTCTCTGGTGACATATTTAATATATTGTAAATGGATAAATCTGTTGTCAGACAAGATTTTTTTTTTTTCAGAAAATTGCGATGTTAAAATGTCGAGTTCATAACGCGCAGCCTAGAAGAGCATCAGAACATCTGAAGTCACTACCATGTGGGCCAAGAGGGGGCGCAGTAAGTGCAGCTCGGCCTGAGATCCACTTTAAATCCATCAGAAAAACAGGAGAGTGACGTTATGTTGCTCTCAGAAGTTGGGTTAACTTCCTGACCTCAGGTTTTGCTGTGAAAACACAAACTAAACCGTCCTCCTGAGTGGACGGTCAAAACATTAAAGCATCTGAAAAGTGGCGTGTGGATATATTTCGGGGAAAGTAAGGAACAAATCTGGTGACCCACCTGTTCCACCTGAGTAAAAGCAGCAGAGGAGGCATCGCGGATGAGCAACACAACAAGTGCTGGACTTTGCAGGACTAATATTATGTGTAATTATAAATAATGTTGTCATGCTTGTGTGTTGGATGGGACATACCTGAACACCTTTAAAAGGACGAGCATGTCACATGACAGCTATAGTTGCAGCATGGCAACAGTTCGATATCTACCTGACCAAATCACAACAAAAACTTTGGTGCCTTAGTTTGGTATGGTACCAGTATTCCAGTACCAGAAAAAAAAAACCCTATTAGAATATGTCTTCTTAGACTGACAAAAAAACACAAATGAACATTTTCCCTGATATTTCACGAGCAAACGATGAATCCATAATGTTAAAAATCACCATTTGGAACTCTAAATGATAAAACAATTCAAGTGTTCTTTGTGATTTTTGTCAGTTTCTCTAATCATTCAGTAATTTCTGCAAATCAGGCTATATTTCAGACAATGGAAACTTTCCCCTGTGATTTCTGAAATTATAAACTAAAAACTTACATGATGATACAAAATGGAATAAAACACTCAGATTACATTATATTGTAGTTACTTATTACCTGGCTCCAATCTGCCTGAACCAGATTAACTCTGGTGTGCATTTGAGTGTTGGAGAGCAGAGAATAATGGGATTAAATGTGCCGTCATGCATCGACACAAACAGAGATGGAAGGTGCTAAAAGAGCAAATGGCTGAGAACGAACTGTTGCAACAAACATTGGGAAAACAATCGTTCTTAAGCATGAAATTAACTGAACGTGCTGCACGTCGCCAGAACGGAATTAAGACGAGCAAGTTTCATTAGTTTTACGGGTAAACAATGAGACAAATTAACACATTATGGATCCTCGGGGGTGAAGTGGCGGTAAAGGAGAAGTCATTAGGATGATTCCTTTGAGGAACGCTGACAAGCATAATGGCAATCGATTTAACCGCTGTTGCGATATGGCAGTTTGGAGCAAAACTCCTCAGCTAAAAAAAAAACCGGTCGGTTAATTTCAGTTGCTGCTGTTTTCTTTTCTTCCTTGATTACAAGTGGTGCTTTATCACATTCTTAACTAATAATGAGAAGAGACTACACAAAAATGTCAACGTGCTCAGGCCTGATCTACAAACTCAAGTTACCAAAGACTTAACCTAACAAAAAAAAAACCATTTTCTATGTTTGCCCGGGCCAGACTGTTCCAGTGGAGATGAGTATCCCTGCTAATGTATGACTGTGCTTCCTGAGGGCGGCAGTTAGAGAGAGAAAGGCTCATGGAGCAGGACTAATGTGTGGAGGAGAAGATGCCACAGAATATGGTCCAAATTACACCGACCACAGCACCTGCAACTCAAATGCATTCAAACCAGCGAGCTGTGCCGACACACGAGTGAAAAAACAACAACATTCGGTCGAGGAAAGCGGTCGCATTTTCTGTATAAATAATAAATGAAACACAGTCTCAGTGGATCTTTAACAGTATGATCTGTCATTAATGTTATGCTGTGCAACCCATGGTCTGTTCAGCACTCGGAGGTATAATTTTCACTTTCTCCTCACGTGATGTTTGGGCTCCAGCTTCACTAATCTGTACATTTCCACTTTAAGCAAAAGATTGGAATTTTTTGCCAATATCCAATATATTGGGGAAAGATATAAACATCTTTCTCTGTGCCAAATAATCTCAGTTATAGTGAAACTAATAGGGCTACAACTGATTGTTTACAGAATTTAATACTTTTGTCTTGTTGCCCCACACCTACAAACAATGTTTTCAAAATCCTTGTTTTGTCCAATAACCAAACTTATTAGGTTCTAATTATTTCTTTGTTAAATGGAGCAAAGAAACCAGAAACTATAAACATTTAAGAAGCTGAAATTATTCTTGTTTGGATTCGTTGCAGACCTAGAAACATAATATTTTTCGTACTCATGTTGCAGCAGATGTAGATATACATTTTCTTCTTTGTGCAAAATAAATAAATAGATAAACAATTGTCGTAGAGGTTCTAGCATAGAAGTCAAGGAGGTAGCAGCTTAGTGTTTTAGTCATCAGTGGATCTTGTCATGTTTGCCGACATCCAATAATACATTTTAAAGCAAATATCAGCAGACACCGATATCGTGCCGATAAAATGGACGTCCTAATTACATTCCTACTTCTCTGAAGCCTTGTGACATCTCTTATCTCGAAAGCAAACGTCCCTTATCACCACAGTTGACTTCAGTGAAACTTGACTTGAACAATTAAGAAGGGGAAACTCCCTTAAAGTTAAGTCTGCAACTGCAAAGAAAAACTCTGAAGAGCCTTTATGCTGCCTGTGAGTAGAACGTATGGGCTGATGTTCACCTTCATGATTGTCAACAGGGCTGTGTATAAGGCTGTCGCAGAATTAGGGCTGTTGACAAAGTCATGTAGTAATGCTCGGTCTTGTTTTGAATCTATAAGTGAATACTTAAAGCGACACAATGTAGGATGTCAACCTTCAAATAAGGTCTCCAACTTTATTTTGATGTGTGAGTGGTATTACCTCAACATACAGTCCTGTGCATAAGTCTTAGGCCACCATTAGATTTGTTGTTTTAGCAATGCTATAATGACCGTACTGTACAATTATTTCTCCATCACTTTATTGGAACACATCCTGAAAATATGGAGAAACACATATGCAGTTTGAAAATAACATCTTTTTCAGAAACAACAATCAACAATAATGCTTCTATAATATCAAATATTTAGTGTGATCTACATTTCCACTTGAACAATAACACAACCATGGCTCTTTAAAACCTGGAATGGAACCCTAATGTTATTGGTCAAACCTGTGTTTCTCCTACTATTTCATGCCAACAAATAGCTGCTGTGAAAAAGGTCTATTATACCTGGTTTACTCCAGACATGTTGGAGCATTACATACACATGTTGCACAAGTTCAACTCACTGACAGGTTGATCATATAGTAGAAGACTGACTTTTAGTCACATCTTATCAATCTAAACGCCAACGATCACAAAAGTGACATAAGAACAACAAAGCTGCTGGTGGCCTAAGACTTATGCACAGTACTGTATATTTTACGGCAGTTGGAACAAACAATACCATTTACCAAGAGTAAACACTACATGTACGACTGAAGCTTAAATATTATTTTTTTTCTTTTATCACAAATCAAATTGTTTTTGCAATATATTTAAAAGGTCACAAATTGAACTAACCGAAAGGGTGTAGGTCTGCTACATCAATTCATTATTTTAAATCTAGTCCCAAAACCTACCTGTTTGCCACTGCATTTAAATAGAAATAAAATCATTATAACTGCTGCATCTCAGCCATAACTGCAACTTCATTTTAATTTCTTACCTCTCCATTTAAATCTTTTTATTGTGCTTTTATTATGCCTTTTATATCTCTAATTGTAAAGCTTTATATGCTTTATAAATAAACTTGCCTTTCCTACAGCCCTAATTTTGACCCACCACTAATCCGTATCTTCCCAGAATCATCACAAATTAGTTGCCAATATCAAACGTTTTTGTGTAAAGAAACATAGAAAACTGGGGCTGTTTTGGTAAAGAGCTTTTGAGACGGTATTCAAGTCACGCACAGAGGTAAAAACTTTCAGTTCACCTATGATTACACACAAAAAGCACAATTTGAGGAGAGATATTGGACTCATGTAATTTGGGCGGCATGAGCCTCCAGCCTGAGGACGATCAGCCGTGACTTTGAGAACAACAGAGAGACGAGACTCCCGCGGGGGGGAAGTGGAGCGTGGAGACAGGCAAACCTCCCGACGGTGCTCCAGCACCAACACAGAGACTCACACACAGAATAAATGAAAAGCCAAACAGTCACAGAGCAGATGAAAAATCACAAAAACAGACTAGAATACAAAACACAGAGAGCTCAGACGTGATATTCAGCATAACATTTCTATATAAAGTCCCTCAAGCCAAAGGTGTTCCACAGTTTTATGGCTTAAAATAATTATGAGACTAATTGAACGTCACATTTTGAAAATAACTAAAGATTGAAAGCAGAATGTATTAAAATAAAGGACTAAAACTGTTATTTTAATGTTGATCTAAAGATGATTTTACATGCTGTACATTTGCAACAACTTATATATTTAGAGTATAATGACTATCAGGAAAAAAAATAAGAATCAAAATAATTAATATTAAATTGTCATAAAACAACACTTGAACATTTTATGAGTAAAATATATGTGTTACCTAATATTTGGCATTTTTACAGTTTTTACATTTATCTTGTATCTTATTGTTTTTTTCTTGGAATCACCTGTTTTGTGAAATATAAGTGCGATACACTTAGTCTAAAGTCCTGCATTATATGACTCCTGCTTTATCTTTGTGTTGTAAACTTCACCTTTGTTCTACTGTCAGTAATGTACTGTAAACACACACACACACACACACCTGTACTGAGGCCAAACCCAAGGCAAGACTGAGGCAAGGTAAACAACTTGGGTTTGACAACTGTGTCACAGTGATGAAAGAAACAGAACTGGTTTCCATGACTTCAGAGGACATTGTATTGACTTCCATTCATTTCCTGGAGACTTACTCTAACCTTAACCATAATTACTAGTGCCCTAACCCTAACCCTGACCCTAAGCTTAACCTAACCCTAACCTCAGCCTAACTTTAAAACATGTCTTCACATTAAAATGTAGTAATTTACGTTATGTGGACTTGATTTTTGTCCCCATAAGGAAGACAAGTCCCCATAATGTGACTGTGTAAACATATTTAGGTCCCCACAACATAAGGAATACCAGCTACACACACACAGAACTAGGAGGTCACTCTATGGCAGACTCCAGTCCACATCTGGACCCAGATGCTGTCCTATCCAGACCTGGACCCATATCCATAAATCGCTGATGTTTTGTGTGTGCAAAATACGAGTCGCCTTTCAACTCAAAGGTTGTGGGTTCCATTTCCGGATCTATGTGCCCCTAGACAAGACACCCAACTCCCTTCTTACCCAGTCACCCAAGTGTGTGAATGGGTAAGAAAGACGAGTGATAGAACATGTGTGAATGAATGGGTGCCTTCAGGTGAATGGCAAAGCTATATGCTAAATGCTATATAAAAACATAACATCTTCTAGAATGTTTTTTTTGACTTCTCAAGTGGAAAGGGGGTCAATTCAGAGTTCCGACTTCCGATGTAAATGAAACACACCATTCTTTTTCTTTAAGTTTCTTTGCAGTTACAGAAGAAAAAGAAAATATTCGGAAATATTCGCACAAATGTAAGAAGAAAAAAAAATAAAAATCTGCCCCATTTCTCTCAGCGCTGTGTTATTTGACAGACTAACATGTCCGTGCAGCATGAGAGTGTCAGTGGGAACACTGTCACCCCCAACACATTATCAAAGCACAGATGGAGGGATGACTGAGTCGGACACGAAAACCGAGCGGTCCTCCTCTCAACCCTGTCCTCATTCAGTCCTCGGAACCACTACAAAAACCATGTTCACACTCGCGGGTGGGACTCACCAGAGACGGTAACACCATACGGTATTATCATGATTGTCACAATGCGATATTGTCACGATATTTCATTTCAATTAAATTTTTTTTTTTGCCAATCCGCAAGAAGTTTAATTGTAATAACAGTTAAAAATTAAATCCTAAAAAAGTTGATACTTGGTGTCTTAAAAGTGATATAATATTGCGATGCAAAAAAAAAAAAAGTGCGATATTGCAATTTATCGTTTTAGTTTGCACCAATGCGAAGTACAAACTCAAATCTATGCATTAAACCAATCCGAACACCATATTCACAGTGTTTTCTCTATACATTTTGAGGTTTCACAAGAGCTAGTGATTTAAGCTTACCATACATTTGCTAAATAATTAGCACCAAACGCAAATTATAAACTATACTCCATATTCGCACAGTTTTCTCCATAACTGTTCACTGGTTCGAGGTTTTATGAGAGCTACAGTTAAATATGCTAACTATCTATGTTTAGCTAACATTAGCAGAATTAGCTAATTAGCTAATTAGCACTGAAACCAACTGAAACTATGACCTGCTGGTGGTACATTTATAATTTTTGGTGGGCTTGAATTTTTTTTTTTATTTACACATTTTACATTTTCGCATTTTGTTTCATTGTAAAGCTGCTATGTAAATAAAGTTATTCCATATTCGCACAGTTTTCTCCATAACTGTTCACTGGTTCGAGGTTTTATGAGAGCTACAGTTAAATATGCTAACTATCTATGTTTAGCTAACATTAGCAGATTAATTAGCACTGAAACCAACTGAAACTATGACCTGCTGGTGGTACATTTATAATTTTTGGTGGGCTTGAATTTTTTTTTTTTTATTTACACATTTTACATTTTCGCATTTTGTTTCATTGTAAAGCTGCTATGTAAATAAAGTTATTATTATTATTATTATTATTATTATTATTATTATTATTATTATTATTATTATTATTATTACAATGGTAAGGAATCATACTCATACTGTATTTTAGGGGTTTATCCGAATTTGACTGGTGGACACATGGAGCTACACAAACTAACCCAGATTATCTTAGTCAAAACCAGAGTTTCCTGCTTTTTCTCTGCGTTTTGTGCTTCATCCATATTTTGCAATACCTCTAGAGTTGACGACACAAAAACTCCGCAGTGCAGTTTGCGGCTGTCAATCTTTGTTAGCAATCTGTTTGTATCTCCTTG
This sequence comes from Brachirus orientalis, assembly GCA_016785285.1. Classification (NCBI taxonomy): domain Eukaryota; kingdom Metazoa; phylum Chordata; class Actinopteri; order Pleuronectiformes; family Soleidae; genus Brachirus; species Brachirus orientalis. The sequence continues at coordinate 1,646,782 of JAFBJR010000080.1, read as the reverse complement.
TTATAATTTAACTAATGTCTCTGAATGAATGATGCTAATGAGATGAGATGATAAAGGGCTCTATTTAGAGAAGTGCATTAAAAATTCATTAAATTTTACATTAAAATCTCATTTCCTACAATTCAAGGCATAATTTAAGCACAGCCGAGACTCAGTGAGGCCACAAATCTAATTTTAGTTTTTCTAGAGAAAGGAGAATGAAAAGGGGGGACATGAAAGAAACAAGCAACTAAAACTGGAGTGAACTGCAAAAAGAACTGATTATTACTACTAGTCAGGTCAAAATATTAAAAGAATATATGAAATTATGTTGGCTTCAAAGCACTGGTTTACATTTATTTCTTTTAAAAGTAGTTTTAAAAGAAAAAAACATAATGATTTTGTTCTCAAATGTCTTGTTTTGTCCACAAACAAAAATTATTCTGTTTTAATGATTTCTTTGTTTTATGGAGCAAAGAACCCATAAAATATTCACAATTAAGAAACTGAAAAACCAGAGAGACATTTTTAGTTATGAAAAAAAAAATCGATTTTCAAAACAGTTGACGATTAATGTAGTAATCAATTAACAATCAAGCGATCAATGAATCGTTGCAGCCCTAAAATATAACATAACTGCCATAGTATTGGGTCTTATTTTCTCAATAAATCTTTTATATTTAGGTCTACGAAATGTCAGAGAATAGTGTAAATGTCTAAAATGTCTCAAAATACCATTGTCTACAAACCAAAGAAATGAATGAAATACATATTTTTCCATTTGGATTTTTTAAAAACAAACAAACACAGATTAATAATGTAATTGAATAATTGTTGCAGCCCTGCTCCAGTTATGTGTAACCTGAATGTAAACTGTTTTGGTCTGCTGTATTGCTTTGTTAACAGTGTAGGAGAGAAACAAGGGAATACAGTGGATCAATAAATCACACTACAGTCAGAGAAAAGCATGTTGGGGATGGATATCGAGTGAAAAATCAATGAACTGTTGGCAGTCGATTACAGTAACAGTGAGTATCAGATAATGACTCAGTAAAACATCACATACACATACATCCACACAAACACCAGCATTTACGACAGTATCTACTGCAGGGTTTACCAGTGTGTGATTATTTTTATATATGACCTGCTTTATGCTTCTATTTCTGCAGTTTGGGACACAGTGGTGAGGAAAAAAACTAAATTGTAATCCCTCTTCCACTCTCTCCTCTTGTAATCTGAGACTTTAATCTCAGCTTTCCCCCACTGCAAAGATTACCCGGCAGCTTTTGCTTTCATTCAAACTGAGGAAAAAGACAGAAATAGTGAAAGAGATAAAAGAGGCGGAGCAGACGAGGAGGAGGAAGGAGAGGAAGAGAGAAAATCCCACCTGTTGGGTCAGTGTTTGAACTCCACAAGTGGATCAACACCAGGATCAATATCAAACTTTAAAGAGGACATTCATCGGAAAATCAAATTTCTGATGTTTTCTGGTGTGTCCCCGTGTCTTCCCCGTATCTGAACATCACTAAAGTGTCACAATAAACACTTCTGAGAAAGAAGGGCTTCTCTGTTTACCTGAGCTCAAGCAAGCGGTTTTGAAAAGTCCAGTTTAGTTACGTAACTAGCACATTTGCCGCGCAACGAACCCTCCCCCAACAGCTACTCCTGATCATGGACGTGAACATTCAACCTGAAGAAGAAGAAGAAGAAGAACAAGAAGAAGAAGAAGAAGAAGCACCGCGGAGCAGTCAGTCAGCTGGTAGCTGGCCAATCACAAGACACTCAGTGTTCTGGGGGGCGGGCATTAGCTCAGAGTGTCTGTTCAGAGGCTGGCAGAGAGTAGCCATAATCTGGCTTAATCTGAAGAGACTATGAGGTTTTTGGCGAGCCTGGAGGGAAACGCATGGACACAATCTGAGACATTCAACTGTGGAGTCGACTGGCTGAAGATAGTCTTGTTGCCAATGGCAGGATTACTGTCACGTTAATGTTATTATTGTATAGCAACGGGCAGTGAAATGTACGCTGTAAATGACTGCTGTGGACACCAGCTCTTAGTAAATCTAGTCTGAGTCCATAATTTACCGAAATCTTCTTCATCTGCACACCGTGAACACGTTTCATCGCGGTGATTCACCTCCACTTTTTCCTGGATCTTTTGGGATCTGGTAAAATGTTCTTCTGTTAGACTGTTAGCTTGTCTCTGACTGTTTTGGCACATCGTCTTCACTTTTATCATTAAAAACAGCCAAGCTCTCGAAGTGACACCATTATCGCCAACGTTAAAAATACAGCCGTGTAAATAGGCTGATCTGATTTCTAACAGGAGGCAGATTTATTCCATCCTCCTCTTCCTCACATATACTTCAGAGAGATGAGGTGACTTTGATTATTATTATTTAATTCATAATAATATTTATTTGGTTATTTGTTTAATTTTTAAAGTTCCTCCGCTCCACTCTGATCGTATACCCTGGTTTATACTGTAAAACAGTATTTCTGATTTTCCTCTAAGCTTGTCTACCAATGGTGGTACAAGTACCACAGTTTGAGAACCATCGGTATAGTATATTTCTCTATAGCTACTGGAGCTCGATACACACAAATCAGTAGCCAAAAAGCTTTTACTCCCGAAAAATTTGTCATCATACTCCCAAAAAGTCACACAGAAACAAAGTGGAGTTCAACATTATACTTGAAAATGATTTATTAATTTTACCTTGCTGAGGTTGAATTAAATTTGATTTGCCCCCCAGGTGACAAACTATGCTTTTTTTTAATTAGTGTGAATTTAAATAAAAGCAATGATTAGGAGTGTATTCACAGAGAAGTAAATCAGCCACTTGTGTTGAGTCAAGTGCTTCTGCTGCTCAGTGTGCGAATTAATGACACACTCACTTTGTTCGGCCTATGACTTTTTCATCCACTGCCAGTTAGAAACAGCTTTAATTCTGTCGGCCGGAACGATAACGACGCACCACCTGACTGCTCCGATCAATCGACGGCTGATCAATCAGTCACCAACTGTGCTGCTGAGGAAATCACTGAGAATTCAGACTTTGCTGTGTGACAACAGGACTCTAACAGAAAGAAATTACCCTTTATTTTATACGTATAGAACTAAAGAAATGTGTCAAAATCATTTTCTTTCCTAGTTTAATTCTAGTTTTTCGCTCGAAAATTTGCTAATCAGCGTAATTCAGACGTTTTGGTTTGTCAAACATGGTATTTAACATTTGTTTAGAGCTGCAACAATAAGTCAAATCAAAAAGAAAACAAAAAAAAACCAATCACTTCATCATCATCCATGCTTCATTGACTCAGGATAATCTGTTAATGAATTGATACTGTCAGAGGAACAATCAATTTCTTAGAAAACAATGAGAATCAATGTCCACAAACCAAAATTATTTACTTTGAATGATTTCTTTATTACATGGCGAAAAGAAACAAGACAATCTTCACATTTTAGAAAAATCACAGAGCTTGTTTTGATTATTAAAAAAATAAATAGATTATCAAATTTGTTATTCAATTCGATTAATCATTGCAGCCCTTAATAAAGTGATCTATACTTTTGTTCTGTTTTGACTAGGTAAACTGTAATATGTGATGTTCAAATGTTGAATATCAGTTTTTATGTTGTATATTGTGTATTATTTTTTTTTTTTATTGTAGTATTGAATTTTTTGTGTAGAGAATCCTGTAATTCTGCTGGAATCTGTCTTCAAATGTCTGTTATTGTGACAGCTGTTGCCTTGTGTTCCGTTTTTGCGCTCTCTGTCTTTGTCTTTTTGCCACATTTGTTTGGTCAGAGTTGTTTGAGTGGTTCAGCGCGAGAGGCCGAAGCAGGTTCAAGCAGGTACAGGAGTGGAATTCATCTCATCACATCAAAAGTGTAATAATTGGAAATGGATCGGCTTCAAATGCAATGACTCGGGGGGGAAAAAGCTCTGTGTGTGTTCACCTGGTATTCCTTATGTTGTGGGGACCTAAATCTGTTTACACGGTCACATTATGGGGACTTGTCTTCCTTATGGGGACAAAAATCAAGCCCCAATAATGTTTTAACGTTAGGCTGAGGTTAGGGTTAGGTTAAGGTTAAGTTTAGGGTCAGGGTTAGGACACTAGTAATTATGGTTAAGGTGAAAGTAAGTCTCCAGGAAATGAATGGAAGTCAATATAATGTCCTCTGAAGTCATGGAAACCAGCGTGTGTGTGTGTGTGTGTGAGAGGGAGAGAGAGAGAGAGAGACACTGAGAGAGAACATAGTATCTCTTTGATGGGTAGAGTGTTTGTGTGTCGGTTAATCCGCATCTTGTTACTCACACACCCAACCTCACTGCTGGTGTGTGTGTGTGTCTATTTACTGCCCTCTGAGTCTACTCAATCCCTAATCTGAGAGAGAGAGAGAGAGAGAGAGAGAGAGAGAGAGAGAGATGTGTGCACCTACAATGTGAAACATTCCAATAATTTACATATCACCATTTTCTTCTTCTTCTTCTCACAGTCACACGTCTGATGGTTTTTAAAGAATTTAATCCGGTTTATTCCACGATATAATAAAAGACAGAGAGAGAGAGAGAGAGAGAGATAGACGGGGGGGGGGGGGGGGTGAGTCCACCAGTTGCCGTGACAACAGACACAGCTGGGTGGTAGTGGGCTCACACACTGCCAAAAAAAATCTAACGAAGTGATTCAAAGGCAAAGACGATCTGTCAGTCCCCATTCATTCCATTCTGTTCCCATTGAGTGGTCAGAAGCGACGAGTTTCAAACAACTTTTTCTCATTCTTCGGCTTCTTAAATGTGACTATTTTGTGGTGTCTTTGCTGCATATCACAAAGAAATCATTAAAACCAAACAATTTTGATCAATTAATACTCAATCACTTTTTAATAAAACTATGATTTTCTCTATAACTTCCACCACTGACATTATTTGAAGTCAGTAGAAACTTTGATTAAAACATATTTTTTTGTTGTGTACAACTTGTATTTTATTTTTAAGAAGGAAAACAATTTGATAAAAGTGGTAAATCGAGTTTGGCGTGAAAAAATATTGCGTGAAGTGACGAGGGCTGATTTTCTCGCACCTCTTTTTACCGTTTTAATACAAGAAATGCTTTGCTTCTTTTAATTTGAGTTTATTTTCACTTGTGGGATTTAAATAACATTTCTGAAATTCATAAAATCCCCAGCCCTAGTGTGACTGGCAGCACTCGCTATTTCAAATTGCAATTCTGATATGACAACAGTTTATCATTCAGCCCTTGTACAGACAACATAAATCTGCACAGAAAATGAGAAAATAAAGAAATAAATAGTCCTACACTGATACAAATCCAACAGTGATCTCCCAAAAACAAAAGTCTGGCTCCATTAACAGCAGTAACTGTGCCAGTAATGTGAGATTAGACCTTGGTCAGGACCGTTTACTGGACCAAGGGAAAACTGTGAGGAACTGAAAGAAGGAAACACATCGCCATCCCTTTCCTTCAAATCAAAAAACGCACACCTACAAAGCTGCGGCATGAAGGCCAATAAAGAAATCTTTAAATGTGGTCAAAAAGAATAACCGCTGGGGGAAAATCAAGGCCTGTCTGTGAATTAATGATACACAAACACAAACGAGCCACGTGACCTTTAAGAACCTCCGAGAACCGTCCATAATGATATTATGATAAAGTCAACTGCAGTCCTTCAACCAGACATAACAAATCAATTTCCACGCTGATGATCAGCGCTGCGTGTCTGGCTCAGAGTCAGTGCAGCTGTTTGACGTTCAGACGTTTCATTAAACCACAGCCTTTGCTGATGTAATAACAGATGTTTTACATTATTCTATATGATGGAACTCTCTGTTGCATCATGTTTAAGCCTGGAACCGTGGAAGATGTAGAGCTGCTCTCGTTGGCCTCTCCCATCAGCACAACATGCTGTGAAACCTGCATTAATTACATAAACTCTGATGCGCTGGAGTTTTGGAATATTCGATGGAAAAAAATATTTCAAAGAGCATTTTTGCCACAATCGGGCTAACATCTTGCAGTTGCAGCAGCTGTTATGTCCACCAAGGAGGTTATGTTTTCGCCGGTATTGGTTTGTCTGTTAGCAAAATAACTCAAAAAGTTATGGGTGGATTTTGATGAAACTCTATGAAACTCAAATCTAACAGATGATTAGATTTGATCCGGATCGACCATTAAACACCATTAAATCTCACCCAGATAGTACCCACTAATTTTAGTGTGAAAGGCTGAACAGACAGCAGCACAGAGCCGTGGATGACAGTTGTGTATGTGGGTGTTACTGTAGGAGACGTACCATTCCCAACGATCGGAGGAGCTCAGCTCTCTGACGCCGTCTCCTCTAACAATTATAATAAAATTATGCCAAACATGAAGAGGAAAATTGCACTCGTAACAATGAAGTCACTCAAACACTGTTAAAAAGAAAAGAAAAGTGCACGACAACGCAAAAGGTGTGAGCATCTCGAATCCACTTCACTTTGTCAAACCCTCCAAATGTGAGGCTCCCTGCTGAAACTGGGTCAGACAAGAGTGTTATTCTGACACGACACGTCATGTTCTCCAACCTTCATGCAAAACATGACATAAGCATTTCACCACACATGCCAGGAGAGTGCAGCTGCAGCAATGCATTGATTATTAATCTATAATTAAATTAATCTATGCATAATTTGATAATTGACTTTTGGGTTGGATTTCAGCTTCTTTTATGCCAATATGTCCTGGTTTCTTGGCTTTTCCACAATGGTAATCTGAATATTTCTGGTTTACGGACAACTCAAGACAATTAAGAAGATAATTGTGGACACCTAATGGCATTTCCCATTATTTTACAAATGTATTATGGACTAATCAAAAGGCTCACTCAAGAAAATAAGCCACAGATGGATCAGTAAATAATAATCTCGAGTTACGGCCCAACAGGAAAGTGCTCATGTTTACGTTTATGTGGTTGGATGAGATAACAGACAGCAAGATTTGAATCAATGCAAAGTCCACAGACAGACTGGACAAACTGGTTCCACTACCGTCTTTGCCTGAGGCTGCCTTAACTGCCAACAGACTACTTTATGTCTCCATAAATGAAATGAAGTCTGCATAATTAAAAAAGGTCACTGGGGTTTCAGTGTCAGAGTGACCTGACGTATTATGACAACTGCACCCCCTGCTCAGCAGGTGACGTGAAAGAAGCTCACTTCCTCTTCCACCAAACCCCGGTGGAAGATGGGTCAATTTAAACTTATCTCACATGCCAAATCCAAAACAAACACACAGGGACACAACATGATGCAGCTGCTAGAGAGCAGAGACACATTACGGCAGATTGTCTTCATGCTTTTCATTCAGAGTGCAGTGAGAGATAGTGTGAACGAGACGACAGATAAACAAAAACAAAGGTGATGTGGGGACAGCAGCGTTTGATCTGTAATGAAATGGTCCGAGAGAAGAAAAACAGCAAGCTGATATGTTCATTTCCAGTTAGCAAATAACAACAAGACCAAAACATATTGAGAGTATTCGTCAGAGAGCAGTGACACAGTCGATACACTGCAGTAGAAAATGTACAGAAACAAGTCAATTCATCTTCCACCAGAACTCACTGAAATATTTGACAATTTAAGCCTTGCTCAAATGTGAGTGCTGATACAACCAGGCACTGGACTATTCAGTTAGTTAATACATTAAGTACTAACAAGTTAGGACCAGTAACAGGAACTTATGTCAAAAAGGTGTTCAACAGACTGTGTTAAAACAGCCGCTTGTGTAGGAAATATTGCTTTGCCTGTTGGTTTCCAGCTCGGTTCGTCTTTTCCACTGAATCCCATTTGAAATTCTGTCAATTTAAGTTTACTTCACATGTGAAATGTCAGTATAAAAACACACTGGCACAACATGATGCAGCGGTATGAGAGCACAGCCATTCCACAGCACATCATCTCCATATTGATTACAGTGTGTTTTCATAGAGCACAAAGACAGACCAGTGACATAAGGAGAGAAGTTATCAACTCTGCACTGTAATGTTCATTAAGTCGTAAAAACGTATCTTTATATACTTTCCTTTTCATGCCGATTTGTACATTATTCACAAGCAGAGACAAAGTAAGTAAAAGTTGCAATGGTAGTCGTCAGGGGGTGTTAAAACAGCTGGTGGGTTTTCCAGCTCAGTTCATCTTTTCACCAAACTCCATTCGAAAATCCGACAATTTATGCCATTCTCATACGCAAATGCCTACACAAAGCAGGCAGTGGCATAACATGATAACTGGTTTAAGAGAGCAGTCGTATTGGAGCATATCGTCGTCCATAGCAAAGTCACTGTAATCACTATGGAGACGCAATATGCTGTAATACGACCTGGATTACAGCGCACGAACGTGTGGATGAGACGACGGACCAACATTAAGAATGAAAATGTGCTGAAATGCTCATTAGGAAATAAAAACCCTTTTTTTACTGTGAAAGCCGATTTGTACATTAATGACAAGCAACGAAGAACAAAAGGAAAACGTGCTCACGGTGTTCGACAGAGAGCTTTAAAACAGCTGTTCGTATTAAAATGTTGACTTGATAGGAGGGTTTGGAGCTACACTTGATGCCCGCTAATTAACAACCAGACGGTTCGGTAGTTTAAATAGCCTGTCAAGTCTCTGCAGGTTTAACCTGGATGTTTCACATTTATTTAAAAAGTCTTTTTCTCTCCGTCTCGGCGTGGTCACACATACCGCAACATAAACGTAATGTATAGAATGTCGGGATGTGTGAGAAGCGGCTCGTTTTAAACCAGTGAAACCGGTTAGATAGTTAGCAAAAACGAGCTAACTTTGGGATATTACAAACAGTGTATTTACCATGTTAGCACCGCTGGTGTAACTGTGCCCCCACTTCTGATGAACTTTTCTCCGCAGCGGCAGCAGCAGCGGCGGCGGCAGAACACCGAGCTCCGAACATAATCTCTTCCACCTCCCGTTTTTCTGGTTGTTAGCCTCTGGTGTAAAGTTGACCGTGGTCCGCTACGACATTTGTCATTACGCCTCCCGCTCACCGCTCCAGCCGCCACCGTTGACCCGACTGCGGCTACAGTGCGCTGGCCTCCCGTGCCCGCCCGCCGCTGTAAATCCTCTCTGACCACTGGAGCCGGGGAAGCGCAGAGTGAGCCTAAGCCCCGCCCACCGCGGTACTCAGAGGGAGGGGCCGCGGGGCATATCGATTACACCCATAATAAAGGACAAATCCATAAGAAGAGAGTAAAAACTTGTTTTTGCTCCAACCAATTACAATTTGTTTTTATTCAAATTTTAAATGTTTGTTGAAAGAAAGACAAAGCTGATTTTAAGAGATGCGCCATTCAACAATAAGAATATTATTATTATTATTTTTCAAAGAAAAACATTAATTATCCTCCTTTTCCTTAATTATTTGTATGTTATATTTTATATCATGTATGCTCAACTTATATTTTATGTTTAATTTTGTGTGCTAATTGAAATAAAATTAAAAAATGAATTAAATGAATTAAAAAATAAACCAGCAAACATTCCTTTTTATTCCCATCCCAATTTATTAGGTACACAGAAATACTTGACATTACTATACCAAAAAATCATAAAATAACACTTTACATAATATAAAGCATAATTTTTGTAAACCACAGCATTATCACAAACTTTAAGCAGCTTATAAGTTGTTTTTTTTATTAGTGATTAGTGAGCTATTCCTTACAAACCGATACAAGTAATGAGCCACAGTTTCTGCTGTTGGGAAGATTAAAAATGTTTACATTTTGTTGACAAAACAAAAAGTTTGAGAGAGTGGAGTTTTACACCTCTGCAAAACACAGAATAATTTATATCTCATGTTATAATAAACAGTGCCTATGGTTGAATTAATGCTGCTATGAAACAGTTAATTTAAAATGATAGTTAATGTCTACTAGAACTACAACTGAGCTCGTCTACCTCATAAAAGTGCACATTTAGAAGTATAAATTCCCTTTAGGAGGAATCCATTGAAAGTAAAATCCTCTCGACAAAATAGATAAGCAGCAGAGTAAAAATATCTAATTTGCTCTTTATATTTGTCTAATACAATCATTAGGTGTTGGTTATTTTTATCTTTTTTTGTCACATTCATGGCCAATAATCTTATATTTTTAAGTCATTTCCAGTATGAGTCTTATTCAATAGCTTGTTTTTACTGCGGAACAAACCATAATAATTATGCAAGTGACTCCAAAAGAGTAATTTTTTGCAGAATTTGCAGAATTTATGTTTCTATCATGTGTTAAATAGGACGCAGAAAATAAAGTCTTAATTCGCTGATCAAACATTGGTGTGGATTCTGATCTCGTCTCAATTCAAACTTGCTTTCGACACAATTTGTATTGTAAATCTGGGTCACAACGAGTTTGCCATCTTGGGGTAACACTGAATTATAAGTGGACCACCCAGTGGGGTGGTGGTTCGAGCTGTTGCCTTTCAGCAAAAAGGTCCAGGTTGGAAACAAGAGTTCATATGTTCTCCCCATGTGCGTATTGTTTTCCTCTGGCTTTCCTCTCGCAAAACATGTAGAGGTTAATAGGACACTTTAAGTTCCTTCGCCCAGTGTAAGGTGGGACCAGCTGGGATTGGCACCAGCAGCCCCACGACCCCCGTGTGGAGGATAAAAAATGAATTATTACTGAAGTAGGTAACATGATGAGGGTCATTTTTCAAGTGAAAGCGTAGATGAATGAGCCACAGAGGTCTGGGGACGGGGTCATGAATGATTTAAAGACAGTGCAGGTTCAGTCTGGTCGTCTCGACAAAGAAGCCAATTATGATCGCCGGCGGAGCTGTCACAGGATCTGTCTCTGCCTGCTGATAATTTACTGTCCAAGTGTCCAAGAATTCTTTCTCACCTTACAGTACTGCGCTGAGCTCTTAGAGCCGCCATTAGATTTGCCGTTTCAGCAATTCTGTAGTAAAATAACACGTTTTAAAGTGTTAAGTCAGTGATTCTCAAACTTTTTATCACAAGTACCACCTGAGGAAATATTGAGCAGTTGAAGGAACACCGTTATAACCAACGTTAAAATACAGTGGCGTAAATAGGCCGAGTAAAGTCAGCTGCAGACATTTCACAGGAGGCCGATTTATTCCCAATAAGATAATCTGCTCTCTCATCATCCTCCTCTTCCTCACATATACTTCAGACACTGGTACAGTGAACTTGGATTAAGATGGAGTGAGATAAGGTGACTTATTTTTATTATATCCGTTTAATTTTCTACACACTCCAGTCAAAATTCCTCAGCTCCACTCTGATCACATACCCTGGGGTATGTACAGTAGAAATTCCGATGGTTGCCATGGTCACCATGGTCACGCCCTCTTGAATCTACGAGACCATTTCATCTTTCATGTGCCAAACTGACAAACTGACATGTTTTGTTGGTGAGATTAACGTGCTCAGACGAGGTCGATCATTTACAAAACGCTCAAATCGCCAAGATGGACACCAAATTCAAAATGGCCGATTTCCTGTTGGGTTGAGGCCATGGTTCCAATAGACTTTGTTTTGTTTGCCTTGGGCCGTGACATGTGTTTGTGAAGTTTGATGCAACTTTGGCTCTGTCCTACCAGGTTTCACCTCTGGAGGTGCTACTGAGCCATTTTGCGTCACCTTTTTCTGTATTTCCTTTATTTTAAAATTTTTTAGCCAGCGCTGGTTTGTGTTCCAATTTTTTTTTGGGGAAAAAATAAAAATAATTGCAGGAATTCCAATAGGTCCTCGCACCACTTTGTCAGACCCTTATAAATACCAAAACCAATGATAATACAACGTAGTTAAGAGCATAATGATAAATAAAACCTAGTTAAACATAGGTAAAACCAGGCAGCATGATTAAAATAGTAAATCATGGCTCTCAGTGAAGGTGAAGAGGGCAGCTCAAGGCGAAAAGTGAATACTGTGGATATCCGGGCTACTAATTTAGTTTGCCTTTTATGATCCAGTGAGCAACGTGGCATGTGAAAATGGAGTTTCAGATGATAAACATCGACAGCATCTTTGCTCCACACGAGTCTCCACACACACACACACACACACACGAACCGCCACCTTATAAAAACACACCACGATAATCACAGAGAATTTATCTCCGCGTTCCTTCATTACGTTCTTTGGCTCTCGTGGACGTCGGAGCCACTTTGTGAGTCACCCTCCCTGTTCATCACTGGGACAAGTGCGTGTGCTGATTGGTCGGACAGTGTGAGGCTTGTGATTCAGCCAACAAGGCAGGAAAAAAAAAACCCAGCACCTGGCTGTGACACAGGGTAGGAAATAAGCCTGGGAGCTTGGGGCAAAATGTCCTTGAAATATTCAAAATTACCCTTGAAAGTTAGACAATGGTGGGTTTTTTTTAATGGAGCCGTAAAATAGACTGTTAAAACTGCAGTGTGTAACTTTTGTTGTTGTCGTTTGATCTTTGTGAACAGAAATGATGTTAAATTAGTAATTTGCTGTGGAGCAAAACTATCAGACCTGACTGAAGGAGCGTTTGTGTGTATACAGCAGCAGAGCAGGGGCAGGTGGAGACAAGATGTGTTTATACCAACCTTTTTTTTTTTTTTTTTTTTTTTTTTTTGGAGCAGTAGAATTAACTTTACTCAGGAAATGTTCCTGTGAAAACTAATCACTTCCTGTGCACAGCACAGGAATGCCGGCAGGCGACTCAAGATCTTGAAAAAAATCCCACATATTGTATCTGCTAATTTTAGTGTGAAATAAGCTAAATAAGCTGAAGTAAGTGTTCTAAAAGTGCAACTAAACCATTTGTTTTCAGGTGTAAACCAGTGCATATATGTATCTTATTTATGTTATTCTTTGATCCAGGTGAAAATCTTCCCAGTTTAGTTTAAAGTATTGAACTTATATGTGTATCAATTACCTCTCTGGTCCAATTTACATTATATTAAATTTTTTGTCCATTCTTGCTTCACTGGTATAAACTTTTGTCACCTTCTTGTCCAACCAGTATCAGGCCTGTTGTCCCAAACCCCCTCCCCCTTATATAAATGCAGGAGCATAAAGGTTTAGATAACATTTACGTTTGTCAACTATTGTATGATGGTAGGGCACTTTGGCATTTCATTCAATTAGGTAATAAAAAGGTCTTATAATTGAAGAAATGTGCATAATCCTGGCAGAAATATATAGATTTCCCTCCCCAACATTTGATAAAATTGCCCTGAAAATTATCCAAAAACGCTCTTGAAACGTTTTTCACAAAGGAACAAACAAAAAAAAAGGCCCCTGTTTAGGTCAATTTTCCCAGACTGCTGTGACGCTGCCTCGAGGGAAACATCACCTCTACTGAAATCTGAATCTAATCCACGGCTGATTCTCTCATATCATTTTCACATTAACAAACAACAACAACAAATCTGCTGTAATCAATCTAAACAAGCCCAAATAAACTTCCAGTCCATTTCCCTCTCTGAATATTGATTTAAAAAACCCGTTCACTGACGTGTGTGAAAAAGAGATAACAGGCAGCGAGTTAAATGTGACATTTAATTACGGCCGGTTTGACGCTCTCTTTGTACTCGGCCATTGATTTGGTTCAGATTGAGGGACAGGTCAGTACATGGGCTCACAGAAAACAAGTTAGGACTTTACGTAAGTGCCATTAACAGCAGGACTCTGAAGGCTAACGCAGCCTCGTGTGACACTTGTGAAGTCGGCCGTGATTAATTGCCGGAAAATGAAAAATAAATTACGTTCTCTCACACACACTCTCCGTCCATCTGTCGCCCAAAGTTTCAAACTATCCTATAAAAAGAGACGCGGGTATAAAGATGATGAGTTGGCATTCAGCATTTTCATGTCACATATATAAAATTCACGCTCCTGATCACAACGTGCCATTGTCCCCCCCCCGCCCCCCGCCCCCCCCCCCCCCCCCCCCCCCCCCCCCCCCCCCCCCCCCGACAGCAATGTTGGCGTTCCTTACGGACTTCCTGCTTCACTTCCTGTCTTCGACTCAGCCATGACATCACCCTGACCTCCATAACACCAGAGACTTCCGGGACACTGATACCACTTTTGAAAAAGTTAAGGAGGGGCTGTGGATTGTTTAGTAGAAAGAGGGCGAGGGTCACGATGTTGTGTCGGGGCTGTGTGATGTTTAGAACATGATGTCGAGATTACAGAATGTTTCTTCAGAGGGGCGTTGGAATGTTCCAGTGGGATTGAGGAATATTCTGGTGGGAACAATGGGGGTCTGGAATGTTTAGTTTAGGAGTGGGTCAGGATGTTCTGGTGTGACTCAGGAGAGAATCAGTGGAGTCTGTTGGAGGCTGCAGCTGAAGACTGACTGTGACGCCACAGTGTAACGTGGCCGTCTCATTATTATGGTAAACTTCAACCCCCCAAGCAACTAAAACTCAAAGAAATTTGAATTTTTTTTCAAAGAAACGTAAAAACAAAAATTACAAACAACTTGATTTGAACATCTGCAAAGGTCAACTATGGACCACTATGGTCCACTACAGACCACAATGGTCCACTATGGTCCAAAATGATCTGCAATGGTCCACTAAGGTCTGCTATTGTCCACTATTATCCATTATGGTCCATGGTCCACAATGGTCCATATGGTCTGCTATCATCCAATATAAGACACTATGCTCCATAGTGTGCTATGGTCAACTGTGGTCCACTATGATCTCCTATGGTCAACTATGGTCTACTATGGTCTGATATGGTCTTCTATGATCTGCTATAGTCAACTATGGTCAACTATGGTCTACTGTCATCAACTATGGTCCATTATGATCTGCTATGGTCAATTATGGTCTGATATGGTCTACTATGATCTGTTATGGTCCACTATGGTCCACTATGGTCTACTATGATCTGCTATGGTCCACTAAGGTCCACTATTGTCAACTATGGTTCACTTACTACGATCAGCTAATACCTGCTATGGTCCACTATGGTCCACTATGATCTGCTATGGTCAACTATGGTCTGCTATGGTCTACTGTGGTCTTCTATGGCTCACTGTGGTCTGCTATGGTCCACTGTGGTCTGCTATGGAGTACTATGGTCTGCTGTGGTCCACTATGATCTGCTATGGTCCACTATGGTCTGCTATGGTCTACTGTGGTCTTCTATGGAGTACTGTGGTCTGCCATGGTCCACTGTGGTCTGCTATGGAGTACTATGGTCTGCTGTGGTCCACTATCGTCCACTACCGTCCACTACCGTCCACCATGATCCGCTGTGGTCTACTGTGACTGTACACATCAAGTGTGAAAGCTCAAAGTAAAACAATATATGGGAATTGAATGGAACGTGGCCACTGCATGTCAAATTGACACAAACCCTCCATGACGTTATATGACATTAGTAATCTGAACCAAGTCCAATTACAGCTCTGTTGCTAGGCAACAGCTGCAAAGTTACAGTTGAATTAATTTACTTAAGTCATGGGGTCATTGTTGTGGAATGGTAATAGATAATAATCTGGAAATAGGTGACTGTCATTGTGATACATTTGTGATAAACATATCTCTTGAAAATGATTGGTTTACCCGTTCAAAATAATTGTAATTGTAAATAAAAATGGCAGCAAAATGAGTCAAAATGTTGCAATATGCACAAATGTGTTCTTGTCATGGTTTATATTGCGAACTGAGTCATCTTTAAACAGTGGTTCCCTAAATAAAAGGTTTGTGAACGACTGCTCTGTGTGACTTAAATTAATCTAAAGATGCACAAAAGCTAAATATACTTCACAGTTTTATATCTGTCCTCACTGATTGTCATTCATTGTCGCTGCAATGAACATTACATTTGCTATATTAGACAATTTATTCCGTGCAAACAGCTTGAATGTTCCGTTACCTCTGTGTCCAGATGATTTACGTCAGAGCTAATATCAATTCCCATAGCTCGCTGTCTGTTCATGTGACCTTATCAAGTATGTGAGATAGCAAGTGACAGACAGAGAGCCACGCAAGAAAGTGAGAGCTAATTGACACCCAGCTGTCTTAATCTGGCATCTGAGTCAGAGAGGAAGGGGAATTCTCCAGACCAGACTGTGCTGTCAGTTGTTTGTCTCTCTGAGAAGAAAAAAAAGCCCAATGCACAACCCATCTGCACAAGGATAGTTTTCAGTCAAAACTGGTCCTCACAGCCTTTTGCATAGGTTTGCATAGCTATTTTTGACTTCCGTTCATCTGGACAGCCTAACTCTAACCCTAACCCTAACCTTAACCTTCTGCCTCATTAGGACCAGGTTTTGAAAGACTAAGCAGAGGCAGAATAATAACATCAACACAAAAACAAAAACGTTACAATAGCTACACTCTACTACTTTAAATAGAGGCTCAGAAATGAGGTTCTGACTCATTAGGACCAGGTTTTGGTCTCCAAAACCACTGGTCCTGACAAGGTCAGTGAAGGTCCTAAAGAGGTGACAAATACAAGAACACGCAAATACAAGAATACACAAACTTTATATCTTAATGAGGACGCCTCATTGCCATAATGCATTCCCTAGCCTCTTACCTTAAATAAATCTAATCCTAACCCTTTGCCCAAAACCAGGTCTTAACCCTGAAAAAGCACTTTAAAGTTGTAGGGCCCAGACAAAATGTCCCCACAGAGATAGATTTGTACATTTTCTGGACCTCACAAAGATATAAAAACAAGACACACACACACACACAACCAGTTAATTCCTAACCACCATTCAAATCTTAGCCCTAAAATTAACCAGTTCCTTGGAAATTTGCTTCTCCCTCATTCAGACCAGGTCTACCGAGCCCTCCATGAGGACTACTGGTTTATGCCAGAAAAGGTTCTAAAGAGGTTACACACACTTACCCCGACCCTGACCCTGACCCTGACCTTAACCTAACCCTAACCTAACCTTAGAATATAGTGATTTATGTTTATGGAGACAGATTTAGGTCCCCACGACATAAGGAATACGATACACACACACGCCTTCTCTGGATGTACTACAGACTGTCCAATCAACTGCGTGAGATCAAATCTCTCCAGGCTCACATTTCATTAACCTTGTGCTCATTTTTCAGTCATTGCAGTGCATTTTAATGTCCTCGGTACATTTCTTTGCAGTGTCAGTTTAACACTTACTCGGATGAGAACAAGGTTCCGTGTGGCTTTGTGTTAAATTTAACTCGTCCAGTCTTCACATGACACTAAAAGTTAAATATATAAAGGGCTAAATGGACTCTCCTAGTGTTATTTTAACAGTGCTAGACTTCTTTACTGTGCATGTAAATCAAGAAGACTGTGATGCACCCGTGTCTGTGTGTTTCAAGTAATAATAGATTTAAAGAATTCAATTGACTCTTTGGGCACTGTTTTTGAACGCTGTTGGATTTACTGTATGTATAACTCCAGGAAAAGGATGCTATGTGGAGAGAATTCAGTTTAAATCGTGATTATTTTACTGCTATGTCTTCTTTGTGAAGCGTTAACGATCCACAAACAACTCCCTGACGTGTTCAGTGATTAAAATTCGGTTGGGAATACGGTTGAAAAAGCTGCTGCACCAAACAACAGATCAGTGTGAATCAGTTGAACACAGCGACACATGCGCATCGTGCTTTTGGATTATGTAATCCCACCACAGAGACATCCAAAAAAACACCGTCACCTCTTCATCTTTCATTTTGTGTGTAGCCTGTCCTCAAATCTCACTCTCCACTTATTAAATCCGTCAGCTTCGCTCCACAAGTTGCTGCTCTCGAGCCAGCAATTACATTTTCTTTTATGACCCTCTCAGAAGAAAATAAAGTCTGTCTCTGCGATAACTTTTACCTTGCCTAAACTCTGCCTCCTCTTCTTGCGCTTACTGCTGCAGCTGTAACCTGGTTTCCATTAAAATGTAATGCAAGGAAAAATATCCCTTTTGCATTGGATCAGTGACAAGATTCCCTCTGCCTGTGGATGGCGTAAAATAATTTTTGAATTGAGTATGAGAAAGTATGGTGCCCATTTTTGCATTATATTGGATCGGACCTATCCTCTATTCTATTAAAGGGACTGTTGTACACTTGAACGACATTCGGATACTGTAAGACTGACCCACCGCCTCTTGTATTATGCCTTATATTTATCTCTCTTTTAAGAGCTGTTGTATATGTTTTGTGTTTATTTTGTTGTACGTCTAGTTTGTGTAGACATTTTTTTTTTTGTTGAATGAAAAGAGAAATTGCAATAAAAACAATGAAGGAAAAAAAAAATGTAATGCAAAATCTGACTGAATCTTTACAAACATTCTGTAAAGGGAAATGTACATGTATTTGTGTCTCAGTTTTCGATTGGTCTGTTTTCAAATGTGTCCTTTTTTTTAGCTTTTCTTTCTGATTATTTTGACTTATTAGGGTCCGAGCACTCACACAGTTTTTTCCCCCCACTTTTGAGGTACTACATGTTTGTGAAAAGTGGCACACAAATCAGAATAAATAAAAAAAAAAAAAATAAAAGTGATGTAAAATGGCTCAGTAGCAAGCTGAGCTAATACTAAAATGTGACGTGGACAGACTGCCGGCCACTGATTGGTCAGAGAGCGTCGTCACTGGAAGAGTCACGAGCGCGACAAAGTCCGACACGAGAATCAAAGCGAACGATGGCGAACTGTAGATCAGTTAAAAAGACTTGAAAATCCTGAAAACATGCGTTAATCACGTCACAGCAGTTTCATGTGGTCGCGCTATGACGACTCCGCCCGCATCGAGGAGGAACTATAGTAAAGGAAAAACGACCATTTAACAAGGACATTTGTAAAATCTCCATATTTAACAGAGGAGTCTGGTGTATTTAGCGACAGCGCTGCTGAAAGACGGAGATGGTGAGCCCAATCACAAGCCGTTCAGTCGTATTTCAGTTCAGTGACTGTGTCATGCAGGAAGTACTGAACCATTCGGTGAATTGATCAGTTTATAAAACTGAGGAAAATGATTCACTACAAAGAAAAGAAAGGACTGCTTTGACCGTCACTAGTTTGTGTCGCGTACAAAATTACGTCACAGCAGTTTCATGTGGTCGCGCTATGACGACTCCGCCCGCATCGAGGAGGAACTATAGTAAAGGAAAAACGACGTGTCTAATACCAAACTGAGTAGAGTCGTGCTGTGTCATGCTAGGACTGTATAAACTGTGTTTTTGTTTGTTTCTTTTTCCACCAAATTTGACAAAACTTGGTGGAAACATGCTACAGCCAAGGACAAACAAAAGAGTCACTTGGGTCCACGGCCTCAACTAAACAGGAAGTCAGCCATTTTTAAATTTGGCAACCATCTTGGTGATTTGCACGTTTCGTAAATGAACAAAACTCACATCAGCATGTTAATTGCACCAACACAAAAAAAAAAGCGCATCAATTTGTACAAGACGCATCAATGAGCGTCGCCACGGCAACCATCGGAAATTTGGTGAATTTTAACCAATCACCACAAAACGGGAAGTGCCCTTAAACTTTGCCATACATTGACAGATCAGCTCGAACCTTCACATGAGACCGGCCCTGAGCACATCTACGAATATGACCATGACCCAACAGGAAGTTGGCCACTTAACCGCCATTTTGCCACAAATCAGGAAGTGGCCTTAATTTCACTGTTTGAAACCATGACCTCCCAACAGGAAATTGTTCATCCAAAACAGAAAGTTCCCTGTAACCTGCAGCTTTAATTTTAATATAATTTGATCTTAAGTATTTTTTTTATTATTTTTTTTATTTTAAAAAAGTGCTATATAAACAAAGCTGGATTGGATAAGAGGCTCACATGGTGGTACAGTGGCTAGCATTGTGGCCTTACAGTAAGAAGGTCACCAGTTCAAGCAACCTTACGACCCTCATGTGGAGGATAACACAGTAGAAAATGGGCTTATTGTGAGACATTGAATATACTGCTCACTGGTACGTCTGTATGAGTGTATAATCACTTTAAAATCCAAATTCTAAGGTTTTGTAGCCCCAGAATAACACATAACTTGATGGTGTAAATAAAGAGCGCCCGTGGGTGTTCATACATTGTGGCGTTTCATTTCATCACTTATTAATAATATAATATTTGCTTCCTGTGCTAAGATCTTTTTCTCCAGTGCAGTGAAAATGCAGAAGCTGGAGTGACATTTCAGTCACATGATGTCTAGACATCATCCTTTATTTACTGTATTTACTGTCCTCACTTTTTCACGTCCTCATCACTGTTTTAACACATAATACCCGTCATATGTGAGCTGAGATGAGATGTTTTTATCCTGCGAAGCATTTTGAGTTGCATCGCCTTGCATGAAAAGTGCTGTATAAAAAGCCTGATTGGTCAATTGATTCGTTTCCTGTGGTTCCGTTAAGGTTTCGTTCTTCTAAAAATGCACATAAAAGCAGACTGATGGATGGAAACTCATTTTCTGTGGCGTTCCGTGTCCAGGAAGCCGCTCAAACAGTGCAGCCTCTCTTAAATCAAGCCGAGCTCATGACCTGTGTCACCGAATCAAATTAAAATGAATGTACTCGTCCTGCTGAAAAGGCTGAATCTGTCAGCAGGGCTGTGTCCAGTGAGAAAAATGTTCATCTTTGCAACATATGGAACTGATACTGGTGGGTTCCATCAGGACAAGTGATGATCTTTCCTTGAACACAAACAAAAAACAAGTTGTGACACAGGGGGTTTAAGAGCTTTAGGGAGGCGGCTGCTGTTCCTGCTGTTCCTGCTGTTGCTGCTACTCCTGCTGCTGCTGCTGCTGCTGCTGCTGCTGCTGCTGTGGAGACTGTTGGCAGTGGTGACAGTGATGAAGCAGTTTCATGAAACTGGAGTCAGCAACGAAAGGAAAGTGAAACTTCGAGACCAGTGGAGATCAAAATGGAGTTGCATCAACTTCATAAATCCATCACTTAGTTTGTCAGTTGAGTCCTTCGCAAAGTCTTACTGTGTGTCTACTATTAGGTGTAGTTTTAGACTGGGTTTTTTTTTTGCTATATTAGCATAACTGACAACTTTTGGGTCCCTAGTCTGGTCCCTAGTTTGGTCACTGCCATAAAGCGTTGTGTTGCTTTAGGTATGTTCCATTTACACTGGAAGTCCAAAGTGAGAGTGAAGCCACCTATAATTTGACTGCGTACCAGTTGAAAAGTCGGACACAAACGTACGTCGGGTTCAACACGCTACTGCGCGTGGTTTTGTGGTGAGTATTGTGGAATATTGGAATCCCATGGTGGAGTTTGTGAGGTTGCTCCAACTTTCCAAGTTTCCAACCCGAGTTGGAAACTATATATATATATATACTGTATATATATATATATATATATATATATATATAACTCTATATATATATATATATATAGAGAGAGAGAGAGTTAGAGATGTAAATACACCAGACTCCTCTGTTAAATATTGAGATTTTACAAATGTCCTTGTTAAATGTTAACAAGGACATTTGAGATTAACGCATGTTTTCAGGATTTTTAAGTCTTTTTAACTGATCTACAGTTCGACATTCTTCGCTTTAGTTCTTGAGTCGGACGTCGCGCACATGACTCTTCCAGTGACGACCAATCAGTGGCCGGCAGACATTTTAGTATCGGCTCAGCTCGACTGGAACCTCAACAGGGCAGGAACTAAAAAAGTACCAGATACTACCACTGATGGAAAAGCAAAAAAAAAAAAAAAAAAAAAAAAAAACTAACTGAAAAGCAAATAAATGATAGTTTTGCCACTCAGCTGAAAGTGGAAATGAATATTTAGCTAACCAAAGTATTTGTAGTAATTTGGAGCTGCTAAATGTGCCATTAGCTTCACCAGCTATCTGGAAAATGAAAACAGGGAACCAAAGACACAGCTTTGTAATGCTTAGGAGAAATGTAGTTATATTCCGTATATTCTGAGTTCATCACTGAGAACCTTAAATAGAGAGGTAAATACTTAATAAAAGCAGCCATTTTTAAGGATATTTTTCAGCTAGCAAAGATTGGAGTACATTAGAGGTCTCACTAACATGAACTGTAGCATTACAAGCTAGCACAAAATCTAAAACAGCTCAGTTGAGAGCGGGGAATATCTCATTATGCTAAAATTGTGGGCTAATTCAGTAATTTTTTTTGGACATATTTTAAAGTTTACCAGTTACTATAATTATTCAACAACATTTATATAAAATACTGTTGAAAATGTAAGCTTTGTTACCATATTAGCCTTTTTAGTCAAGCGTACGTGATTTGGCCATAGTTCAGTTAGCAGGACTGCACTTTGATCGCAATTATCTATTACCAAAAAAACTACTTTTTATGTTGCAACCCGTTTTGATTTAGTGATAGCAGAACTTTTAAATCCTAGTCTGCTGCCTAAACATTTTTAATTATTTATAATGTTATAAATTTATTCTTTTATAACGCGTCTGACAGCATCATCAGAACCAGGCCACTGTAAGTTAATGTTTAAGAGGAGGTGAAACCGGCTCTAACCCTTTAATTTATCTTTTTGGTTACTGCCTTCTTATCTCTTTCTGCATCTCAAAAACAGCTCATTCAGAGAAATGTAGTAGAATCCTCCTCCTCCTCCTTCTTCTTCTCCTTCTCGTCCTCATGCTGCTTTGCCTCTTTTCAGCCTCCATAAAGACATTTCTTCAGGGAGAGCTGAGATTCCCTGCTCTCCAGCCGAGCCCTTTTGTCCAAACCTATAGCAGGGGAAGTAAATCAACGGGGCGCATGAATGGACAATGGGAAAGGTTTGGTGGGATTTTTTTGTTTGTTTTTGCTCTGGCAGGGAATCTAAGCTGAATGGAGGTCGAAGAGCTGCAGTAAATCAATGCAGTTCTGTCTCAGTGAATGAAACGGCCACATTTGTCAGAACCGGCGCCGTAGCGGTTTTACAGTTGGCACTGGTGATTCTGAGTGATTGCTTGTCTGAATGAGCAGAAAACAGGCGGAGGGTTTTGATGTCCTGGACATTAAAGTGACCTGAGATTTGAATGGGTGAAATGGGTGAGAAATGTAGGTCGGTGTATCGTTCACCTCCCAAATTCCAGAAAGCAAAGTGAAAAAGTAAGTACTCATGTCAGAGTCTTAAAGATTATGTTGCAGTTTGTAACGCTGGGTGCATTCGGAGTACGGCGGTGGATCTGTGGTAGAGTAAGTTGTCTTTAAACAGGAAGGTTGGGGGTTTGAATCCCATCTCAGCTGGTCTGCATGTCGATGTGTCCTTGGGCTTATTAAAGGAAACATTGCACTGTGTGAATGGCAAAATTGTAGTGTGGATCAGCTTTGAGTGGTCATCGAGACAGACCATCACCATTCAGAAATTAATCTAAACGCAGCCGTTGGTGAATTTTTATGCGTAAAATAAATTACGCTATGTGCGTTTATATTAAATGTTTCATTCTTTTAAAAGACAGCATTAAAAAAAATGCATTTTTACATTAAAAACTATGTAAATCACATGACCATGCAAAGGTAATGATTCTCCGTAATGAATCTATGATGCAGATATGGATAATAATCTAGATTATATTTGATATATTTTTGAAGTTTGCCCCTTAATATAATTATCCAACAACATTATGGGTGAAAATGTAAGCTATGCTTACCATATTACACCTTTTTCTTGCAATATAACATAAGTTTTTGTCCTATAGTCCGGGTTAAAATCCTGCAAAGTTCTGCTTTAATGACGATTTAAAGTATCATGAAGGCACGAACGAGTTCAGACCAGGAGAATGTGTGGACACTTTCATACCCCGTCCGGTGTGAGGTCTCACCAGAGGCTGTTTTAAACAAATATCTGACAGGTCAGACTTTCAAAGGCCTGTGCATGTGTGTGTGGGAAGAGGAGGGACTTTCATGTCCACCACGTTCCCCCCCTCTCGCCCTTCACCTCCTCATATCTGTGACATTTAATTTCCTTTGTCTTCCTCAGAGCGGTTTGATGTCTCTTTCGGAGAATTTATTTATTTATTTTTTTCATAGCATAAATGACACATGTGGGCGTAAAGAGGACGGGATTTAAAGGAGCAGAGAGACGGGGAGGCGTTTTGACGTTAAAGCCAGAGGTCAGCGAGACATGAAAGTGGAAGTGGGGGAAAAAAAAAGTCACCTGATCTGATCTGATAATAAATAACTTGCAGAAGAAAAATAACATTTGTTATTTTCTACAGTCAATACTGTAGAAAATGTAAAGTAACAACTTTACAACAACTGCCGAAACAACCACTTGATTAATGGACGGATTGGATCTGACAAGTGCTTTATTTTCTAAAAAAGAAAAGATAATTTTATATTTATTATCAGTTTGTCGCCCCCTGTTGACTGAACACACTCTCTATATACACTACAGTATATATTTGCCCTCCCTAAATTTCTGCCTTTTGTTTAAGAAATAAAAAAAATGTTTTTATTCCAACAAACATTTTTTACCTCCTAATCTAATCTGTTTCTGTTTTGTCTGGTTCTTTTTTTACTGACACCAGCTTTCAAACTTTGCACTTTAGTTTATATTAAATACTTTTTAGTTTGTGCTCTTGCTTTTATGTATACATCATATTTTTATTTTTAATGTACAGCACTTTGTGATTTTGTATCTGTAAACGATGCAATTGAAACAAAGTGTTCTTTCTTTCTTTCTTTCTTTCTCTTTCTTTTATCAAAATCAATTAATTAATTAAAATTTTGGTTCCTACTTGGGTAATGAAAAACAACAGTTTATATAATCAGGTGACTGTGCAAAAATTGAGTGTAGTTATTTTATTTTCAATTCCTGCCAAATAAAATAATTCTAAATACTATAAATACTAAATACTGTACTAAATTAACTGTGGAATTGGCACAGTATTTAGTATTTATAATATTTAGTATTTTATAATTTAGCCCTACACACTGGACCTTTAAATCTGAAGTCACAGGGAAACAGTTGGTTCTGGTTGTCAGGTTGATATAAAAGAACATTAGTTTTTCTTCTGACTTCACTAAGAAAATATGTGACTGTGCAGAAAACAAAGGAAGGACATTTATGTGTTTTGTTTGTTTATCTTCTTTTAGTGCAATTCACCAGAGGCTCCAGACACAGAGTTAATGTTAATGAGGCTGAGAACACACACATATTTAGTGGTTTTCAAACAATGGGTCGGGGCCCATGAGTGGGTCATGGGAGAGGTTTTTATTTCGGTTGGGAATATTCAAATTTGCTGAATTTTCCTAAGCTTTTAGTTCAGATTTATGTGTATTTGTTCAAAATTCATTTATTTAGCAGTTAAAATGTATATTAGGTGTTACAGATAGGACTTTGCTCTTGTCACGACTCGTATTGTGTTGGTCATGACCGATCGCTTCCCTTGTTTAAAAGGTGAGTCCTCATATAGAAAATGTGCTTTAGATGAATGGACTGTCAATGGTAACTGCATTTAAATAGCACTCTCCTAGTCTTGACGAACCGCTCAAAGCTGCTTTACACGAGACATTAACTAGTTACGGTTAAGGTGGAATATTCAAATTTGCTGAATTTTCCTAAGCTTTTAGTTCAGATTTATGTGTATTTGTTCAAAATTCATTTATTTAGCAGTTAAAATGTATATTAGGTGTTACAGATAGGACTTTGCTCTTGTCACGACTCGTATTGTGTTGGTCATGACCGATCGCTTCCCTTGTTTAAAAGGTGAGTCCTCATATAGAAAATGTGCTTTAGATGAATGGACTGTCAATGGTAACTGCATTTAAATAGCACTCTCCTAGTCTTGACGACCGCTCAAAGCTGCTTTACACGACAGTTTTTGCCATTCACTCGCTCACACATTCATACAGCACATCTACAGTTTGTGGAGCGTGTTTTCAATCTTGCCCAGGGACATTGTATTCAGACTACCAGAGCCAGGAATCGAACCGGCAACCTTCTGGTTGAAAAACAACCCACTCCACCACAATGTTAAAAAAGGGGGGGAAAAAAAAGAACATTAATCTCTGATTAAATCCTCACAATAGAGGGACAGGAAGTGGTCACCCGTACAGAAGAGGCTGCTCTCATCATCTCTTGTTGCCATGGTGACAAATTGAGTGATTCATCTGTGGCAGACGTGATGAGTAAAGAATCGAATCTATAGAAAGACAGATCACACTTTACGTGCGTTTGATCTTGTTACCTCTTTTTTCTGTCATAAACACTGACCTTGTCAGGACCAGTAGTCCTCATGGAGACCAAAACCTGGTCCTAATGAGGCAGAACCTCATATATATGAGGAACCGGTTAGGTTTAGGGCTAAGATTTGAATTGTGGTTATGGTTAAGGTTAGAGGTTAGACATTAACTAGTTACGGTTAAGGTGAGGGATAATCCTTTATCCCATAATGCATCCTTATGTTAACATAAGGAATGAAATAAGGAATACCAGGCACACACACACACACACACACACACGACTCCATCGAGAGGGAGGAAGCGATAAAGTTGACACATTACTCATTGATATCACCTCTGTGATGGCATAAACATGCGGCTTAAAACTGGAGGCCACAGTGTAAAGCCATGTGTCTGAGACAGCGATGGTTGCCATGGCGAACAGATGGGGATGTTTTCAGCAGTTTCAGGGCAGATACATTAGAAAAGGTTTTAACGACCCATCAAGGTGCAGACGCCGCGTAAACAAAGACCGAAGGCTGATTTCAGATCTGCTGCAGAGCAGAGACAAAAGAAAACTCACAGCGGAGCAATTTAAAATAAGAACATAGTCCTGTTGTTGTCTTCCTTCTAGTTTCCTTGTTTATGAGCTGACAGGAAGAGAGCCATTATACTGGAAGGGTTATATAACTTACAATGTTTTACTGCATTTTCTTGTTAAAAGACTGGCAGACTGAGATGTTCTGGCACCAGAGGAAGTGACTGAGGAACTCTTTTTTTTTAATAAAAGAAAATGAATGACTTTAATCATAATTTAGTTTGGGATTAAACTAATGTTTCATAGTAAAAGGTCTCATAAGTCACATTAAGAAGTGTTTATTGACAGCCATGAACATGTTTGTAATATTTCACCACATTAAGTTCAGCCTACAATCTTTCAAGAATATTTGCTGCTGTGTCGTCGTTAAACAGCCTTTTCAGTGTGGAAAGTGAAGTTTGTGCCGCTTTGTAAACTGTTCACTCTCCTGCACCAAAGTCCATAGAGGAAAATCTGTCATTTTACATCACAGCACACAGGAGTTGTTGATCCACTGCTGCCTCCATCACTAAGTTCCACCGTGTTATTTTGTGACGTTGGTGTTAGAAATCTTTTTTTTTAGATGTACCGCACTGACACAAACTGACCACACAAGGCAGCAGTAGACCAGCAGCTCCTGTATTCTCTTGAGCTAAAAACGCTTGTTTTCTCTATGGAGTTTGGTGTGGGAGAGTGCGTGGTTTAAAGACTTCAGTTTCCAGTTGGAAAAGTCCATCTATGGAAAAAAAAAACAAGTTCATATATTCTTAGACTAAATCGTAGACTAAAGCGGAAGTGGATTTTATTAGCTGAGCCTTAATAACCTGTTTGTTGTATGTATTTAAAGCAAAGGTCGTTGTTTACTGAAGCGTGTGTGTGCAATGTATAACCAATATATATATTTATTTATTTATTGGAGAATGATTTATTTGGATGTGTTTGTTGCAGTCTTCAGTCTCACCCCTAGATGTGACTGATTCCTACACATTGGTGTTTATTCATTATTTTCATTTTTCGTATTTTTCAAATTTCAACTGCTCTTTTATAAAAACCACAATAATATGCTTATACCTTTTTGAAGTATGCATGCTATCTGCTGGTTTTAACATGTAACCGCAACAGACAAAACACTGAAGATGAAATAAAAAAATTTTTTTTTAGTATTCTTGAAAGATGTTAAAGGGGAAAAAAAAGGGTTTCTAAAACATTCATGGCTAATGGCTATGCTAACAGCCAGAAGATTAATGCGTGTCTTAGAGTTGATGATGTCAATGAACCTGAATTTCTGCCAAAAAAAAAAGAAATTAGCTTGGTAATTTGGGACTTGCAATTCCGCCAAAGCCGGTAAAAGTCCACATAAATGCTGATTAAACACATTCCGCTTGGTCAAAATCCCATTTAAACCTGAGTTATAATAGGTTTTGATCTCATGTCGCCCGGCGACATTCCTGCGCAATCGCACAAGTGCCCGCAGAAAGTTTCTACCGCTCCAAAATCCGGCCATTCAGCTCAGGTTGAATGGCAACAAACGTCACTTGTCTCCGCCCACCCCTGCTCTGCTGCTGTATACACACAAACGCTCCCCCTGTCAGGTCTGATAGTTTTGACATGGCATGTCTTCAGATGAAAGATGCCGCAAACAAAGAATGTTAGGTGGTTTCTGTTCGGGAAGACCAAACAGGGGCGGAATAATAACATCAGCAAAAACAAAAATCAACACACGCCGGCACCGGGCCCGACGCTGGAGCTTGTTGCTCGTGATGAATCGTGCAGAGTCAGCAGCTCAGAGTCTCTCTGAGAAGTGCCTCAGGGACCAAAGAGAACAATGAGCAGGCATTTTTAATGACAGCAGGAACACAAACACGGCCTCCAGCTCGGACGCAGGACAGAGAGTCATGTGACGGATCTCTGACTTACTATAGACATTCCTCTGCTGTTACTCAAGCTGCTACAGGCCACTCGCATATTTCACACTGACTCTGCATGGTGAAACTTGTCCGACTCAGCCCTTAATTGTTACAGTGATCGTTCAGGTGGAAAAAAGATTTCAGTCTATAATGTCTTAAGAGTATGTTCACGTCCTCATCTCACCGTTAGACAGACTTTTTCTAACAGGAAACGGAAGTTTCTAAAAGCGCTCGCTCTCCCACACCAAACTCCATGGAGAAAATCATCACATTTTGGCTCACAAAAATACAGGAGCTGCCGGTCCACTGCTGCCTCGTGTGGTCAGTGTGTGTCACTGAGGTAAATCAAAATAAAGATTTTCAAACACTGAAGTCACTAAATAGGACATTTGAACTTAGTGATGGAGGCAGCAGTGGATCAGCAACTCCTTTGAGCTGTGATGTAAAAAATTATGATTTTCTCTATGGACTTTGGTGTGGGAGAGTAAGCAGTTTACAAATTTCAGTTTCTTCCAGCCAAAAACGACTGTCACCCTGTGAGATAAAGCACTCAACATATTCTTAAGATACCATAGACGTTGACAGATACACATTTTATCAAGGAGGTATTTTGCTCAGTGGTAAAATTAGCATTATTTTTTGTTTTAAAAGCATCAGTCTGGTTCTCAGAGCAGGGAAACAATATAAATACAACCACACAACTGCATCTCTGTAAGATTACCTTTCTTTTACTATTTCTTGTCACAAAACCGTCGGTTATGGTTAATGACGTGAAGATATACACATAAAATCCACATTTTCTTTTGCTGTTTGGCTTTAAATTCTATGCTATAATGGCAGAAAGTCATGCAAACTTACTATTGGAATTCTTTTTTAAGAAAAATAATGGGTATATTTTTGTGTAATTTGACTAAAATGATTGGTTGGATGTTGCATCGCGTGGCCTGTACCTGTTAAAAACTTTAGTTGAAGCATAGTGTGCTAGTTTTGAGCTGTGTTTTGTTGATTTTTTTCCTGTAGTTTTGAACTTTTTATTATTATTATTATTTTATTTTTTATTCTTTGAAAGAAACTTTTATAGAAAATGTGTTCCAAAGAAGAAAGTGGACTTTGGAGTTTTTCTGGAAGCACACGTCACCTACATTCTTGGACTTTGCATCTCAAGTGGCCCTATTTGGTTTTTATTTGCTTATTTGCACAAGATAAAGTCACAACAAACATAGGCACGTGAAGGCAGCAGAATATGACATCCATATCCTATCCATTACGGCTACATCTCTCTTTAGATAAACTGTAACCCTGAGGGACTTTTCTTCTTCCAACACACAAACACTGATCTCAACTTCAAATCTATCGTGATTGATTAACTTTTCTTGTTATATAAACGTGCCGAATGTGACCTGAGGGTAAATTTGAAAGGGCAACACTGCACCTGCTGATTCACATGAGACTGCAGAAGAGAAACAAAAAGAAGTGAGGCAAAAAAGAATAAGAAGAAGAGAGTGAGGAGACGGTTTTGGTCTACCTCTGTAACATAGACGAGTGGAATGTCACTGCAGTTCCTCCTCATTCCTCCTCCTCCTCCTCCTCTTCCTCACAGCCTGAAGGCCTCAGCAGCTTCAGGAGAAGAAGCCTCCTGCATGTCACGGCGCTCGCTCTCTGCCCCTTTGAGGTTTCACCACTGCCCTTTTATCTGAGCAACTAACTGTGTGTGCGATTACGTTTGTGCGCATGCAAACCTCTTTATTGTGAAATGTTTCACTTCCTGTACGCGAGCAGCTCCAAACAGCTGCAGCTCCTCCTCATTCTCAAATCTCAACCTGCTCTGAATCTGAACTGACACACACACACACACGCTGTTTTCCATGACTTCAGAGGACATTGCATTGACTTCCATTCATTTCCTGCAGACTTACTCTAACCTTAACCATAATTACTAGTGCCCTAACCCTAACCCTGACCCTGACCTTAACGCAACCCTAACCTCAGCCTAACTTTAAAACATGTCTTCACCTTAAAATGTAGTATTTTTTTTTTGATTTTTGCCCCCATAAGGAAGACAAGTCCCCATAATGTGAGTGTGGAGACAGATTTAGGTCCCCACAACATAAGGAATACTAGTTATACACACACACACACACATCTGCTCCTGCTGAGAAAACAGCACCTTAAAAGGCATGAAGAGACGGAGGAGGAGATATCCAACAGTAGCTACTCCTGCCAGTCAGGGAGGTGCACACGGGGGAGAAGAGGTAACGACGGCGAGATGGAAGGAGGGAGGAGAGTTCAGGGACTGAATGGGTGCAAGAATGTGATCAGATTCACTCTGAGGACGGAACACACACACAGACGTCACTGTAACAGCCTCTGTGTGTGTGTGTGTGTGTGTTTACGTGTCTGTATATCTCTGTGAGGACATAAAGGTCTGAACCACAGGACGAAAAAGCATCTGACACACTCACACACGCCAAAAGTTGGACTACATTTTGACTAAAACAATCCTATTTTTGGCCTTTAGGCCTTTTTTAAGGTCAGAGACAGTGGCACTGATTTATGATGTAGGACAACAGTCAACAGTTAAGATCAATCAATCAATGAATCCATTGATTGACAATTTAAAACAAAAGATTTCCAGTAGATGCACAAACATTAATAAATGTTTAACATGAATAACATGCACCTTATACTTTACTCTGCACTACTGTCAATACGGCTATTGGTACACTTAATAATGTATTTTATTTTTCTGTATTTTATCTTACTATCTTATCTAAATATGTCCTGGTTGTTTTTTATCCCATTGTGTTGTTACTGCCACTGTGGGTAATGCTGCTGCTACACTGCAATTTCCCAGCTTGGGATTAATAAGTAAATCTATCTATCTATCTATCTACAACGGTGAAGTTTGCACCCAGATTCACAGCTTCCTGGTCAGCAGTTAAGGGGAAACGTAAGATAAGATTTCCATTATTATTCCACAATGGGGAAAGTCAAAGCATAAAGCTTCTCCCCGTCAGGGAATCGAACCCCGGTTTTCCGCGTGACAGGCGGAGATACTGTCCACTATACTAACGAGGAGCAGTAAAGGGAACCTGTGACCTAATAATTTTGTTTTGTAAACAGGAAGGTATTTATGAGCCACAGGGAAGGAACTTAACTTGCAATGACTGTTGATTTTTTTCTACAGTTCTCACTGATGTCAAAAAAAAAAAAAAGAATGAAATAAAGAAAGATTTCAATGTATTTCCACACCTGGACCTCATTCAAACTGCTTCTAACCTTCTTTATTTTAAAGAATGTTTGGTTTTTAATGGTGGTCAGTTTGAATGTGGTCTTGGTGTAGAAAATACAGCGAAATCTCCCTTTATTGCATTAAGAAAAAAATTTTTTTATGTCATATTCCGACTCAAAATACATTAAGGCCTTCTGTTTTAATTCAGCATGCATTTTAAGATCAGTAAGAGCTCTAAAAAACTCCAACAATGCATGTAAGTAAGTTAGATTTTCCTTAAGTTCCCCCTTAATTGCTGACCAGGAAGCTGCAAATCTGGATGCAAACATCAGGGTTGTTTATAGATACCTTTATGTTAAGTCTGGGCTCTGCACCCACTCCCACTCCCAGACATCCTTCAGCAGGAAGTGGGAGGAGCCTCATCACTGCTGCTTCTTGTCAAACTGCCAACTTCATCATAAAAATCGTAAACAAGCTAAACTCTAAAGTGTGTCTTACAGTACGTTTCCTTTTCAAAGATAAAAGTTTTCTGTGAGGCTAAAAAGTCTGACGTGCATAATATCCACTAACTGGCCACTTTATTAGGCACACACATATGAAGACCCTCATAGACATAATACATTCTCTGGCCCCGTACCCTAACCTTAACCATCACAACTAGATGTCTAACCCTAGCCCTTACCTTAACCTTAACCGAAACCAGGTCTCAACCCTGAAAAAACCATTTTAAGGGTTGAAAAAAAAGTGAGGTAAGTACAAAGAACACACACACTTCAAAACTTTCATTGGAATGACTGGTTATTTCAGTTACTGTCGCTTTTCTGACCATTTTTTGGTGACGTGTACTGTGTATTTTATCAACTTTGCCTTTTTTGTATGACAGAATGTAGATTTATGTTTAAGAAATTGTCATTTGAATTTATTTTCATCTGTTGTTTCCTTGTTTTTTGTTTTTTGTTTTGCCATTAATACATTTTTTTCCCTCATAATCCAATTGAATTATCAATAAAAACTACAGGAAATGAACAATTCTCTCCTATTTCTGCTCATATTTTCATTTATTTTTTTGTCCTTTCATGTCATTCATGTAATTCTGCCCGTACATTTTCAACCTTCAGATCATATATAATTTTTGTCTGAGCACTTCCAGCTCATTGATTGGTCCCTTCTCCATTCACAGCACACACACACACACACACACACACACACACTGTCTCTCTCTTCTAAATAAAGACCAGTCCATTGAATTAAGTTTTTGCTGACTCAGCCAAAGCCTCTTCAATCTCTCTCTCTCACACTGATGCAGCTCAAGTGACACAGCATAAATCCAAATAAGACAAACATCGCCCCCTGTTGGACATTAAAAACAGCTGCAGTTCACTCACTCTCGCTCCTCTGCCTTCTTCTTCTTCTTCTTCTTCTCCTCTTCCTTCTTCCTCCAAACTGTTCCGTCCGGGAAAAAGTGATGAAACTGTGAGTCTCCTCATGAAACAGCACCTGCAAAAAAAACCAAAAAAAAAACCACCACACCGCTATACAACATGGGTTCTCAAACACTGGGGCGGGACCCACGGATGGGCCATGGGAGAGTTTGGTTAGGTCCCCTAAAAGAGATGAGAAGAGAATTTTTCCAAACCTTTTAGTTAAGATTTATGGGCGTATGTTTTAAATAACATCAGGTTATTAGAATAGAACACAATTACGAGTGCTCTTACAATAAGATACACTAACAGTATATACTGCAAAATCTCAGATTTTGTTGTTGCATTCTATAGGAGTGAGTCAAAAATATGGTGATATAGCACTTTTTATTCCTTCAAATTTCAGGTTGTTCTTAATGTTTTGTGAAAATATACGTCATTAAATGCAAAACAAAGGGATACAGTTTGGAGTTCTCGTTGTATACAGGTTATTATGTTATACTTGAAACCAAATTGCACTGTATGTTGAACTAAAATGGGTTTGACCACCACGGATTTAGTAAGTCATACACTCGTATGCTTTACGTGTGGTACATCCACCAATAATGAAATAAAAGAAACAGCACATAAACAAACTGGTCTTACCTTTTTTTTTTTTTTATCAGTCTGACAGATGCGGTGGACTTCCACTGGATTCTGAGTCTGCACGAGTGTGCGTTCACTCTCGCACACACCTCAGTGTGAAACGCTGCCTCAGCTCAGTTTAATACCACAGAGATTATAACACGGTGACACTGAGCTCAGTCAAAACCACCGCGGCTCTGACACTGGACTCACTGTGTGACGCTGTTTGTATTAAAAACCACACCGAAAACTGACTGCAATGTAAGATTTCTTCAAATAAATTCAGTTTTTAGCTGACGTTTCAACAAAAATACCCTGTTATTAAAATAATCCCACAATTATTTAACAAATTTTAACTTATTCAACGTGAAGAAAATATAGAAAAATAAGAAAGTACCAAGGTTTATACTTATATCTTAGATTCACAGTTCTTTTTTTACAGTTGACATTAATTTTTATTACTTTTTACATACCTCTCTATATTCTTCCTATATGTGTTTATTTTTAACTGCATAGACAACTCTTTTAATTTTTTATAACTGAACATAATGGCAATAAAAATAAATTCATTTAGGTCTACAACTAACTTTTATTTTCATAATGGATTCATCTGTTAATCAGAAAATGTCAGAAAATGTCGATCAGTGTTTTTTAAACCTGGAATTAATGATGTTCTCAAATGTCTCTTGTCTACAAACCAAAAATATTATTTTTTTAATTGATTTCTTTATGTGAAGCAAAGAAACCAGAAAACATTCACATTTAAGAAGCTGAAAAATCAGCAAATTTGTTTTAATTTATAGTTTAATAGTTGACAATTAATTGAGTAACCAATTGTTTCAGCTCTTATATAATTATTTGGATTTTTTTGCAAATATTTAGCTTTAGATTTAAAACTAGATTTAATATTTTAGTGATGTAACTAGTGAAGTAATGACCTTGGCAAAACTAGCTTTTTTTTTTTTTTTTTTAACAGTGACTAATTTGAACAAAATATTTGTTTGTTTTTTAAAAATGTAAATGGAATGGAATCATGTACAAACATTTTTTAACCAAAAAAGCATTTTAGTCTTGAAATGCAGTTTCATATTTTCCCATTTAGTAGTTTAAAGCCATCAGTCTTTAAGTCAGTGTCACAAATATGTCTCAAGCATTTATTTTTAGACATATGATGTCAAAATTCTACTTTATGTACTCTCTATTTAGTATATGTAGAAACAATGACCTGTTCTCTATGATTTAAAACAAAAATTCAACAAATGTATATATATATATTTGAAATTACATGATATATTTTTTGAAGTTATTGGAGATTAATCCTCCTTAAATCAATTCCTAACCTTTGGGGAGATCAAATTACCAAAAGACCTGATGCATAAAGCCAATAACATGATAAATATCTGTGTCAAGCGTTTTATTCTGAACAGGAAAGTATAATTTACAGAGTGGACAGTGTTGTGTGCAGTGAGAGTTCACTGAGCTCCGGCTTTGGGGGGATCCCACTCGTGGATCTTCTTTCTGGTGGTGGGGTAGGGGACGTACTGCTCCGGGCCGCCACTCACGTTGAACTGATGAACCTCAGCCAGGAACTTCTTGGGCTCTGGTGGGTGTGTGGTGGGCGGGTCGTCTGTCATACAGTGCAGCCAGCGGTGCCTAATCAACATGGACCGTGTCATCAGTCTGATTGTGTAACAGCCGCCTCAGAATTAAGAAAATAACAGGCGTACCATTCAGCGGGAACCATGCTGCCATCCACCTCCCACAACGTGTTCTTCCCGTTCATCTCAGTGGTGTAAATCACCCAGCGGTGACGCCCTACATGACAAAAATCACACTTTTGTTGTTGTTAAAAAGCAATAAAACTGCCCTTGTATTTAAATATTTGTGAAAATGTAATAAAAGTACTTGCTTTCAAGTACTTTTTTTGTGAAAAGTATGATAAGCAGTACTTGATTCCAAATATGTCATTAAAAGTGTTTCTTTTAAAAAATTGACAAAAAGTGCTATTTGTATTTAAGTATTTGTTGTGAAAAAGGGTAATCAAATTACACTTGTATTCAACTATTTGTTTTTAAAAGTAACAAAAAGTCCATATATTAAAATATTTATTTAAAGAGAGTAATAAAACATCACTTGTATGCAATATTAGTTATTAAAAAAGCAACACTTGTAGCCACATATTTGTTATGACTTGTCCAAATGTTTGTCACAAAATGTCATAAAACAAGATTCACACCAAATTAGTTATGAAATAGTAATATATCTGCAATTGTATCCAAATATTTGTCATTAAAAAAAGGTCAACAGCACTTTCACCCAAAATGTTCTACTGAAATCCATCAATCTGCACCCATATCCACATATCTGTCGTAAAAAAAAGTCCAAATATTGGAGACAATAAAAGAAATAACGACAAAATACAAGTACATGGCTCTTTCCAAATATTGGTTGTAAAATTTATGAACTCATATCCACATATTTGTTGTGAACGGTGTAATAAAACAGCACGTTTATTCATATATACAATAAAAAAGTATTAAAACAGTATATGCGTTGATATGTTTGTTATAAAATCTAATAAAACAGCACTTGTCTCCAAGCATCACATTCACCCTTCAGTCAGTACAAAGTTCCTGCAATTAAATTGTGAACTTTTCAATCATTTCTACTCACCAAAGAAGTAGTTCTTGTTGTCCTCATAGTATTTGTTCCCATATTTATCTACACCGACCAGGCTTCCAACCTTCACATCATTCACTCTGTCCACAAAAATCATAATAGTAATATTCTAAATTTTGTTTTTTAAAATAGTCATCATCTAATCATTGTCTTGGAAGCTGTTAATTGTGTTCTCACACAGAAAATTAGGATGATAATTTTTACAGCTGCCCTGATTTGTAAAGATTGAATTCAACCACATTAAAAACATTTAAGTTTATGTAATGTTAACTCACACTAACTCTTGCGTGTTAACAAAGTTACAGTCAGTGAAGCAGGTGTGAGTTAAAATATGTCACTTAAGCCGATTAAATCTTAGAGGGTTTTCAAATTAAGAGTCTTTGATTCATCTCTGGTGAGCCGAATTGTTCAATTGTTCCTCATCATTGTTTTTAAAATTAGGGAATTTAAAAAAAAAAAGGACTTGGTTTAACATTTCAGATATCAACTTTTATACAATTAGAGAGGAAAAATCTTTGCAAACTCAATCACATATGAAGTTAAGATTACTTTGACATGATCGTAAAACATTTTAAAGGTTGTAAAATTGTGAAGATAGTAAATACATGTATTAATTGAGCAGGGCTAGCTGTCAACATGCTAACTTAGCTCCGTGGAGAAAACCCATGTCACGGTTCGATTTTGAATCCTAACACATATTCTACAAACAGTTCGTCTGTTGTTTTAAAAGAGCAAAAATATTTCTGTTACTTTACCTGAAAAACTGCAGCAGAAAACCACGAACGCCGCCGTGACCTCCTAACTGCCCCAAAGCCCTTCGAACAAGGTTCGCATACTGCGCCATTTTGAGACGGAGGACTTACGAAGACGGACTGTGTGCGGCGCTATAAACAGGTCCGTAAAGAAACATTAGTTCCTGTTTCCAAAAAACCGACAAACCATCAAATCAAAGTCTGTTAATACGTATTTGCTACCACTTTTATTATTTATGCGCACTGTTTGCATTAAATCCTACGTTTCATAAACTGACCTCCAATAACTGAAAGTCACAATTTAAAAACTTTAATGCAACTAAATTTAACTTAAATTCAGTTTTTTTCGTACTTCTTCACTGCACACTATAATGCTAATTAAAATATGCACAGTTTCAAACAAAATAAAAAGAATTTATTTTTTTTCTCAGAATTGTGAGATTAAAGTCAGAATTCCCACTTTCTCCCTAGGAATTAAAAAATTTCTCAAAATTCAATTCAGCTATTTTTTTGTTTCCATTTTTTTTTACAGGATGGCCCATATCTTCCGTAACTCCATAATACTTTGAATAATACTACTGCTAATAATAACAATAGTTAAATTGGTAAGAGTAATATCATAGACAGGGTAAAACAATAGCTACAACAGCTAAAACAGCTGTTAACAATATGAACAACCTCTAGTCATTAAATACATATAAGTGTGTATATATATATATATATATATATATACACTCACACACATATATATACAGTAAATATATATATATACAGTATATATATATATATATACAGTATATATATATATATGTGTGTGTGTATAATTATAAAATTGCATATCTGTTCATGGTAAGCATATGTTTTCATGTACATTTTTATCTTTAAATGTGTGTTTTTAGAGAGTGATTTTCAGCCTAATAATAAATAACCATTAAACAATGAAACATACTTTGGGGGTTTGTGTTTTTCAGCCACTTTGCCAGGTCCATCCAAATACTAATTTTACCACATTTGACTCGTGTTCCCCAAAGAAAAAGAAGACGGGAGAATAATAAACACTACCGCTTCACAAGTTGGTGCTCGAGCCCTAAGAGTTATAATTTCACAAATGTGATGTTTAGTTACAGGTGCATTAGTTTGGACTGTATGTGCATGTATTGTGCATTTGTTTTGGTATTAAATTGAATAAAAGAAGGTATATTTCAAGCATTCAGCCAAGCAGATGCTCAGAGCTTCATCACACGAGTGGATCAAACAGTCCAGAGTCACAGCAGAGGGAGATGAAAGAGGGAGACGGGGCATCAAGCCACAATAAAATTCAGAGCCTCATCGTCAACAGTGACCCATAAAAATGTTTTATCTCTTAAATTTAATCAGCAGCTCAAAGAGAGACCCAGACTTGATCCTTCCCCTCACATCCATCTGTCTACACCCAGCAATAAAGTCCCGACAGTGGTCGATGATGAAGAGCAAAGGCGGGCGTTAACACAAGAGGGACAGGGCGTAAAATTAAACATATATATATTTTATTAAAAACTGTTGCCTGACAGTTTAGGGAACATCGTTAACAGTAGACCGTAACTCAGACAGAGACGTTAACTGTACAATCATGACCAAGTGCATGCTGTGAAGCTCCTCACTTGCCTTTTTTAAAACCAGTTTAAACCTCACTAGTCAAAATCTAGTTGAGGAAAACTCTGATGACAGTATAAACCATTTTATTTCTTCACTAAAAAGCATGATTTTGTTGTTTTAAGTAAAAAAAAACTGTTTGCCTTGGCTAGAGAAGCACAAATTGGCTAACAAAGAAGAAACACCTGACTATAATTCCACAATAACTTTGTACAAAGTGAGTAGTCATACTGGATTTTGTTTTCGTTTAGTGAAAAGTTTAAAAAAAGCACCTATATTATCACTATTTATCTCAAAACAGGAGATATACAGGCACAAATCTGTGTGAACACATAAAAATTCAGAATTTCAGCATTTCTTTAAAAATATAGTTCATGTTTTCTTTCCACAGTACTTGCCCCCTTTTTTTTCTTCAAGCAATTTTTATTTTATTTTACTTTAAACAAAAATAAGTTTTGATGGAAACAAAACTCTGACTCCCAAAAATAAGTTGCAGCCTGTGCTTTTACAAAACAATAAATCTTCCTATTTTATAAATATTACCTCTTGGCTTTGATATAAAAAAAGGTCAATGTTGCTATTTTTTTTTTGTCAATGTACACACGTTCTTTTACTCATTAACCATTTACAATGTGGCAAAACAACTTTACAACTGTATGCGAAATAGCTACAAAATTCATGATATTTCCAGTTTTTCTCCAGGGCGTTGTTGTTTTCTCTTTAATCCCATGATGTACAGGTTGGATGTTATAAATCAAAACAGATAAAGTAAAATCTCTAAACCAGAGAGATCCACCTAAAAAAAACAAAGCAGAGAATGTTATTTTTCACAGTAAAAGCTCACCTTGTTATAAGAACAGACATCAGCGATACTTTACATCCCGATTCCGATAAAACAACTTATTATTTTGAATATTTTATAACATTATTGTGTTGTTAAAAGGATAGTTCGGGTTTTCTGAAGTGTGATTGAGCAGGGACACAAGGGAAAAACAGATTTTATTAAAGACTCTATTTATAAACTCAACATCACCTATGACATTTTAAAAATGTTTGTCTCGTTATTTTGCCTCCACACAGACTTTTCCAATGGGAAACTAATGTTTGTAAAGCACTCACTCGCCCACACCAAATTCCATAGAGAAAATGATTGATTTTACATTACAACACAAAGAAGCTGTTGATCCACTGCTGCCTCCATCAGTAAGTTCAGACGTGTTATTTTGTGACTTTAATGTTTGAAATCTTTCATTCGAATTTACGTCAGTGACACAAACAAACCACACGGGGGCAGCAGTAGGCCAGCAGCTTCTGTGTCCCCATGAGCTAAAAATCGCTAATTTTGTCTATGGATTTTGGTGCGGGAGAGTTATGGGTTTACAAATGTCACTTTTCTAGCTAGAAAAGTCTGTCTAAATGTGAGATGAAGCATCGATCATATTCTTTAGACATCGCAAACTTAGGCTGACGTAGATTTTATGAGAGTGAGTGTATTGTTAAGTGGTTACAATCTGTTCTTATGTACATGGATTGCTTCTGTCGCATGAGTGATTCATTTTCAGGAAGCCTGTGGCATTCTGCTGAGAACCACGTGACCAAAAGAATAATGTTGTCCTCTAGAAACGTTAAAATATCAGAAAGTCAGTGTCTTGCATGTTTGACGCTTGTTTGCATTGATTCCATATATAATTTTGCCACACAACAGATTTTAATCATGTTAAAAATCATGTTTGCACTGCTTCTAGGTGCAAGGGGCCAGCAGGGGGCGCACAGAGCTCAGACAGCGCTGATTACAGAACCTCACACAACCAAAAAACCTGATCTATACCTTTAACTTTAGACTTTTGCTTAAAAGAAGTGACTCTTGGGTTTGAAAATGTGATGAAATGGTATGAATGTATTTGAATGAAGGCAGAGTTTAATTTTCTTTTTTTTTTTTTCGTCCCCTTCATCCGCTCATTAAAAAAATCATCCGGACACTTCCGACTCTCTCAGATTATCCCAGGACTTCAAACCAACTGAGAACAGTTTGGTTTCACTTCCACACACACGCTTCTGGACTTGACCTTTGACCCGCAGCTGTTACTCACGACTCACTCCGACCTCTGCGGCGCTGAGCTTCGGCAGCTGCTGCTGTTTGTGGTAGAGAAACAGAATCTAGTTCTTTTTTTTTTTTTTTTTTTAAAAAAAAGGGGGGCGCAACAGCAGTTTGCTCTCTGCACAGTTGGTGGCGCTCTGCAGTGGCGTCTTCTGTTCAAGCTAAACAGTTAATGCTGCCGGAGGCTTCCTGAGCTCATGACCCTTGACCTGAGATCAACGCAGGGGTCGAATGTGGTCCGTCAACTGGCTGTGACGCTGTGACACGCGACCTCAGCGCTACTGTTCCAGAATCATCGCCTCCTGAAAGGCCTCGATCCACCTGAAGAGGGAAAAATACAAACAACAACAACACAATTAAACAAAATCAACAAGGACACGCAAGAGTAACATGAAAACATTCAGATGTTTTCACAAGAAACACAAAGACTGGTTCATTTGTCTCTGTTTAAAACAAGTATTTCTATTATAGTCTATATGTCTGAGCTGCGCAAAGTGGGGCTCGGGGTCCAAAGATGGCCCGGAGAAGGGTTTCATTTGGCCCGCCAGACTTATTTTTAAAAAATACTTAGATATGCTAAAAGTATATAATGCTGTTCTCTTTTAGCAAGATTGAAATACTCCTTAAAATTATTATTATTAAAAATAAATGAATTTATGTTAAAGCATAGCTGCAAAGGCAGAGCAACGCCATGCAGGAAGTCAGCTAAAAGCTTTGTGACAGAAACAATGTTGAGTTGTTTTTAACTGTGTTAAAACCAGGGATCACAGTACCTGCTTACATCGTAATACAATATAAGGCCATTACAACAGGTGTTTACTTTCAGCTCTTCAAGAGTAAACGTTTGTGCAGCCCTGATGTATTAGTATCCTGTAATAAAGTAATGTTAAATTGTATATAGATAATACTGTATAAACTAAAGCTTAAATACATAAAAAGCAAAAATCAACTTTTTTTGGACGAAAGGATTACGTTTTAGCAACATTTATTAAGTTTCTGAGAACAAATATTTGTAATAATTGGCAGATTATGAACGATAATCTGCCACTACATTGTCCTGAATAATCAGCCCAACCGATTTATTGGTCTACGTCTTATATCTTGTGTTGCCTGGCGACAATCCTGCGCTGCACACAGGAAGTAATGTCTTTCATGTTACAGCAGACAATGGCAACAGAAACATTGCAGTAGTAAAGTGAGGTTTGAGTTTGACTGAAAAGACAAAGTGTCCACGAAAAGTTGCACGAGTTTGACGGGCTGGACGCTTCTCGTCTGTCTCCGCCCGCCTCTGCTCTGCTGCTGTCTACACACAAACGCTCCATCAGTCAGGTCTGATAGTTTTGTTGGCTCTGTTTTCAGATGAAGACGCAGCAAACAAATAATCATTTGTGTTCATGAAAAACCAACCAGAGGCTGAATAATGACGTCATGAACAAAGAAATGATTTAAAAGGTTCAAGCTGAAGCTTTGATGTTGTGCATAAGTCTTGGGCCACCATCAGATTTGTTGTTTTATCAATGCTATAATGACCGTACTGTACAATTATTTCTCAATCACCTTATTGGAACACATCCTGAAAATAAAAACAAAAATATCAAATATTTAGTGTGAGCTACATTTCCACTTGAACAATAACACAACCATGGCTCTTTAAAACCTGGAATGGAACCCTAATGTTATTGGTCAAACCTGTGTTTCTCCTACTATTTCATGGCAACAAATAGCTGCTGTGAAAAAGGTCTATTATACCTGGTTTACTCCAGACATGTTGGAGCATTACATACACATGTTGCACAAGTTCAACTCACTGACAGGTTGATCATATAGTACAAGACGGACTTTTAGTCACATCTTTTCAATCTGAACGCCGACGATCACAAAAGTGACATGAAAACAACAAAGCTGCTGGTGGCCTAAGACTTATGCACAGTACATCCGCAAATAAATAAAAACCAGAGCTGAAACTTGTTCTGACATTTGACTGGTCAAACTAGAAACCAAACCAACAAAACAGCTCCAAAAATCCCATCGCTCGTCTACAGATTGTGCACATTCCCGTGTATGATCTGCTAATCTGGATGAGATACCTCTGCGCAGTGGGGATGTCGTCAGCTTTGAAGATGTAAAACAGCGTGTTTTTGTGGTAAAGTTTGAACTGCAGCTTCTGAGCCGGTCCGTTCTTCTCCTCCCTCAGGAAGAAACCCAGCAGAGGTTGACTCTCCAACGCTGCAACGTCCTTTAAAGAAGAAACAGATCGGCTCAACTCAAAAAAACCTACACAGAGATTAGGAAAAACAAGTAGATTATAATTATTACTGCATCAGTGTGAGTAAGTACCTCACTGGCAGCGTAGGTGTAAAGCACTTTGTTCTTAATGACAAACCACAGCCTCTTCCACTGCTTCTTGTTGCCCTTTGACCTGTTCAAGTAGCCGCTCATGGACGAGTTCTCTGTGTTTGCAGAAACCTGGGAATTCAACACACACACACACGACATCATTTCACTTCAACAATCAAAGCTGAATTCAACACAGTGTTCAGGAAGTTTAGTGTTTGTTTTCTTCACCTCTTTCAGCGCAGCAGGAATCTTCTTCTGTTTTCTAGTGAAGGAAAAAGCTCCGGATTTGATCGGAGATGTTGATGTTGAGGCACAGCGGTCACCTGAGCAAAAAAAAAAAATATATATACAGATTTAGTTCAAGTAAACATCATGTTATCAGGTTAAAAAGGCAAAAGACAACATTTCATGTGTCTTTCACAACTTGTTTTCATAAAGACGCTGGTGTTGTGACATTGAGAAGCACGGCATGAAAAACATGATAGATTTTAAAGAGGACATTCAGTGGAAAATCAAACTTCTGATGTTTTCTGGTGTGTCCCCGTGTCACTCCTGTATCTAAACATCACTAAAGTGTCACAATAAACACTTCAGCCACTTCTGAGAAAGAAGGGCTTCTCTGTTTACCTGAGCTCGAGCAAAAAAGTCGAGTTTAGTTACGTAACTAGCACATTTGCCGTGCAACAAACACTCCCCCAGCAGCTACTACCGGTCATGGACGTGAACATTCAACCTGAAGAAGAAGAAGAAGCACCGCGGAGCAGTCAGTCAGCTGGTAGCTGGCCAATCACGAGGGACTCAGTGTTCTGGGGGGCGGGGCATTAGCTCAGAAACAGAGTGCCTGTTCAGAGGCTGGCAGAGAGCAGCAATAATCTGGCTTAATCTGAAGAGACTATGAGGTTTTTGACTATAAATATTATTTAATTTATCTAAGTAGACATCAGTAATCTGGATTTTTGGTTCAAAAAGACCATTCTATGTGGCCTTTCAATTGTTAAGTTGTCATTTCTTTAAATAAAAATGAATATTAAAGTGAAAGCAAGGCATAAAATCATAGCGACGAGACAAAAACTTGTCCATTTCAGCTTTAAATTATGTATTTACATTAAATTTTTAGTGTTACCTTTTGTCTTTGGCACTTCTTTGAAGGGGCAAAATACAGTCATTTCCTTTAGCAGAGTGGGAGTATTTTCAGT
Source organism: Brachirus orientalis (assembly GCA_016785285.1). Lineage (NCBI taxonomy): Eukaryota > Metazoa > Chordata > Actinopteri > Pleuronectiformes > Soleidae > Brachirus > Brachirus orientalis. Next base: position 1,602,187 of record JAFBJR010000080.1, on the reverse strand, counting down.
AAACACAGTATGTAATGTTTCCCTCTCTCTTTTAATAAAACCAGTAACAGAGGAACAAATTTGGTGACGTCATGGGAGCAGCGTGGGATCACGAGCTTCAGTTTGACTCTGATCCACTGGGATTTGTTGACAAGAAAACTTATCATCATCACCAGGCGGATGCTTTAAATTTTAATCTGTTGTTGGAACAATCTCAGGTTAACCATTACTGGTTTATAAAGACGGTCTATGTGGTATTCTGCACACACAAACAGCACAGCGACATGTTTATGATTAAAAATTAACCATGCTATGTGAACGACGTGTAAACACTATGTGATTTACCGTGAAGAAAATACAACTTAAGTGTTTTGAAGAGTAAAAGTAGTAGATTTTGTACGAGTGGCAGCTATCTTGGAATCCCATGTCCGGGTTGGCGAGTTTCCAAGACGGAAATCCAAGTTCCTGCCTCGTGACCTTAGAAATTCCCAGTTCCGACTACAAACGGGAACGCACCCGGGTGCCAGGAACAACTGAACTCACAGTTTACTTACTGTTCTCCTGTAGCTTGGCAAAGCAATGATCACACACTCGTGCAGGCTGGTTCTTCAAGTACTCCAGGTAGTACTTATTAGCGGAGCAGGCCTGACACACCACCTGCACACACATGCACACACACAGAGCTGCAGTGAGGGGAGGTTCGGGTGAATAAACGTGGCCGTGGGAGCAGGGAGGTGGTCGCAGTGACGTTCTGACCTTCCCACAGGCTCGACAGTGGTGCCTCCTCCACGTGAGGGTGAATTCACAGGTGCAGATCATGCACATGGTGGCCCTCAGGTCCGGGATCCAGATGGGAGCCTTGGAGCCCAACGGGGCCCCGCTGTCGACGACACTCTCAGCCTGACGATGAGAGAAGGCGGAGGGTTGACACGGAAACACACAGGCTCAGATAAACGTCGGCGGACATAAGATGACACTTCAGGCTGTTTGAAGTAGGAACTTCCAAGTTCGGGTCAGATTTCCAATTTAGAAAGTTGGAGCAACTAATGAATTACGATTAGTTTCATAAACGATTCATCTGTTGATGATTATCTTGATTACTTGAATACTTGTTTGAGAAAATGCTGATCGGTGTTTACCAAACTTGGAAATTATGATGATGTTCTCAAACATCTTGCTTTGTCCACAAACTAAAAGATTCTGTTTTAATGATTTCTCTGTTACATGGAGCAAAGGAACCAGAAAATATTCAAATTTAAGAAGCTAAAAAAAAAAAAAAAAAACCAACAACTTTTTTTAATTATTGAAAAAACACTAAAAACAATTATAAAAAATACACGTAGTTGACAATTAATTTAGTAATCGATTAATCAAATAATCGTTGCAGCCTTATTCCATTTACGTCGGCACTCAGAACTGGTAGTGTCGTCATCATCAAGTTCGCCATGTTTCAGTTAAAAGGTTGGAAGAATTAAGGACATGGAGTTAAGAAGGACATGAAACAATATTGAAAAAGAGCTCAAATTAATTTCACTCAGATCTCTCAACAAATTTAAGAGAATCGTAAAGAAAGAGACAGAGGTTTTACCCTGAAAGAGCACGGAAAAGTTGAACATTTTTGAAAACTTCTTGTAAATTGTATGTCTTGTAAAAGAGATTTTTAATTTCAATGCAACTTCCTGCCAAATTGAAGGCCAAAAATAAATAAAGAAATAAATAATCTTGGAATCCTGACTTGGTCTATGTCGGGTTGCTTCAAGTTTCCAAGTTGGAAATTCGAGTTCAGGATGAGTTCCATCGTCAGGAAAGTCCTGTGACCTTGATTTTATTAGGTGGAAAATATGGGTTAATGGGTAATATCTGTTTTATGTGCTGTCTTTGCCCTCATAAAGTCCCTGAACCTGAAATAGCACTCTAAAGCACACACTCAAAGACGTAGGTTTTTACCTCCTCTTGACTTCGACTTGATATGAAGGTGATTTTCTTCTTGGTGTAGTCGTCTATGGCCTTGGCGATGGCCTCCAGCCACTCGTCTCTCTCTGTGGCCGAGCTGCAAACATACATGAGGACACGTCAGAAACCTCAGCTCCAGCCATCACACCCGCGTTAAAATACGAGGAGTTTGAGCGTGGAGGTGCCGACCTGGCAGACAGGATGAAGGAGCGCTCGACACTTTCAATGTTCAGCTCGTTCTGATAGGCCTCCTGACTGGGCTTACTCACCTGGAAAAACACAAAAACAGATTTAACGCCAAAAACTGTCAATTACTGACCATGTTCTTCAGAAGTCAAGTCAGAAGAAGTTTCTCTCTAGCTATTTATTTATTTTACTTGTGTTTTATGATTTACTTGTGTTTTATGGTATTTTAAAGTTGCTGTAAAGCACTTTGGACAACTGGGTTGTTTTCCAAATGTGCTCTATAAATAAAGTGGATTGGATTAGCTAATGCAGATTTTTAGAAATCAGAGCAGCCGATGGCTAATTACTGAAGTTGCAAATGAATTATTGGGTTTAGCCAATTTTCTTTTTTTCTTTCATCTAATAAAATGCAACTTTAATGACAATAAATAACATAAAAAAAAATTCAGTATCCAGTTATTGAACAACACTAATAGTCTGTCTCTTATATCTACATTTTAAATCTGCACTGTAGTGCAATTCTATACAGTATTATCAATAAAGATTATGCATAAACTAAATATCATGTCATCAAAAACTAAAAAAAAAAAAAAACACCCTTAGATGAAAAAATAAAGTTTTAGTGACTTATCGACATTTATCAAGTTTCTAAGAACAAAAAAATATAAATTCTAATAATCGGCCAATGCAGATTATTATAAAAATGGCGATTAATCGGCCCAACCAATTAATCGTTCCACCACCGAGGTTTCAAACTCGTGGCCCCCAATCGGTTTCATACGGCCTGCCTCTCTATGTCAAGTTACTATATATATGTATGTATATTTACTATATATGTTTATAATATATAGTATATAATTTTGCATTATATATATAATTTTTTTGTGAACTATATATCGCTCCATTTCAAAACACTTTCATTTTGAAATTCTATTAAATATGTCACCTATCGCAGACTGAACACACACAAAATGTTGGATATTTTTTTTTACTTGGCCTGTCAACTCCTGACCAGACTAAATGTTCACTGACCCCCAGGTCATTTGAGTTTGAGACCCACGAGGCAGAAGCAGTTTGAGAAGCACGAGGAAGCAACAATTTAGTTTCAACGAGTACAGAAACACTCACAATCGACAAACAGAAGCAATAGATGATATTATATCTATGGGGCTAAATTAAAAAAAATATATAAAAGTCACTGAGCATTAACAGAAACAAGAAAGTCAAAGAAAATCTGAGGAAATTAAGGAAAACAAACAAACAAAATAGCAACGAAATGGAAAAGGATTAAAATGAAAATAAAGATGACAGCAGTGTCTCTAACCTTCATCCCGGCCAGCGAGAGGACGCTGTTGAGTTTATACTGGGCGGACTGGACCGGAGTGGTGTACATGAGAGCATCATTAAACTGTACAGTCAAAGGAAAAACAAAATACTTATTCATACATAATACGATTTTTTAACCAGGAGCAGCTGAGAAAGTGAAAGTGCAGAAAAGAAACTGTGAATCACACACACATATTTTGGATTTCTCCACTCCTGGATATTTTCTAGACGGCTATATTTGATCACCTAGATAATATATTTAACTTAAAAGTATCTGGAGACCCATTATTGGTTTTCCTTGGATCCACTGTAGGGGCAATAAGGTGTGAGAAAAAAGACACATTTATTACATTTACTTCAAACTGCAGCCAAAAAAGATCAATATTTTTCTTATTTACAGTTTAAACAGTGTGTATATTATAGTTTGTCAGTTCTCCTTTTTATTAGGTAATTAAAACCCGTATATGGCAACACTTTCATCAGAAAATACACTAGAAAATTGTATCTTGTAACGATGGGAGAGAGAAAAATAGATGATGGTAAAGACATGTATGAGAGGGACAGGCAGGAGGAAACTTTTGAATGTTATGGGAACTGCAATGTGTATGTTTTTATTACCCAATAAATATAAACGTGGAAAAAAAAAAACCCAAATCTTTCAACAATACAATTAAGGGAAATAACAGAGGAGACGAGTTATAATCAAACTCACCAGGAAAAACATCCGCGGCTGCATGACTTTCCTGGACAGTTTCATCAGAGTTCCCTCCTTCAGAAACACCTGCACAACACACAACGGTCACAACGATGAAGATCACAAAAACGTGGTGATGTATTAAAATTGCAGTGCAATTCTATACAGTATTATCAATAAAGGTTATGTATAAACTAAATGTCAGGTAATCAAAAAAAAAAAAAAAAAAAAAAAAAACCCTCTTAGATGAAAAAAAAAATAAAGTTTTCGTGACTTATCGACATTTATCAAGTTTCTAAGAACAAAAATATGTAAACTGTAATAATCGGCCAATGCAGATTATTATAAAAATGGCGATTAATCGGCCCAACCAATTAATTTTTCCACCCCAGAGGTTTCAAACTCGTGGCCCCCAATCGGTTTCATGCGGCCTGCCTCTCTATATCAAGTTACTATATATGTATTTCTGTTTGTTTTTTTTATTTAAGTTTGCATTATATATATACACACACAGTACTGTGCATAAGTCTTAGGCCATCATTAGATTTGTTGTTTTAGCAACGCTATAATGACCGTACTGTACAATTATTTCTCCATCACTTCATTGGAACACATCCTGAAAATATGGAGAAACACATATGCAGTTTGAAAAACAATAAAAATGCTTGTATAATATCAAATATTTAGTGTGACCTACATTTCCACTTGAACAATAACACAACCATGGCTCTTTAAAACCTGGAATGGAACCCTAATGTTATTGGTCAAACCTGTGTTTCTCCTACTATTTCATGGCAACAAATAGCTGCTGTGAAAAAGGTCTATTATACCTGGTTTACTCCAGACATGTTGGAGCATTACATACACATGTTGCACAAGTTCAACTCACTGACAGGTTGATCATATAGTAGAAGACTGACTTTTAGTCACATCTTTTCAATCTAAACGCCAACGATCACAAAAGTGACATAAAAACAACAAAGCTGCTGGTGGCCTAAGACTTATGCACAGTACTGTGTGTATATTATATACATTTACACTTACTCTGCCCGGCTGAACGATCTCATGGTGACCGCTGAGACTGTACTGAATCTGCATCAGCTTCTGAAAATTATCCTGGACACAAAAAAGACACAAAACACATTGGAAAACAGTCAAAAATGAAACACCAGTGGTGAAACGTCACCTGTGAAACTTCCCGTTTTAAATCTTACCCCTTGCTTCATGATGTCATTCGCGTGGTTGGCCACTTCTTTCACGATGCCGAGGGCAGCTGTGTGGACGGAGAACACACACTTCATTTGTGTTTTTCCAAAAATTATCTGGTAAAAAACTAAAAACAGGTCTCGTCTTGCGCCTTTTTTGGTTTTTGTTTTACCTTGTGTGTCTTTGTAATCTTCTGAATCTTCTGGAAGGTTCTTCAAATAATCTGGAAAAGAAACAAAAGTATGTTCAGATGAGATGTAAATACACGTCTCAGGTGAGTCTATTTTTTAAATTTTTTTCCATACATGAAGCGCGTGGTTCCCAGTCAAAAACAGACTGTCAATAATAATATTGACATGCTACTAGCAATATCACATAAAACCGACACCTGTTACAGTTGTTTTGCTGTCTACGTTGAATCCGAATCCATGAAAAACATGAATTTTATAATAATTGTATCAGGTGAAGGCCAGATTCTCATTTTGAAATGTCCGCTGATAATAAGCGGACAGTTCAAAATGTCCACTTATCTGTCCGCTGATGATAAGCTGGATGGTCCGTCTCCTCTTTAGCCCACAGGACACGGCGTCCATGGTTTCCAAAGAGAATTTAAAATTTAGATTCATCTGACCAAAGAACAGCCTTAGACCATTTTAAATGAGCTTTGGTCCAGAGAAGACCACGGTGTTTCTAGATTGTGTTCACATATGACTTCTTCTTTACATGATACAGCTTTAACTTGGATTTGTGGATTCCACACAGTGATTTCTGGAAGTGTTCCTGAGCCCATGCAGTGATTTCCAGTAGAGAATCAGGCCTGTTTTTAATGCAGATCACCAGCATCCAGTTTTGACTTTCAGCCTTGTCCCTTGCACAGAAATTCCTCCTCATTCTGTGACTCTTTTGACGATATTATACAATGTAGATGGTGGGATCTTCAAAGTCCTCAGAATTTTACAACGAGGAAATGATTCCACAATTCTTAGACGCAGTTTGTCGCAGATTGGTGAACCTCTGCCCATCTTTACATCTGAGAGGCTCTGTCAGTTAACCTAATTAAAAAAATTAGTTGTCAAAGGCTCCTCCAGGGAATAAAATATGGGTTTATGAGATGTGCAAATCATTTCATTCTGTTTTTATTTACATTTTACACAGTGTCCCAACATTTTTTTGGAATTGGGGTTGTATTAATATGATAAAAGATTTGAGTGCTGTGTGCTATGACATTTGTAGCTGTCCAAATGGTGCATTCACTTCCCAAAATATGATGCGATGATATAAAAATGTGAGTTTAAGGGAAAAAAGGGAGACCAGATGAAATTAGAAAAAAAAAAGCCCAATATAAATAGAATCAGGAAGAAAATCCTCTGGTGTCAGACATAACGGTTGAAAAAGACCAGAACAAGTACGGGGGAAAAAAACGTTAAACAACGGAAAATGAGACAGTATTAGAGCTCTGTGTAGACTTTTATTAAAGCTGCCGTCTGTGATGTCATCTTTTGGCTAACTTTAGTCTAACTTCCTGTCTGTTGCTACTTTTAGAACCCGCCTTCCTCCTCCCCACATCTTAGAGCTATAGCTCTAAATCAGCGAGAGCCATCAGAATATACAATACTTAACATTTAAAACAACAGGGAAATATTTTTTTCCAGAGACTAGAACTGAAGGAGACACAAGAAAATTCCAAAATATTAATTCCTCCTTTAATAAGTGATCAAATTTGTGACTCCTAATGTGTTCTTATTAATTCAACTTATTTTTTTAGCAATGTAAATCTATTCCCTGGTGTCAAATTGATTTTAACTGCAGGTTTGTGTAAGTGAGACTCTCCACTAGGTGTCAGTAGAGTATCACAGAGCCTGAACAAAGTCCAACCAGAGAAGTTTCATTCTCCAGCTTCAGTGAGCAGAGGTTTAACGAACCTGTGAGCAGCAGCTGGTACTGAGGAATCCTCTGCACTGGTTTCAGCAGGTAATGTTTCAGAGCCAGACTCGCACACCTCGGACTCATCTGAGACAAAAACCACACACAGATAAACACAAACACTTTTCCGTTTAGAGACAAACCTTGTATATCTTAATTCTGCCATTCGAAAGCCTTTCCAGACTGGAAACTGAAGTTGCTCACTCTCCTGTACCAAAGTCCATAGAGAAAATCAGTGTTTTTAGCTCATAGGCACAGAGGAGCCGCTGGTTTACTGCTGCCTCGTTTAGAAAGTTTGTGGCACTTGGGGAAATATGAACGAAGAATTTCAACCATCGACATCACAAATTAACACATATGAAGTTACTGAAGGAGGCAGCAGTGGATTAATAACTCCTGTGTGCCATGATGTAAAATCAATGATTTTTTCTATGGACTTTGGTGCAGGAATAAAAAGGTTTACAAAATGACTCAAAACTTCAATTTAATATCAGAAAAAGCTGTTGAACAACAAAAGAAAATGGTGAATATATTCTTAGGATATCGTAGAGATGGTCTGGTGTAGATTTTAAATCAGGTGAGGTTTTGTGGCTAAGTTTTTCTTTGCGTCCCTGCTGAGAGTGAAGCTGAACGCTTCCAAAAACCTCAACTATCACTTTTAAGTGATGAGGTGAGAGAGAGAGACAAAATTCCAACTCAAGAAAATTTCCATGTAAGAATGTGACGTAGAAATGCAAATTTCCAGCCGTACCTCAAACTCTCGGACCACGGCGGCGAACGACGGGTTCTTCCTGCACTGTTCGTCCAGCAGAGCCACGTTGTTGTCGAACTGACGGATGTAGGTGGAGTACATCTTCAGGTACGGACCCTTCTGGACAAAAATGTCCGACAGCCTCTGGTGATCGCTCCTGTTAGCACATGAGACACAAGCGAGTTCTCATCCCGTCCATTCAGTCTGCTGTATTGTAGTCATTAGTTAAACATTTTCTAATATCCAAAAGTACATTTTAAAGCCAATATCTGTAGATACTGATCACATAAATCTCAAATAAGAGTGTTTATGCAAAATCTAGGAGTAAAACATAATTTTAATCCATGCTAGGATTATTAAGGCTGTCTTTAAAGGTAAAAGTTTGAGATAATCCTATGGCAAGTTTCATGTGTGTGACAATTAGGTTTAGGTTAGGGTAAGGTCAAAGGTTAAGGGCTAAGCATGTAGTTGTGATGGTTAAGGTACGGGTCAAGGGAATATCTAGCAAACATGAGTGTCCTCACAAAGACAGCTGTACAAGAATGTGTGTATTTTTGTATTTGTTACATCTTTAGGACATTTTCTGTCATAAACACTGACCTTGTCAGGACCAGTAGTCATGGAGACCACAATCTGGTCCTAATGAGGCTAAAACTAGTTTCTCAGGGCTAAGATTTAAATTGTGGCTGGGTTAAGGTGCAGGATAACGCTTTGATTAGACTGTCTAAATGAATGGAAGTCAATGCAGTGTTCAAAGAAGAATAGCTGGTAGTGTGTTTGCCTGGTATTCCTTATTTTGTGGGGACCTCAACCAGTTTCCACAGGCACATTAAGGGAACTTGTCTTCCTTATGGGGACAAAAATCAAGTCTCCATGACGTAAATGACTCAATTGTAAGGTGAAGACTGTATTAAAGTTAGGCTGAGGTTAGGGTTAGGGCACTAGTAATTATGGTCAAGGTTAGAGTAAGTCTCCAGGAAACGAATGGAAGTCAGTGCAATGTCCTCTGAAGTCATGGAAGTCAACCTGTGTGTTTGCGTTTGTCGTACCAGTGTGCCACCCTCTCCTCCAGCTCCCTCTGCAGGTCTCTGTTGAGCTGGTACAGTTGTGGAAGGTAGTAAAGGATCTGATTGAGGATCCGCTCGTCCACCACCGGCTTCCCGTTTTGACGTGTTGCCTTGGCAACGGCATCTCTAAAGTCCTAAAAAAAAAAGAAAGAAAGAAAGAAAGAGACACACAGAAATAAATCTCATTCTGTGTCACTCACTCAGACCCACTCACATATACAGCTGCACAGGGTGTGATGACATTATAATATACTGCTTAACAGGAACACCTGGTTATTACCTCATCAACCCCCCCCCCCACACACACACACAGAGCTGAGTCAACACTCTTTGACTGACTTTGTCCAGTTTGCCAACACATACATCCACCTGGAAGGAAACAGGGAGGCGACGCAGGACTCAGTGTCCTGATGATCAAACGCACACACACACAAATGTCTCCACCTCCTCTTATTAGGACTCTGCAGTATGAGAACTATTGACCCCGCCCGCCCCTGCTCAGCTGCTGTACACACACAAACGCTCCCTCAATCAGGACTGATAGTTTCGCTCGACACCGCAAACAAATAAGGTTCCATCTTGGGCGGCAACTAACCATTATTTTCCATACTCGATTAATCATTTGGTCCATAAAATGTACGAAAATGTTGAAAAATATTGACCATTGTTTTTCAAACCTCAAAATTATGATGTTCTCAAATATGTTGTCATTTTGAATGGTTTCTTGGTTAATATGAAGCAAAGAAACCAGAAAATATTATAATTATAGTAAGTGATTAATTGAATTATCGTTGCAGTCTGAGCTGCATTGTTTTTTTGTTAACAAAGACCAAAGACCAGCACCAGTGCTGAACTTTACACACTGCAGCTTTAAACAGAGGCTCAGAAATGAGGTTCTGCCTCATTGGGACCAGGTTTTGGTCTCTGTGAGGACTAATGGTCCTGACAAGGTCAGTGTTTATGACAGAAAATAAGTCCTACAAAAAGTAACAAGATATGTTAATGTCTAACACTAACCTAAATTCAACCACATGTCAAATTTTAATCCTAAACTTATCCACTTTTGAGAGAATTTGTAGCTGTACCTTGTTTATTGTCTTTATTTATATTGTTTACAGCAACAACAACTACAACATAACAAAGATTGTCTGGCCACTTAAAATCCCACAACCTCACTATGTTCAAAAGTGAGAAAAGATACACAGTCGACACAAAAAAACAAAAACAAAACACCAGACGCTAAACATAGAACAACTGAAATCCAGAAATAGATTGTTTTGTTTTCCCACAAAAAAAAAAAAACACACGACGTCCTATTACGATGACATTTTTTTGGTATGTGGGTCCAGAGTTTCCTCAAATGACACCAAGAACATGGATTTTTAAAAAAAAAACAAAAAAAAAACAATCAATCAAAAACACACTGGGTGTTAAGTGTCTGCACACACACATTCGTGACACATACTGTGTACACACTCACTCTCACAGTGGATTATGTGAGGCGTGTGTGTGTGTGTGTGTGTGTGTGCCTGGACGTCGTCTCTGCGGCCTGAGGAAGCAGCTGCTGCTCGGCCGGGCCGTCGGCCGACGCACAAATATGTGACCTGACCTCGTTTCTTGGACAGAGAGCTTTGACTCCTCCCCTTCTGACAACCACAGGGCGACGAGGATTCCTGCTGATCCCGTGATGGTTCCACCAAAAAAGTCACGTCCCAGGCAGACAGACAGACATACAGACAGACAGGTGGACCCCCCACCGCCACCCTCCGCCCACCGGCCTCCACATCTGAGTGTGGGCTGGGATTCCCCTCAGGACGAGACCTTGAACAGAGTCTGTCCTCGGCGTAAACAAACATGCAGACTTCAAGCCAAATGTTACAAAGTGCTGGAGAACATGGACCCAAAAACAAAGTCCAACACAGAGCTGAAATGATTATCTCAATAATCAGACAATCTGTTGAGTAATTCTTCAAACTAAAAGTAACAATAACTATGTAGTTTCAGCTTCTGAACATGCTAAAATAGTCACAATAAAGTGGAAATCTGGAACAAAACATGGCACATGGAAGTTAATGTACTTTTTAAATCAATTTTTAAAACAGTTAATTGGTTTTAAAAATTGCTGACTCTGCATTCCTAATAAATTATTCAAAGGATCAATTTGCTTAATGATTAAAATTATAAAATTTTGTCCTTGGTGTAGGTGGGCATTAAACCTAAAACTGCAAATCCCCAAAATAGCCCTGATTTTGGTCATCTTAAAATTGTGTTTCGCCATTTAGCAAACTTTCAACTAAAAGTAACATCAATTACCTGGTTTCAGCTTCTAAAAATAGTCTGTGTCTTTGTCAACAAACTGACTGTTCTGACTGTTGGTCAGACAAAACATGGAATTTGTATCTGGATCTGGAAAGTTTATAGAGACATCTACCACTAATTTCTTTTGGAATTAAAGTGAATTAACAACAAAACGCATTAAAACAATGAATTAGTAAAGAAAACAGTTGGAAATGCTGAGTCCCCATTCCCAACAGTCAGGAATTATTCAAAGGATAATTTTGCTCCTTCATTAAATTTCTCTCTTGTTGCTTTAAAATCTTATATAATTTCTGGTATTTTAGATGAAACATATTGTATGTACATGACACTGGACAATAAACATAAAATTTATAAATCCCCAAAACTGATGTGAATTTGTATCATTTTAATGTTTTTGCTCCTGTGCCGTTTCCCCTTTTAGCAAATTTTCACACTAAAAGTAATATTAATTCTCTAGTTTCAGCTTCTAAAATGTGATAAATAGAGTTTTGGTTGGGAAAAAATGTGGAATTTTAAAATGTCACCTTGGCAAAGGTGACATTTAAAGAGAAAGAAGTAATTAGCAATAAAACAAGAACACTGTAGTTGGATACGCTTACTCAGCAACCTCAAAAGGACAGTGTCAGAAACCAAAAATACTCAGTGGACTGTCATTGAGGAATAAAGGAATTAGAAAATATTCTTTCCTTTTGATAAAATAACCCAGTCAAAAGAACAAATTGATTAAAACAATCAGTTATTAATTAATGAATTGTTGCAGCCCTACTGCCTTTATGTGTCTAAATAAAGCTGTGACTTAAAACATGTTACCGAAAGAACCTCTTTTGTTCTGCTCCAGGTTTTCCTGTTGCCCATTTAATTCTAGTGTGAGAATTTCTGAACCGCTCACCTCAGCAGAGCCAAACCAAAACTCAGCTCCTCATCCGTCTTGTTCCTCCATAAAAACACGCGCACACTCGCCTGAGAGCAATCCAAGCAACAGCTCTCTCTGTATTTTTTCATTTCATTTTATTTTTTGCGGCTTCACCTGCCCACTGCTGCCCCCGCGGGAACACAAAAACACTCCAGCGCAGCAACTTTAAAAACCACAGCTGTGGAATAAGTGCATTATTCAACCTCTTCGCACTTGGCCAAGAAACTCATTAATTCGTGTCCATCCTCCAGGAAAAAGGCTTTGGTGGCCGTTCAAAAACAATCATCGCGTTCACACAGGGAAGGAAACTCTTGTGTTATGTTTGACACACTTTTGTCCAGAGCTGCACTTTCTTAAATAAAAAACAAACAAACATATGTATATATATTTTTAAAAACACTTACTATGTGTAGAAGCTTCAGGACATCCACAAATCTGATAAAAGAGCAGAAATGTGTCAGAAACACATTAGTAACATTTTGTCTTTTAAAACCCTCACGCGATCTTTTAAAAAAATAACATCCGGCACATTAATGCCAAAAATGTACCACCCCAAAATTGTTATTAAACCCAATACATATACGTATGCATATATTCAATTGATAGATTTTTCTCTGACATCAAAAATGACCATGCAGTCATTGTTTTTCAGCATTTTAACCTGTTGAATATCTTTTTCTTTTATTGTATTTCTTATTATAGTGTAGTTAAAAACAGAAAGCGTGAAACATTTTACGGATTGTACATGAGATTTATTTTGGAGGATGTGTCAGTGATTGCATTATTATTTTTTTGTAATGCCACTTTTTAAAAATAACTTCACTCTCAGCAACTTGAGTACAAAATTTTTCAAACCGTATGAATGGCTATGAAAACAATAGTTCATTTTGACCAGTTTTGATAAAAAATTCTCAGAATGTCTGTCTCTCTGTTATCCAACAAATACAGTATATATCGCTTTAGCATTTGTGAAGACGAGATGCTGCACTAGCCTATGCCAAACAGGAAAAATGCAGTTTTTATATTTTTATATTTTTATTTTCTAATGTCAAAGCGGTTCATTTATATGAGTTTACAATGGGTACATTTTATGTGCTTAAGGTTCTGAGTGTTAGTATTTTTTTTACACAGTGTTTTATTGTCATATCTTGGAAGTCAGAATTTAAAAAATATGACAAATTTCACACTGCACGCACTAATTAGCCCAAATTATCAGAGAAATTAAAGATAAAAAAAAATGACTAAGGCATGAAGGTTAAGCACAGACGCCGTTGTGTGTTCATTACTAAACCACTCACACTTTCTCCGAGCTCATGATCTCCTGGGCGATGTGCACCACCTTCTTCCTCTTCATCTCGTCCTCCTGCTGAAAAGAGCGGAAACAATAACGGTCGGTGGACGGACGACCACGGGGCGGACACGGATCACTGAACTTTACTGATCACTCACAGATTCACCGCAAATCACCATGATCACCGGGATCCTGCGTCAGCGGGTAAAAGCATCAGAGCCGAGTTTAAAGCTTCCCCCCCAAACAACACGCTGAAAGTGGAACAAACAACCCCCCAACTCTCCCTCTCCCTGTCACACTCTTGGTGGTGTGTGTTGTTGAATGGTAATGGGACGACCTAATTCTCTCTCTCTCTCTCTCTCTCTCTCTCTCTCTCTGTGACTTAATTTGGACAGCGCTCTTGGCCTCCACTTGACTGAAATGTCCCACTGCTCCTATCAGATACTGAAGATGTGAAGCCCTGGAGATTTGGGGGACATCAGTGTCACAGAGAGGGTCAAAACTCCAAAATTTTTCCCTTTGTTTTTAAATTTAATGAAGTATCAATTTGTTATTAGTAAAAAAATGTTCAACACAGATGCTTTGGTGTTGTGATTGCCCACTCAGATGGGTGGTTTATTTATTATTTATTTATTTTTACATTTTTAATCCCCATAGGGAAATTCGTACTCTGCATTTCACCCACCCTCTACTAGGAACCTTCCTGGAAGGAGCTAGGAGCAGCCACTGAGCAGTGCCAGGGGAGCAATGGGGATTGGGTACCTTGCTCAAGGGCACCCCAGCCCTTGATTTGTCAGGATTCAAGCCAGCAAACCTCTAGCTACAAGCTAAATCCCCTTTCTACTTGGCCAAGAGCTATCCTTAGTTCTAACTTTACATTATGGTTCTGAGAAACAACATGGCATCACTGTCTTATTTTTTCTGATGGATTCAAAGTGGATCTAAGGCCAAGCTGTGCTCAGTGTGCCCTCTGCTGGTCCACATGGTGATTACTTCAGATGGCGTGATCCTGTTTTGAACTCTAACAGGATTGTAAGGTTCGAGTTTGAACTTAAACCCCGGAGGTTTACATGCATATCCTAATTTCCCGACGAAAAGCGACAGCCAGAACATGTAAACAGTAAATTTAAAATGACGAGGTGGCGATTACCTGTCTGTCTGCCTCGTCCAGGTGCTCCTTGCTGGAGGTGGAGCTGTTGTCCTCTTCATCTGAAGTATGGATCTCCTCCTCAGAGTGGACATCCTGCCTCAGCCAATCACTGCAGAATCGATGGAAAGAGCAAGGACTGTTTAAAATGTGTCAGAGTGAGGAGAAGGGCAGGTGGAGTGTGTGAGTACAGACAAACCCTCCCTGGATAAATAAAGATGAAGGCATGTGTCACGTTTGCGAAACACGGAGGATAAACCGAAGCCACAATAATCTCACGCCCATTCATATAAGTCAGTATAAAAACCAAGACTTAATCAGAGATCATTTACAACAGAGTACATGACATTATGAAGGATTTCAACATCTTGACGGAGGGAGTCCAAAAAATATGGTGTGAGATTAAAAGGTAACAGACACGACTGCTAAATTTAGGGAAAATAAATATGGGAAAATGCTCTGTATATTTCCTGTGTCTAGAAACCACAAAGTCTCACCGGGCACTCCGGCTTCCTCCCACAGTCCAAAAAAAAAAACATGCAGATTTGGGGACTAGGTTAATTGGACACTCTAAATTGCCCATAGGTATGAATGTGAGAGTGAATGGTTGTCTGTCTCTATGTGGCCCTGTGATGGACTGGCGACCTGTCCAGGGTGTACCCTGCCTCTCGCCCTATGCTAGCTGGAGATAGGCACCAGCGCCCCCCGCGACCCTCAGTGGATAAAGCGGTAGAAAATGAGTGAGAGAGAGAAACCACAAAGAAGAAAGAGACATGAAAACATGGCTGAAACCTGATTTTAGCCACAAAATAAAAAGGGTATTCTTGAAAGATCCACGGCAGTTTAGGTCTACAATATGTTTAGAACATGTTTGATCACACTGTAAGACAACATTTTCAAACACAAAGTTAGAGTTTGTGTTAAAACCACTCATTCTCCTGCAACAAATTCCATAGAGAAAATCCGCATTTTAAGCTTGCTTGGACACAAGAGCTGCTGGTCTACTGCTGCCTCAATTAGTAACTCTGTGTCACTGAGGTAAACCCAAATGATAAATTGCAAATGCTGAAGTCATAAAATGACACATTTGAACTTACTGATGGAGGCAGCAGTGAATGAACAACTCCTCTGTGCTGTGACGTAAAATTGCTGATCTTTTCTATGGACTTTGGTGTGGGAGAGTGAATGTTTCACACGGGGACTTTTCCAGTTGGAAAGGGCTGTTTATTGGCGAGTTAAAGCAGAAAACATAAACTGGTTTTCCTGTAGTCCTTCGCATGCATCTGCCTCTTTCCTACCTTGTACAACCTGAACTATCACTTTATAGTTTGGGATTTTTTTGGACATTCCAAAAAGCAAACAAACTGCAGATTAATTGGTAAATGTGATAGTCAGAAATATATGTATTAGTGATTAAAATAATCTGTGTTTGCAACCCTAAATAAATGATTAGTGATTGAATGCTTTTAAGCTAAATAACATACATTTCCGGGCATTTATTGAATGAAATCAGTCCTAATTTGTTATTGTTTTTAAGGCGGGTCTGTGTGCACAACATCAGTGAAAATTTCCAGCATAATTTTACATGAAACCTTTAAAATCTGTATTGCCAGGAGCTCTATCTTCATCACTGCTGCTGTTGGCTGCCTGAGAAACACGCTGCTGCCCACAGACACTGCTGTTTGCCAGGTCAGTAAACGCAGCAACATGCATTGGTGTCTTTACTGTGTTTATCTACTTCTTATTGTCTGCTCTGTAGCATTAACACGTCTGATTCCGATTTTGACAGATCAAACAAAAGGCCAATTAATGTGTCTTCCTCATCGTCTCGTTGACTCTCCTCTTCTTACACAACATGTGAGTTCAGAGCTTTGTAGATTGTTTGTCCTGAGCAAGAAGATGACGACTCTGGATACATTTAAGAAATTAAAATTTCCTTTCACTGTCATCAACAGTCACCCACCCCCCTGTTTTTCTTTCAGGCCCATTGACAGTTTCTTTTACCTAAATCTCATTGCCTGCTCGCCTCTTCCTCAATTCTTTTCTAAACTTCTTCCCCTGTAGTGGAGCATTCCAGCTCACAGGGTCCGACACAGAGCGGCACTTGTTTACAGCCCGAGGCTTCTTACATAAACTTACCAGGCTCAAGAAAGATGCCTGGGAAACACTACAGGTTCACTCGACACAAACTCGCTGCCAGCCACTCAGCGTGCCCGACAGAATTAAGAAGCAGGACAGGGTTGAACAGTTTTAACGGATGGTTTCACACCATCGCACCACCGCAACCTTGACCTTATCACTTGCAGTGACCTAGTTTGAGCAGAGGAGCCAGGAAACGTGGGAACAGCTCTTTATCACGGCGGCCTGGACTTTTTAACAAGTACTGTGGTTAAAATAGGGATGAGCATTTCTAGCAAAAATGCGATTTGAATATTCAAATATTCTAAACTGCTGCACATGAGAGTTAGAGGAAGCAACGCAGGGTTCACAGTGTTGGGCTCATGGTTTTTCAAAGACCCTGGAAAATGCATGACTTTTGCAGGATCTACAGCGTTCAGCTTCAACGAATGGCTTCAAGATGCATTCAAGAAACCTCGTGACTTTCATCACTTCTGCAAACACACATGGAGTCCACTAACTACAAGCTTCACTGCCAAGCTTCATGTGATAAATGCATCGCAAATTAGAACGGGAGTAGAAATATTTGTTATTATAAATGCTCAAATGTGTTGATGCCATCAAATTCATAATTAGATAGCGTTTTTTTATGAAATGAAAAACATCTGACATGTTGTTTATGTTCTATTGGGAATAAAATATGGGTTTGTGAGAATTGTAAATCATTACATTCTGTTTTTATTCACTTTTTTTTTGGAATTGGGGTTATAGTTTTAACCCCATCACAGTAACTGATCGGCATTTTATAATCAGGCAAATGATGAATGACAGAACGATTGAATGATGGAATACTCGTGACCGTCCTTAGATTCAATAAGACCTTATTAAAATGTAGAGGTAGATATATGCCACTTTTTAAATGAGTGGCATTGGCTGATTATTATTTATTAGTCCACCAATTATTACAACTTATGTATCTTTGTTTTCAAAAACATGATGAATGTTGCCAAGTCACTAAAACACTTATTTTTTATTCAAAAAGTACTTTTTTTCATATTTACACATAATTTTTATTGAAAACACTGTAAACAACTGCACTGTTGCTCTAATGGTTACTAAAATTAAGCAATTTTTGTGTTATTTGTTACTGATAATATATCATCAGTTATCAAATGGAGGATATAAGGATAAGCTAGATATGAGCCATTCAAAAAAAGCAGCATCAATTATCGGCCATTAGCTGATACCAAACCCATACTGGTTGACCTTTAGCAAAATAAATGGGACCGGGTGGCCGTGTTGTTGTGAAGACAATGTCAAAATAAGGGATACATGATATTATCAGTACAATAATCAGGTTTAAAATGAATTACCAGATATCGGCAAACACGTCAAGACCCCCCAATGATGTAAACAGTAAGAGTCGTTATTTTTTTTGTGTTTTACAATGTTACCTGTGACTATATGATTAAAAATGTATATTATATTTCACAAAACTACTTTCATGTTCAGTTGTCTGTGACCTTTTCCAAGAGGTGTGATGGATGAAAAAAAAAAAAAACCCAATAATATTTGTTTACATTTTAAAGGACGTGAATTAAGCTTTTCTTTTCTTGCAGAGATTTGGGAGAAAACTGGAGGGATGAGGTTAAGACGAGGCTAAAAAAAAAAAAACCCAATAATATTTGTTTACATTTTAAAGGACGTGAATTAAGCTTTTCTTTTCTTGCAGAGATTTGGGAGAAAACTGGAGGGATGAGGTTAAGACGAGGCTAAACACAGTGCGAGCTCAGGCGGGCTGAGACAGAGGAAGAGGAGGACGACGAGGAGGAGGAGGTGGACGGTGGTTGCTGGAGGTTTATTTTCCCTGTTCTCGAGAACCGTGTGGCGTTTCTGCGATTCTCAGACATTTCCTGCTCTGGCCACTGAAAATAACCCACAGGAAAACAGGCCGACCTGCTGCACGTCAATGCGCCATTCAAATTCAATACCACTGGCTCACAGAGCTTTCACGCTCCTGTAAATATCAAACCCCCATTTTTTCCCCACCTGTGCAACCTGTCCCACACAAAGGTTCCCACGGTGAAGCTACCTATGATAACGGCAACGATTAATCCTTAAATAATCGATTAGTAAATTAAACATCAACTGTTCTGACAATAACAAGTTCTTTCAGCTTCTTAAATGTGAATAATTTCTGGTTTCTTTGTTGCACATAAAAAATAATTCATTAAAATGGAATTATTTTGTTTGGAGGACAAAACAAGACATTTGAGAACATCATCATTTAAAAGGTTTTTTTTAACATTTTCTGACATTTTGTGGAACAAACAAGTTGCAATCTTGCAATCAAGGAAATAATCTGTAATCTTAAATTACAGCCTGTAGCTTGTAATCTGAAGCTTGACTGTTGCATACAATTGTTCTACTGTCCTTGTCCCAGGTATTGGTGGGGAATCAATTTATTGACTTATTGAAGTGTGTCTCCATTCCACAAGGGGGCAACAGTCCTCCTTTCAGCTTTTGAATATTAGGTGGCTTCTAGTTTAGCATGTGGCTAGTTGTAGCAGGTCTTTTTACTATCCATTAACTATATCATTTTAAAAAGCTAGCAGAATAAAATCAGTCTCATCAGTCCAAAAAAATGTATCGGCTTTAAATTTGCCATTTTGTTGTTGCTGTTTTGTTATTCTTCTGTGTGCAAACTTTTGTTTGTGCAGGGATTGGAACAGTTGGTGCATTTGTCCTGCAGTCTTGCTGGTGTCTTAATTTGTCCAAAAACATATTTTCTTTTGCTAATTGGAGGAAGCCCCCAAGTAAATATTCCATTTAAGAAAACTCAACTTGCTTGTTTTAATTATTAAAAAACACTCAAACCAATTTATCTTATTGTTAAAGTAATGGTTGCAGTTTTAATGTAAAATATTAAAAACATAAAATGGTGCAAATACCACTTTAAAGCTAAGGAGTAATTATTACTTGCTTAAACAATATTTTTACTCAAAAACACTGTAAATCTGAATACTGTACCTCTCGTATTCGTGGTCGAGGCACCGATGATAAGGATCCTGAACCTCATAAATGTCTGAATCTGCAGCGTCGGGGTCATGAGGCCACCCGAGTCTGCCGCTGTGAAACGGCAGGTTCATATATTCCGGAATCTCCTCGTACAGGGGAACATTCTCATACTCCACTGATCCATCGCCACCGTCTCCACAAATATCTGCCTCCCCTATGCAACTGTTGGGCCGCTCCAGTCTCCTTCCCCCCTGCTTTGACTCCATGGCAGTACAGTCCAGAGACTGCCCTCCTTTGCTCAGGAGCTTCGGCAGAATCTTCGCAGAGACTCTGAGCTCCAGCAGCTTCCGGAAGGAGAGGCTTCTTTTTTGTGGGTTGGCCCGGGTTGCCAGGTCGGCTGCAGAGAAGGACTGAGCCCTCTGCTTCCCCCCCAGCGCCGGAGCTCGGCTCTTAGGCGGCATGCTGCTCCTGGTGGGCATCTGCCGGCTGAAGAAAGTCACGCATGGACGCGAAAAACGCCAAGTTGTCTTCTCCTGAGGAGGCGCGGGCAGCTCCCTCATGGGCGTGTTAGCATGAGGAGGTGCAGGTGGGCACATGGAGGGCGGAGGCGGCGCTGGCAGGCTGTGGCGTTGAGGTTTTCTAGGCGGTGCACTTGGCAGCAGCGGGTCCTCAGCGGAGAAGGCTTTCCTTGCGTGGCAGCCCAGCTTGATCTGTTTGGGGAGGCTATGAGTGATCGGGTACCGCTCAAAGTCGCCGTAGCCGTCCTCTTCATCGTTGTCAGCCTCCTCTGCCCGCTGCTCCTCACCCTCTTTTTTGTGGCTCATGGAGTCAGGATTTGAGAGCAGGACTAAAGAGTGGTAGGTGTTTTTATTCAGAGTGGGGAGAGTGTGGACTGTCCTGTGGAGACGAGGGGACAGGGAGGTTTGTCGAGGCGGTGGGACGGGTGCGTCCAATTCACTGGCTTCTATACCTGAGTCTTTTTGGTGTAAAGTGTCATCACTTGCTTCCTGTGTGACCTCCTCACCCATTGTACTGTGAGACAGACCAGCTTGACTCACTTCCCCCTCAGCTTCAAGCTTCTGGTCCTCCACCACAGGATCCTGGACTCCACCTTCCACGCCGTCCTGCCTCACCAGCGCCGCTTTCCTATGCTTGCGTGGCTGAGGGACTGGGAGAGGTTTACTGGGAGCAGCAGGAACCTGCAGCTCAGGGTGTGACCTGGAGGCAGAGGCTCTGCTGACAGGCTCATTGTTCTCCACCTGTAAAGAATCTGCACAAACATCATGTGGTGTGATAATTGAGAAGACAATGGTGCTGCCTCCAACATCACAGGCTGAATGAGAGTCTGTTAAATCCACATTTTGGTCCTCAGTTTGTAAATCCGCTTTTGTGACATCAACAGCATCCACACTTTCCGGATGTTTCACAGCATCCTTCTCTTCCTGTGCCTCTTTGTTGACCAACTCCTTGTCCAAAAGTCTCTGTCTTTGAGGTTTGTCTCTGGGCTTTTTGCAAACCCCTCTTCCAGTTTCACCATTCTCCACCGCAGCTACTCCTTCTCCGTTTTTCTCCGTCAAAATACCATTCTGCAGCAGCTCTTTGTGAAAATCGCCCCTGACCTCAGTTACACCGTTTCCATTTTCCAGGCACCGGCACTGGGAACAGTCCTGGAGCCTGCAGGAGCAGGTGGAGATGATGTAGTCCGACTCTCGTTTGCTGGACTCTGATAAAATCCCATTTTTGGAGTTGAGAAGTGAGAGACTATTGTCCAAAGCTTCCTGCTGTTCCTGAGAGACGATAAGGTCTCCGCTGGGTTTGGGTGGTGGTGGGGAAACAGGGGGAGAAGTGGCTGTTGATTTGGGGATACATGGTTTGGGAGCGAGAGCAGGTTTTTTCCTCTTGAGTGTGGAAGGAGAAGGTTGAGAGGCGACCGAAGATTGAGTGAGGATCCCGGGTTTGGGGGCGATGGGTGGGGGAGAGGGTTTAGTGGTAGCAGGAAGTTTAGGTTTGGGAGCTAATGGAGGCTTCTTCACACCTGCATGTACAGAAGAAGGACAGTTTAGGAAAAGTCAAACATTATTATTGAAGCAAAACAGAACATTCCCTCTACAAAATTTATCCTTTTTTTATTCCTAAAACTCCAGTAAACACAACATTATTTCAATAAATTACTTCATACACACAAAACTCCAAAAAACAACTTTAAATGGCGTAGCATATATGCCAGGCCTGTATTTGGCACTATAATGCTGCCACATAAACACACCAAAAGTGAAGAAGAAGACACTGACGCTTTCTCCATTTACATTAGAAGTTGGCGTGAAGACGAGTGATATCAACTCTATGTTTCATGGACACAAATCAAAGCTTCCTGCTGTTCCTGAGAGACGATAAGGTCTCCGCTGGGTTTGGGTGGTGGTGGGGAAACAGGGGGAGAAGTGGCTGTTGATTTGGGGATACATGGTTTGGGAGCGAGAGCAGGTTTTTTCCTCTTGAGTGTGGAAGGAGAAGGTTGAGAGGCGACCGAAGATTGAGTGAGGATCCCGGGTTTGGGGGCGATGGGTGGGGGAGAGGGTTTAGTGGTAGCAGGAAGTTTAGGTTTGGGAGCTAATGGAGGCTTCTTCACACCTGCATGTACAGAAGAAGGACAGTTTAGGAAAAGTCAAACATTATTATTGAAGCAAAACAGAACATTCCCTCTACAAATTTTATCCTTTTTTTATTCCTAAAACTCCAGTAAACACAACATTGTTTCAATAAATTACTTCATACACACAAAACTCCAAAAAACAACTTTAAATGGCGTAGCATATATGCCAGGCCTGTATTTGGCACTATAATGCTGCTACATAAACACACCAAAAGTGAAGAAGAAGACACTGACGCTTTCTCCATTTACATTAGAAGTTGGCGTGAAGACGAGTGATATCAACTCCATGTTTCATGGACACAAATGTATTTGGCAAGCCAAAGTTTGCAATACCAGTCAATAATACTTTGTATTTTTCACAAACAAAGAGCGTAGCAACATGTCTGCTGATTAAAACTGAATAGTACTATAGGTAGTACTAGTATGATTGCTTAACTACAAAACAAGACAGAGCTGTAAAAATAGCAGTGTGTGTATGAGAGGCAGCCATCTAAGAATTCTATATCGCTCCAACTTGCCCAAATGCTAATCCAAGTTGAGTTTTCCCAATCGGTTGCTGGTAATTGGCTGTACACATTAAAATGCAAGGTTAGTATTTAGAGTTTTTCTCCAATTTGAAACTCTTTTAAAGCTACCAACATGCTATTTCTGGGTGGATAAAAATCTAAAATATCCTAAATTCATTTATTCCTCCAATTTCCTTTAAAAGTTAATCATGCTCCTCATACTCTAACTGCTGCAATCTGTGGTTAAGACAAGGGTGAAAAGGTCATTCTTTTTGGGTCAGAGGAGAAGAAATTGAATGAATCCAACATGTGGATCTTACAAAGTTAAAAAAAAAAGTTAGTTTATAACTCTTATAAGTCTTATAACTGATTTATTTCATTGTCAGTTTGCATTAATTACATAGTTATTCAATAATGACTCAACATGTTGTATTTTACAACTCTCTTGTTACAGCAAACGAATTTAAACTGGATTATATTGGTAATTGAATTGGAACGCTACTTCCTGTTTCGTGGGCATGCTTGGCATTCTTATACTTCTTTTCCACTTTAAAGTCCACATACCTCTGCAGAAAACAACATTAAACTGAGTTGTATCAAACTGTAGTGCAATGTTTGTATTATCGTCCTCAATACCTGAATATTTTCAATTTAATTAAGTTTTAATGACCTTAAATTAAGATTTTTTTTTTTTAAATTGAGTCTGAGCACCAATAAAATGTTGTAAATTAACACAGTAGACCATATTTTCCGCTCAAACTGTTGGCTGGCCGACACCACGAGAAGTGGAGTCATCGAGCGGATGTTTCCGAAAAGGCCAACAGCCAAAAACCGCTCTGCTCACCCCTGAACACGCTGCTTTCACTCCGGACTCGGTTCAAAAAATCTGCTGTTATAATCTCATTCTGGTTTTAAACAAAGATCCCTACATGTTAGGAAAATAAATATGCTTTGTTACCAACTACTGAGAGATGTTTTTCAATTCGGCTTACAGCCTCTGTTAAAAATGTTCGCCTTTCAGAAGTGGTACATATCTCGCTGACCCAAACAAGACCTATAGTTACATCCCCCGTGGATGGCGGTGGTGAGCAGGGGAAATGGGTCCACTACACAATCCTTATTCCTTTTTTGTTTATCCAAATAAGCCGAATCTACCACTGTGTGCTACAGACACCGTCAAAATTGATAAACGACATAACTGGGCATATATGGGTGGAAAACAACAGATGAAACATTAAAATGCCTGTATTTTTAGCGGAGTTTTGGCCTAGTGTTTTCGCCGTGGAGGAAAACGCCAGGTACCTACACTGAAGCCACTCGAGTCGTGGAAAAACACAAGCAGATAACTTTATGGCTCATTTTCCGGTGGGTGAAGTGGGTCAACTTAAGGTTTTCTCTCCAAATCCACGCAGATTTTGTCACATTTTTTAGTATTTAAACAAAAACGGTGCAGCTTTACTTTTAGTATCATCGTGTCCGACTTGTTGCATCCACGGCAGGACAGATGTGTGTAAGACAAAGGATTTAACCCCGTCCAGCTGCAAATGGAGCGTGCAAGAATGAAAATACAATGTGGAAAAATACCCCACTTTTTAAATTAGACAATAAAGCGGAAACTGAACCCAACGTTAAATCTTATTTAGAAAGCTGTTATTAAGAAAAACTGTAATTAACTAAAAATAGAGTGGATGCTAGCGACCGCTACTACACTCAGGTTTAAGTTTTTAGATTTTCGGCGTAATAACCGTAAACAATTAAAGTTGTAATCAGTGTTTTTTTCCTAACACTTTAAAGGTTTAGCCAACTTAAAATTAGCTTCCCACACGAAACAAACCTGTGCTCATGACTCCCGACTTGCTCCTTTCTCCATGAGTGAAGTCGCTTTCAATGGAAATGCGAGGAAATGAGCGTTATTACTCCCTTCTTCGACAACATTGTCAGTTTAACATACGCGTCGGATATTAAAAACACGCAGCTCCAGTGCTGTGGTTTCTTATCTCCTCAGTGGATACACGAATAAAGTCTTTACGTCTGTTACTTTTCCCATTTTTTCCCAAAGTTTTTTTTTTTTTCGGGCCACGGTGCTTTTTCCCAATAAAGTCAAGCACATCGCAATGCGCAATGCGCATCCGGTTGAGGCTTTTCATAACAAAAGTGTTGCTAAAAACTATAGGTACTTAATCAATATACATCAGATTCAATGTGTTGCACAGACAGTTTGAACGTTGATAAGTATATATTGTTTTTTATTTTATTTTTATTTTCTTTCAATTTAGCACCCCAATATTTACATGCATAATGTAAATATAAAAGACATATACATAACTCAGTGTGAAAACTATAGACGTTTTATATTTTGTCTACCAATGTGGGGGTGGCTGCTCATAACTATTTAAAATTAACAATATTTCAGATTTTAACGTATACATGTATTTCACCAAATAGGTAGGGCAGAAAGTTTATGTTAAGAGTAGAATAGCAGAAAAACAAACAGGTATACATAGGTTTTGAACTATTAATTGCAAGTCATACCATCATCACAATGTTTTTTAGTGGTATTGCATTTTGCATAATATCCACAAAATATTCAGTTCTATAAAAAGGTCATGTAAATTCAAGAATATGCAAATAATAATAATACAATTGCACCAATGTTCGACAAATTAATTTATTTTTCTGTCAATCTAAAAGTCTAGTTGTCAGATTTTAGTTTTGGTTTTAAAATTAAAAAGGACATATAATGTATTCACTTGTATGTTTTTGTGACTACATTTAAATTCCCTTAAATTTCTGATGTTAAAACCTTGTGAAAATTATTTTGAAGGCAATTTACCAGTTAATTTCCGCTAACTTTACCTTCCTCTTGACTCGGTCGCTGCCTCTCGCTACCGCTTGAGGCGTTCGAACCTCCTCGGGATTGTCCGTTGCTCGCGAGGAAACGACGACTGAGGAGGCGAGCATTGTGGGAAATGTAGTTCTTCGCGCTACTATCCTTAGCAGCCGGCGGCTAACAAACCAAGCTGCAAACTTCAGTGCCAGGACGGTTCCTGTGGCCACTCTCGTCTGCCACTTCACAATGCTAAACGGGCTGCGCACAGATGGCGGAGAGCAATGACTGAGGAGTTCGACGAAGATGTGGTATTTGAGGTTCGTATGTTTCCGTCTTTATTTAGCGTAAACTTGTAATGCTTTGTCATTCCGCGCTATGTCTAAGCTAAAAATATAGCTAGTTTTAACATTAGCTTGACGTTAGCAGAGCTGTAGCCTTGTTGCCAGGCTTTACCAGTGCTAAACAAATCTTCATTCTTGGCTGGCCGCTCACTGCGGCTCTGCCAAGCAGCTTTGTCGGTTATGAGGGCAGCTCAGCCGAGGCCAGTGAGTGAGCTCCATTGTTGCTGATGTTTCATCAGAACCGGAGCAGCTGGAGCAGTAGGTGGGGTGGGGATGTACAGAGAAGGTCCAATGCGTCGGTTCTGGAAACACACACACACACACACACACACACATCCTGATGATGACAACATGAGTATCGGCTGTTTATGACAATGCACGTGAGTAATGTTTCATTGCTTGATTTAAATCCTACTTGCATTGTGTTATTATGACCATGAGACATAGTGTGTCACTGACGTCAGAATGTAGGCATGGGACGATGTGAAAGATTTACGCAATTCACGATTTTGAACAGCAGCAGTAGATGTCAAAAGTGTTTTTTTTCAATAGGGAGACTTAATACTAGCCTTTTTTCTTGTTCGATGCCGATACCACATCCTTGAAAATCTACCAATACCGATAACAAAGTGCATTCCGGTCGTAGTCGGAAGTCGGAATTCCAGAGTTGCGGGAGTGTTCCTTCAATCGGAACACCATCCCAAGTTGGATTTCTAACTAATTTTGTCCCCTACAATTGGTGCGTTCTAGACGTAGTCGGAATTTCTGAGTTGAGTGGGTATTCCTGTTGAAGGAACTTTCAACTACGTCTGATTGTGTTTGGAATGACCCTGACTACTTTTTTGTTTGATACCGATATCATGACACCTAAGTATTGATCTGCCAATATTATGGTGTGTTCTAGTTGTAGGCAGAGGCCAGAATTCCAGAGTTCCAACTGGAACACCAACGCAAGTTGGATTTCTAACTCATTTTGCCCCCCCACAATTGGTGCGTTCTAGGCGTAGTCGGAATTTCCGAGTTTCAACTACGCCTAACTATGTCTGGAATGTCAGTTGTGTATAAGTGAATAATTTCCATTTTCTTTGCTCCGTATAAGAAAGCAGTCATTAAAACTGAAAAACTGTGGTTGTGGACAAAACAAGACCAAACAAATACTTGATGAAAGTAATTGTTAGTTTCAGTCCATGTTTCTGAGTTCAGCATTTTGGTACATTCCATTTAAATGTGAAGTCAGAGTTCGGCCCTGAGATTTGACCGCGATCCAGTTGAGAAGTCCAAATTACCGTTGACGCAAACGTATCCCATGTGTGCTGCTTTTAGCTGCTCATAACTGCTGTATCCCAGGATATAAGTGGAGACACCTTTTGTTTTACAGTGTTCCGGCCATATTTGAAAATAAAAAGTACACAGAGCAGAGATATGGATGATATTAAACCTTGGAATCACTCTGGGGAAAAAACAGAATGAGTTATTTCTTGACCCTCATGAAACTGATGACTGAATCACCATATTTTCTTTCTTTCACCTCTTTTCCGTCCATTTGGTAATATTTTCTCCGTCTCCATCCTCATCCACCGTTCCAGTCTTTCTCTGACTGACCGTGTCTCTGTCTCTTCGCAGAACTCTCCTCTTTTCCAGTACCTGCACGATCTAGGCCACACAGACTTCGAGGCATGTCCGACGGCGTCACAGGAAGAGGAGGAAGATGGCGGACAAGAGGGCGACGGAGAGCAGCAGAAAACTTCAGTGAGTGTCTCAATCACGCTTTTCTACTGTCCTGCCCTTTCAAAAGAGTAACTAATCAGCGCCCCTTTCTGCTAGGTTAAAGATGCACTAATTCATTTATTTGTTTTGTTATTGATCAGAAAAAAAATACTGACTTAATTGATCAATTGATTTTTAATTCATTAATCAATTAATTGCCAACTGTTATGGTCACTTAATTATTTTTAGTTTGTTTTTTCATAAAAGCAAGTTCTCCGACAAAGGTGAGTTCTTCATTACCAGTAGATGTTTATAGGATCTTTTTGGTTTTGATCTTTTTGACTAGGATTTTCTTTTTTTTTTTTGATTGAGTGTGATTAGTGCCAGTTTTCATAGAAAACTATCATTCAAATTTAACTTTGTGAAGAGATTTTGGCCCCGGCTGTAAACGGGTGTTTGGGGTTGAAGTCTTTTTAGGGTTTTAGGGTTAGGCATTTAGTTGTGAAAGTTATGGTTAGTGAATGAGTGTCCTTGCTAAGAATGCTTCACAAGTGTGTGCGTTCTTGAATTTGTTCCCCTTTTTAGGACTATTTCTGGCATTAACACTGACCTTGTCAGGACCAGTAGTCCTCACGTAGACCAGAACCTGCTTTGAATACATCTTAGGTTTCGGTTAGGGTAAGGCTTTAACTTGTTAGGGTTAGGGGTAAGGCTTTGTTGAGGCTGTCCAAATGGATCACTTGTCTTCCTTTTGGGGACAAAAATCAAATTATTACATTTTCAGGCGAAGTCATGTTCCATGGTTAGGATAAGGTTAGGGTTAGGCCATTAGTAGTTATGGTTAAGGTGACAGTTAGTGACCAGGAAATGAATGTATGTCAGTGTCATATCCTTTGAAGTCATGGAAACCAGTCTGTGAGTGTGTGCTTGTATATACATCTTTGTGAGGACCAAACAACTGTATAAAACATGGGAAGTGAGGACATTTTGTCTGGTCCTCACATTCTGTCAAACCTTTAAATGGGTTAAGTTTTAGAGTTATGATTAGGTTTGGGTTAAGGTCTAGATTAGGGTTAGGATTATGGTAAGGTTTAGATGAGGTGTTCAGTTGTGATGGTCAAGGTTAGGGATTACGCTTGTTTAACATGGACCAAATGCAGAGTGGGCTGTGTGAACCTCGGTTTATTTGATTGTGACTCTTTGACTTGTGCAGTCAGACAGAAAGTAATTAATTTGACTATTGACTCTCAACAGTCACACACACACACACACATCATCAGCTCACAGTCATCCACAGACCGAACAGATGCTGCACTTGAGTCACATAGTTTTGATAAAGATGTGACAGGAAATGGACTCACACACGCAGACGCAGGTATTTATTCAGTCTTTTATGTCTCTTCACTGTGTGACCAGAGAGAGAGGCTCTCACTGCCTCGTGTCTCTGTCCTGCTGCTGATTTTAGAAGTGATGTGAAGGAGCAAATGTGATTACTGAGACTCACTCTGCTTTCCTTCTGACATCATCATGTCATTCTCGCAATCTATGGGTGTTTGTGTGTGTGTGTGTGCCTAAACAGCTAATGTCACTTGTGTTAATCTAATTCAACATTTAAGGTGGATGAAAAATGCGTTCTGGGAAGCTGGGAGTCACATGACACCCCCCCCCCACACACACACACACACACACCTCATCCTCCTCTTACCCCTGGACAGGAAAAAGTGTTGTTGTTTTTTTTCTTCAGTCAGGAACTTTCCGTACGTGTCATGCTTCCTCTCTGCTGCGCTGCTGTTGTTCTTAGGATGTTCAGAAGGATAAAGGACTTCGGATGAGACAGGAAAGCGTTCGGATCGTCCTTCTGCGACCCGTTTCCTAGAGAACCAGAGAAAGTCGGAACCAAGAGTTGACCTGTTGTTCAAACTGAGTTTATTTTTGTTGATAAAAACCATGGTGTGTACAATAAGATCATTATCTTATTGTTAAATAATCAAAACATGGCACTCACATCTTCCCAAAGCCAAGCCTTCACCTCTCAGTGCTTCATTTGTTTTGACAAAAATCAAATTTTAGTTTTAAGACACTTTTAGGACTATATGTATGTGTAAAACAAGCAGTAAGTTAAATTCTTAAAATTCTGAGTAAATTAGATTCTGAAGTGGCTAATTATTGATTAAAAGACAGATTTTTTGGGGGGTATAGTACACTCTATGATACGTTAGTGTCTCTGCTCATCGTTTCACAACAATCAGTCCACTGCTTCCTGTGATACAAGCAGAATACTGATGATGCAGATAACTGCAGTGACAGTACAGACGTGTGTGGTCGGCTGTGAGGACAACTGCATATTTAAACCTATCTTTGTCTGGTCCTCACAACCTTAAAGAGCTTTGTGATGCTTCGGACTTGGTTTTAGGGTTAGAATTGGGTTTAGATTAAGGGTTAGGATTAGCCATTTACTTGTGAAGGTTAAGATTAGGAATAAGGCTTTCAGTGTCCTAAGAAGGACGGCCTCTTAATCATTGTATGGTCTGGCTCTTTAGGACCTTTTCTGGCATAAGACCAGTAGTCCTCATGGAGGTCAACCCTCATTTCTGAGGAATTGGTTAAATATTTATGCACTGAATGCACAATCCTAACCCTTAACTTAAATTTTTTAGAGGCCTTAAACCTCTAAAAGTCCTTTAAAGTTGTGAGGACCAGGTCACAATTATAGGTCTGAATCTAAATTTGTCCTCACTCACAGACACTGTTGGCTGTGATTATTGACCAGTGTTGTGTGAACACCCCATTTCTGAAGCTCAGTCTCCAGTCACTAATCAATACGACTAACACTAACATGCTTTAGCCCCAACAGAAAAGTATCAGAGTTCAGAGAGACTTTCTTGAGTGGATCAATAACCTTATTATTTCTCACACACTGGACTTTAAACACATTTAATGCCATACAATAGATTCTTTTGACATATTTTGATCATGATACCTTGAAATGAAAAAGATTTGACTTCAAAATAAATTTTATTTATTTAATTTTCTCACAAATTGTATGTTGTTCATAAAATAAATGCAGTGTCTTATGATTTGTATATTGTGATTATGGTTATTTAGGTGATTCATTTATTAATTATATAAGTATTACTAGAAAAAAAATGAACATTTGAATATCCAATGCTGATATTTGTTGAATATTCAAATATTCTAAACTCTAGTACATGCAAGCAAGTGTAAGTAACTCAGGATTCGGCATGGTGAGCTAATGGGACAGCTAACGTGAGGCATTCAAAGACCCTGGTAAATTCCTTTACTTCTTTAGCTTATATAATGTGCTTAGTTCAGAGGACCAGCTTAAAGATGCATTCAAGAAACCTCGTAATTTCCATCACTCCTGCAAACACACATGAAGTACACTTACTACATTCTTGCTGCTGCTGCCACCGTGTGATAACATGTGCACCACAAATTAGGTCATCACTGAAGCAGTTTATTTTTAATATTTTTAATTAATAAAGCATTTATAGTTTTGATATAATAAGCATTGTTTATGCTTATAGTAGAATTCTCATGTTCATTCCAGATTCCTACTGCTCAAAAACAAAGAGTTTCAGTTTGTGATGTCACAAAACTCACTAAGCAGATTATTTAAGTGTAAATCCTTTTCCTAATCAGGGTTTAAACCATGTTTTTGGTGGAGATGGAAGGAAAAAATGTGCAGCGTTTTGAAAAGAGGTGTTTTTTTTTCTTTTTCTGCTGTGTGGTGATTGGACGCCCCCGACTGTTTACTCTGTTGCAGTCTGCGAGGAAATGTGTGTTTCTGACTGTGTATTGTCTCCATAGAGAACCATTTTGTCTTTTCAGGCTTTTCTTTTGAAAACATTTCAGGTTTTTTTTTTTTGAGGCTGAAAATGTAATAAGTTATAATTCCAGGGCAGCAGAAATCCAGCTAAAACTGGAGCAGTGATGTGGGGTCTCTGTGCCCACGAGTGAAAGTTTTACAAACACACATTGCATTTATTGTTGTTGCCTGAAAGAGTTTGTCTCCAGGGATACGTCTTTTGACCGTGAGTGAGTGTTTACACACACTTTGTGTGTGTGTGTGTGTGTGTAACATGCACTCAAAGAGAAAGAGAAAGCAGGAAAATGACTGTAAGACTTGAAGGTGTATTAGTTAGTGTTTTATTATGGTGTATAATTTACTTTTACTGATCCACTGGGGCTGAATTAGGCCATGAAATGTTTGAAAGCACCCTCTGCGTGAAAGTGCTGCAGAGCATTCCTCTACCTGACTGCTTTATAAGAAGTGTTTCCCTGTGTGTTTTGCAGGGAGGCTGGCTGTGGAGGTTGGCTGAAGTTGTGTGGAGATGGAGCCCGTTTCACCAGGCAGCTGCATCTCATAAGCTGGAGCAGCAGCTGGTGGGTAGAATGAAGAACCAGAAAGGAATGCAGGCCCTGAAATAATCGCATTCAACCGGTTTTTTTCGCCTCCTTCCATCCCGCAGGACGCCGTGTTCGGCCAGTACTCGGTGAGATGCATCCTGGACCAGGATGTTCTGCTGCAGGAGGACGTGGAGCTCATCGAGCTGTTAGACCCGAGCCTGCTCACGCTCGCCTCCTCGCCCTCGGGCCCACCCAGCAGAGCGAGCGCCCTGCCCAGACCAAGCCTCATCGCCCGGCCTTCCCTATGGTACGAAACAAAACACACACACATGCTGCTGTGGACAGGTAAGATAATTGGATCACCAGAGAATTTAACGCTTTCCAACACAACACCTGCACTAACTGAAACTGTACACTCAAAAACAACAATAATTAACATTAATATAATATTATGCATACATACATATATACCTAAATTATCCTGGTCATGTTTTAACGAACAAATTCTTACAATTTGTTGCAGAAATGTTAAAATATTGTAAAGTACTTGAAGATTCAGATTCCTTTATTGACATTTTTTCATTATGTACCTCAATACAGCAAAATTTACATTAAAGAATAATGTGGATTAAAACCAAGTATCATTTAGAAATAAATAGGCCCCAGTTAAAAAAAATTGATAATATTTAATCATTCATTGTAAAGTATTTCATACGTTTAATTGTCGTTAAAGATATATGTAACATTTCTGCATCAAAATATGAAAAGAAAAACACCAAGATAAATGTTGAACTTTTTCACTTTAAATTCATATAAATCTGTGTTTATATTGAAGGTAATCGACTGTTTTTGGTTACGATTGCCTTTTCATGACTTGCCTTGCAGAGCTTCTGCTGTGTTTTTTTTGTTTTACATAGCATTGCCTTTGACAAAATTTTAAGGGCGATATTTGCAATTTCTTAGTAATAGGCATTGGCCGATTATTATTTATAAATCAGCCAGTTATTACAAATCAGTATATTTGTTTGCAGAAACTTGATGAATGTTGCTCGGCCAATAAAACTCGAACTCTAATCAATAAAATCAATAAAATAATAAAATAGATGCTGTGGAACTCTATCATAGAACAGAAACACGACAGTGCTTTTATTTTGAAACAAGTAACAAAACCGAGAGGATCAGTCACTTAATCAGGAAGTGAGCTAAAGCTCGTGATCCCATGCTTCTCTGTTGACGTCAACAAACCATGTCTTACGTTCTTGTTTGTAGTTTTAGAATAAGTATTTTTCATACGTGCTTTAAGCAAGAGTCTTCCTGTACGCAGCCAGAAAGTGTTTCATGATTTGAAGCCAAAGGGGTACGATTCTCTTGGAAAAAGACAGTTGTGAGTTTGTTGCAAAGTGCAGTCAAATCTTTAAATGTTACTAATTCTCATTCACTGGACATGTCATTATAAGAAAGGGAATGGCAGATCCCACCACTCACAATAGTTTAATAAAATAAACTACAAAGAAAAGTGTTACAATTTGTTGTATAAACACTTTTTTATATTGTTTATAGTTTATTTTAAATTGTCAGTGTTCCTCTTCACTTATTTGGTAAAAAAATAAGTGAGCCTTTGTCCTCTTGTCTCTCAGGGACATGGCGAGTCTGGTCGGCCTGGCTGCAGTGCTGCTGGGTCTCTGCTCTGCCCCTGAGGGCCTCTGGTCCCTGGCTGTGGCCCCGTGGAGCCTGGCCCTGCTGGGCTGGGTGGGTCTGAGGGGGATCACGCTGTGGAGACTGGGCCGCATGCAGTCGGCGGTTCACGCCAGAGCCGCACAGCTCCAGACTCTGGTCCACAACAGCAAGAATCTGACGGGTTTGTCCCGCAAAGCTCTGCGTCTGGTGCAGGAGACCGAGGTCATCTCCAGAGGGTTCACCCTGTAAGTGTGCTGGTTTATCTACTGTACATCCCACCACGTCATAAGCATGATGTGAATTAATATCCACCTGTCACTGCTTCGTCCAAGCCTGTTGAGTTTATTTTCCTTTTTATGTTGACGGTTGTTATAATTAACCCACCTCCTCAAGTCGCGTTTAATTATTCATGTTGCAGTTGTCTTGTTACTATTTGTCTTCAGCTCTAGTGTCACAGAAAAAAACTGCTTGTTGCTGGTTTGATTATGAGTTATTTAGAGAACTAGTTTAATTTAAAATATGTGCTGTGTTCATGTCTGCACTGTCTCATTGCATCGTTCTGTCACGCAATATAGCGAACTGTCCCGTGCTGTGTCGTTCAGTGTTGTGTGTGCCCCCCTGCCTCTTTGGGACGTCTCCACAGTTGTATCACATTTCACTTGTCAAGTTTGCTCGACAGGGTGAGTGCGGCCGGCTCCTTTAGCAGGGCGGGGCCGGGGGCGGTGCCACGGGGCCAGCAGCTGATCGGACTGAGGAAGACCCTGTACCGGGCGCTCCGCTCGGCCTTCAGAGCCTCGAGACGGGCCACCTGTCACATGCTCAAGGCATATCCTTTACCTAGAGATTTTAGCCTTACCTGGTTTAACTGGAGAGAGTTACCCCACGTGAAGGGAGTAACTTTACTTGGAGCATAGTTTTACCTGGACAGAATAGCTTTACCTGGAGAAAGTAACCTTTCCTGGAGAGAGGAGCTTTACCTGGAAAGTGTGTTAGTACTTGAAAAGAGTAGTAGTACCTTGAGAGAGTAACCTTACCTTGAGAGAGTAACCTTTCCTGGAAAGAGTAACCATCCCAGGAAAGTTACCTTACCTAGAGAGAGTAGCTTTACCTGGTTTACCTGGAAAAAGTAGTAGTACCTCGAGAGAGTAACCTTACTTTGAGAGAGCAGATTTACTTGGTTTACTTTGAAAGAGTAGAATCAAAGCAACTTTTCTGGAGAGATAAGCTTTACCTGGTTTACCTAGAAAGAGTAAGTACTTGGAAAGAGTAGTAGTACCTCGAGAGAGTAAACTTACCTTGAGAGAGTTACCTTTCCTGGAAAGAGTTACCTTTCCTGGAAAAAGTTACCTTCCCTGGAAGGTTACCGTACCTAGAGAGAGCAGCTTTACCTGGAAAGAGTGATAGTAGTAGTACTATACCTGGAGAATGTAACCTTTCCTGGAGAGATTAGCATTACCTGGTTTACCTGGAGAGAGTAACCTTACTTTGAGAGAGTAGATTTACTTGGTTTTCTTTGAAAGAGTAGATTTACCTGAATCAAAGCAACTTTTCTGGAGAAATAAGCTTTACCTGGTTTACCTAGAAAGAATAAGTACTTGGAAAGAGTAGTAGTACTGTACCTGGAGAAAGTAGCTTTACCTGGAGAGAGTAACTTTTCTGGAGAAAATAAGTTCATGACATTTAAAAAAAAAAAATGGAAGAAACATTAATTTAAAAGGTAAAAAAATGAGGCTGTGTTTCCTTAACGCATTCAAACGTTTCCTCTGAGCTCTGAGATCGATAACGTGACCAACTACGTGTCCGCAGTGCCACTGAAGGAGCTGGGGCTCGGCTTGGGAATCGAACACCTGGGTGACGAACAGGCCCAGGAGCTGACAGACGACTACAGCCTCCCTGCACTCAAGGTAAAGCCACGTGGAATCTATTTTCTGAACTCAGGCCTACTTATAATATGATGAAAGACGTCTTCCGCTTGTGTGATGATGGATGAATTCTTTGGTTCGTTCCCCTGCAGATGCTCTTCCAGCTGTGGGTGGGACAAAGCTCTGAATGTTTCCGTCGATTGGCCCTACTGCTTTCCCCAAGCCGAATTGAGGAGCCACAAGAGGGCCCAGTTCCGGGAGAAACCCACGCTCCCTCTCCGTATCCGCTGCACCGCTCCATCGCCGCAGTGACGGAGCCCCTGCATCGCGCTCTGGCCAGCTGCCTCGACGAGGTGCAGCGCAGCTTCGACTTCCACCGCCACTTTGAAACCCAGCCGAGGACGACGGGCTCCGACAGGGCGGGACGAGCCCGGGAGAAATGCAGGGAGCTCAACACTCTGCACACATCAATTCGAAGCCTGCAGCTGCACCTTAAAGCCCTGCTCAGCGAGTGAGACGCTCACACAGAACAACACCCTCCATCTGACCTGGCTTTTCATCTTTCACAAACTGGGTCAACAAAGCCATTAGACACAGTCTAGACAGAAGGGAAGATTTTAGGGTTTCAGTCCAACTTTATTTATTTATTTATTAGGGTTGAATCAAAACCTAAAATAACTGCAAAAAAATCCATTCAAAAAAATAGTTGCATCACATTTCTACTAATGACAGTCGTTAAAAACAATACGAGGTAACATTGATTTGGCAAACAGACATCTGTGTGTATTTAAATGTTACTTAATGTACTACAGCTTTAAGAGATGCTGATGGTTTTAAGAAGCATTTTAACTCAAAGACGAGTGAAAAGTGACATTAGAATATTTTATTATTTTTAGATGTGAAATAGACTGGGGAGATTCTGCTTGTAGTTGACTTTCAAACAACAACAAGCTTTAAAAGATGATACATGTTTTTAGGCCAGGGGTCTCAAACCTCCCCCATTCTATTTCTTGTGGCCCACCACTTAAAATCAAGTTAAAATTAGTTATTTCTGTCTTTTTTTTGTTATTTACAGATTTATTTTGCCTCACATATTTTTTTATTGTAAACAAATAATACGCCATATCAAATCACACACTTTTTCAATGTGAAAATCTATGAAATATTTTGTTATTGCAATATCATGATGGAATATCGTGGATTTTACAGTCTAATCACAAAACGAACACGCCTCGCCCACCGTTGACACTCTTCTACTGCCTCCTCGTCTTTGTCAGGATGATCATCCTGGAGGACGACCTGGAGAAACTGATGGTGTCGAAGCAGCTGACGGAGCTGACCAACGAGGGCTACCAGGACCTGAGTGACCGGCTGCACCAGCTGCACCCGCACATGCAGGCCAGCGCCGGCTGCTGGGAGGACACCATCGGTCAGGTGGAGCGCATGCTGAGGCGCGCCAATGCCTGTCCTGGTGAGGGAACGCAGAACCTCTTTCGGAATAAAAGTTTTTATAAAACACAGCCGGGGCTGCAAGTAAAAGAGATTTTTGAGTTTTGTTCTGTGGGACATTAAAAATACTTTGCTGCTCCTGAACTCCTCTCTTCAGATGAGCATGAACAAATACCTACATCTCTGAAAGGCTTCACCCATTTTTTTACGTTTTATCATAGTTTCTTTTTAGACTAGAGAGTACGGATGAACATTTAATCAGACTTTCATTGAAAATGCAATATGGAGGCGCAATATTTACTTAAATGACCATTTTAGATTAAATATTGTCCTGACCTCTACACACAATATTCTACAGACGGAAGAAAACATATTTGTTCCTCACACATTCATCATTTTAAATATGTTCATATTCTAATGAAAATAAATATGTGAAAATTGCCATTCCTTCTCATATTGCGAGTCATAGTGCAGTCGCATTTTCAGTCAAAATAATCGCAATTAAATATGTATTCCAAATAATGCAGAGCGGTGGTAGTTGTATTAAGAGTTAAGAGTCTTTATTGTCATTGTACAGTAGTACAGAGTACAATAGCACAACGAAATTGGGGCACAGCTCTCCCCTCTGCAAAGGTAATATATAAATATAGAATATAAATAACCAAAACAAGCATGCAAAAAAGAATAAATACAATATTGCAATAATTAGGAAGTAAATTACTGCACATATCCATTTTCCAGAAAATATTGCAGTTATTAAGAGGTAGCAAGTTATTGCACATGTCCATTAAATATCGCACATATTATTGCACTTGACAGTTATTAAGACGACACATGATTGTGTCAAATTTTTGAGTTTAGCAGAATTATGGCCCTGCTGTAAAAACTGTCTCTAAGTCTTAAATCAGCCCTTTCCCTTTCTGAAATATCCTGGTCAAAGTCTGTCATGTCGGCCTGAAAACACACTCTAGAGAAGGTGCAGGCGTGTTTTTCTCTGTCCCAGATCACTTAAGTAACTTTATTTTGAGAGGTCTGAGATTAATATTGCTAAAGAAAATCATGCCTACTACACCTTTATTGTGTTGGTTATGTTCTGGATTCATAGTGTGGTCCATAAAATGTCCGAAAATGGGGAAAATTTGATGACGTCTCTGCATATTTTGTCCACAAATCAAAGATATCCAGTTTTTTGTCATAAAGGGGCAAATAAAACGGAACAGACTCACATTTAAAAAGCATTTAATAAGAAATAGACAACACAGATTTATCGATTTATTAAATTAATTGGTGGTAATTATCAATTATTTATCAATTTGTGTCATAAAGACGGTTAATAACGTTCTCCATAGTTAACAATCACTTCAGCTGTAAAAGTCATACAGACATTTAAACACACTGGCACTTTAAATATAGATAAATTACTGCTTTCTTTCTTTTTTTCTCACATTTAACCCCATATTCGTCACAGAGCTGTTACAGACACCCATTTACAGTGGCTCTATTTTTAGCACAGACTTCCTCCTTCCTTTTAACATGATTTAATATTATAACCAGACACGGAGGAAGTAGCTGCTCCACAATTTAGGATGAGAAACAGACCAACCAGTCAGAAAAACGTGAAAAAAATGTTGTTGTTGCTCAATTTGTCGCATTAATGTAATTTTGCACCAACTCAACAGGTACTGTGGAGGGCGTGGAGCAGTGTGGGACTCCTGTAGCTGAGATTCCTGTTCCTCCTCCTTCATACCCGCTGATTCTGGACAGAGACCCTGTGCCAGAGGAGCTGGTGAGAGAAAATGTCCACCTTTCACCTCACTTCCTCCATTGTTTTCCTTTATTTACACCAGAGAAAACACCTTCATCATACTCAGTATTTACGGACACATCCCTTGTTTATCGTAACTATGATGTGTTCTGTCTGGTTTCGCCAGGAGTGGGAGGCCTACGTGTCTGACTCGGACTCTGACGGCGAGGGCCGAGGCTCTTGGTCTGACATGCTGTCACCGGAGGAGCGGGAACGCCAACGCCGGGAGAGGGAGGAGTCTCGCCGCGTCCTGTCAGAGCTGAAAGCTGTCCTGGGTTTCCGTGCGTCGGAGGGAGAGAGGATGAAGAGGAAGCAGCTGCTCTTCAACGACCAAGGTCTGCCCTGGAGCTGCAGATAGAGAGAGAGATAGACTTTTTATCTTGAATCTGTCGTGAGATGAAATGTGTTAAATTAGGTCAAAACTAGCATTTTATCCCAAATTTGACCTTCTAATCAATAATCATGAATCACTCAACTTTTAATAATTGTCTCCCTCTTAATTTGCTTTGAGGAAAAATAATATTTTGTCATCAAGTGATCAATAATTTTTTTTTTCATTGAATAAAGCACTTCCATTTAAATGGATAGTTCTGTTTTTTGATAGTATACAGAAGGTGAAAACCCTTTTTAGCCACTTGGCAAGAGGTTCACCCTAATGAAAACTGCATCAGCTTAAGTGCAATATTTTAACAGTATATTCACAGCTTTACCTCACTAGTTTGACAGCATTTTACACCATGAAAATTAAGTTTGTTTCGCTTTGTAAACCACCCAGTATCCCGCACCAAAGTCCATAGAGAAAAGCAGAGATTTTACAGAACTGCACACAGGAGTTTCCTATCTTCTGCTGCTTGTATTAGTAAGTTCAGATGTGTTATTTCTTTAATTTTAGTAGGAAAATATGTAGTTTCAATTTACCCCAGTAAAGAAAACTTGACAGACAAGGCAGCACTACACCAGCAGCTACTGTGTCCCTGTGAGCTAAAATCACTGACTTTATGAATGGACTTTGGTGTAGGGGGGGGAATACGTTTTAAAAACCACACAAACATTGATTCCCTGTTGGAAAATGCAAATGTCTAATGAAAAAATAAAGCATATAAAATAAAGCAAGCATAAGACAGTGTGGACTTAAGCTGATAGACATTTTATTAGATTAGTCATTTGTTAAGAGTCTATATTTAGTTGTCCTTGGTGTCACCACTGGCAGTCATGTTTGTCTTCAAGTGTGATCCTGTCTGCCGCTCAGTACAGGTCTGTGCGCAGTCAGCTGTTCGTGTGTATGTAACTCATACAAACACACTTGAGAATACCAGAATTATCACTTTAACATCATAAAATACCAGAAAATGTTCACATTTAAAAAGCTGGAGTCAGTAAAACTGCAAAAATGGTTACCTGATAAATAACTAAATGTTAGTTTGACACGCACAGGAGGATTTTCTCATTTTCTCTTTCATGTGTAATTATAAATTCACCTGAAAACTGCTGGTTAAACCTAACAAGCACTTAAAAAATGTCACTATGTATATATTTTTGCTGTTTTCTTACACTCACACATTAATATTTGTAAATTGATATCTCTATTCTGTCTTGTTCTTCTTGCAGCTGCTGTGACGCCTTCAGCTAGTGGTGAGAGTTCTGGTCCCGTCCCTGAACAAACTGATGGTCCGACTAATGTTGGTCTGGGAGAAACCGGCAGTGAAGAAGGAAACCACCTAGCGGAGCTCACGGCAGGAAGCGGTGAAGAGGAAGAGGAAGGAAAAGACGACAGGGTGAGTCCTGACCTTTCCATGAAGCCCGTGATGGAATTCAGCTGTGGTTTGGAGGCGGGGGATGGGGAGGAGCTGGGACGGAGTTCGGTCTGCACCAGAGGAGGAGGCGGGGCATCCGAGCTGCACCAGTACGACGGTGTCCTGGAGGGGGCGGAGTCCCAGAACGGCCTGGACTGCTTCCTGAATCCCAGAGTCCCCGCCGTCTCCCTGATGGACAGACTGACAGAGATCCACGGCTCGGAGGCTCTCAGTTTTAGCTCCGCTCTCGCCGCTCAGGTGGCGGCACGCTCGCACTCTCTCGTCAAAATGGAGGAGCAGACGTTTGGAGACGACGGGGAGGAAGAAGAAGAGGAGGAGGAGGAGAGTCAAACACCTGGGAAGGTTTAGCACGAACCGTTGCTGCTTATTCAGAGAGCGTATATTTACTGTATGTCTGGTTGTCTTTTCTCGATGCGTCTGCTGTGTTGCACCTTCACTGTGTCTGCTGATGACATATTTAAAATTCACTCTCTTATCACTCGTCCGTCCATGTTGCCGTGTGGTAGGGCTGTCACTTTTTCTGAAAATTTAAAGTTTAAAATGATTACGTGCAACAGTTTCTTCAAACACACCAACGTTACAAACATTATTTTCACGCTGCCCATTTTTTGTTGCTATGGCGGGAACCCGAAAATTACTTGCACACGCCGTTTTTTTCAGACGCTTCGGTGTCGTGATTGTTCGCGCAGCAGATCGGTTTAGCTCGAGTCCTCAATTTTCACAAAAAACTTAAAAATTTATAAAGTTCATAAAATCTTTAACGCAGAAACTCCACGTACGAGTTCAGGATTCAGGACAAACACTGCTACGTTTACGTCGATTTTGTTTGACAGCGACTCAGTCGTACATATAGCACTGTTTCCTTTTTAATCATAGACGTGTCGCCAAGCCCTTTGTGTTTTGCAAAATACAGTGGCCAGTCTGAGGCACGTTTTACGTTTTTTGACTTCTCAGCCGGAACGTGACGAACTCGGGCATGGCGTCCTCCGAGTTCCGATGTAAATGGGACGCAGCGTTATTTTTCGGATGGCTTCAAAATGCATCCGATTCTGAGCTGTGCTCACAGCTCCCTCTGGTGGATGACACTGTAATTACTCAGGCTCGAGGGGTAGACTGATCAACTATAGTCGGGCTGATATTTGCAACTTTTTAATTAACAATAATGAGGATGATTATTATTTAATGCATTTTTTTAATGATCTGTTTCATGTATGTCACATTTAGTTTGTACATTATTTGAAAATACTGTATATAATTGCACGGCAGTGATGACAAAACATAGATTGGAAAGACAGTATTGTTCAATATCTGGTTCAATTTTTTTTTGTATATTTATGGTTTAAAAGTGAAATGGCATCACTTCAACTGCTTGGCTGTATATTTTGAACTCCAACAAGCTGTGTGATGTCCAAACAGAAAAAGTGACATCCCTACTTCGTGTCCACTACCCACAATTCTTACTACTCTCTTTTGCTGTTAAAACTCAGGTACCAGAATTTTACCCACTGAAACAAAATACAGTGTTGAGATCAGGTGACCAGACGTTTTTTTTTTTCTTTCTTTCT
Source organism: Brachirus orientalis (assembly GCA_016785285.1). Lineage (NCBI taxonomy): Eukaryota > Metazoa > Chordata > Actinopteri > Pleuronectiformes > Soleidae > Brachirus > Brachirus orientalis. Next base: position 1,559,720 of record JAFBJR010000080.1, on the reverse strand, counting down.
TTTTTACACCGGTACGATTCCAGTTCGGGCTCTAGATCCATTCAGAACCTTGGTGCTCTCAGCGAACCAGCCCGTGGTCACACCGGTTAAGCGGAACCACAGTTCCTCTGCTCTGCGTCGTCAATGGCACATGTTGCTCATCGCACGACGTGAGCAGAAGTAAAAACATCGCACTGAGCTTTTTGTCTCTTCTGGGAACCACTGCATGTTCTGCGTTTCCCCTTTGCTCTCGCCCACTGCTAACACTGACGACGTAACGTTCCGCAAGGAAACAAAACACAAGTCTATTTTTTTGGTTCGAAACTAATTTATTACCGGGTTGGTTCAAACTTGGGTTCAGGAACCGGAACTGTGCCGGTGTTTAAAAGGACTCGTGTGTGAAAACAAAGACGTGACAAGTGTTTGTTGGAAAGAAAAGAACAGTCCATGGAATGTTTCTGGAATTATTTTTGAGCTGGAGGAAAGAAAAAAAACAAAAAAATGCCGAGTTTGATATTTCCAGATATTCTCATAAGACGTGTTCAGACAGAAAACAAATGTATTATACATAGTAGGGCCTTAACTATGCATTATTTTTTAAAATCAACTAATCGGTTGATTATAACATGATAGATTTAGTTGTTTGCTCCATGAAATGTCAGAATATATTGACCCGCGTTTCGCATACGTCGAAATAAAAATGTTCTCAAATATCTTGTTTTGTCCACAAACCAAAATTGATATATTTTAATGATGTCTTTGTTATATGGAGCAAAGAAATTAGAAAACACCCAAAAAAGTAATAATTTAAATGTAGTGAAGTAAAAAAGTCCCATTATTTCTCTGGGAAATGTAGAGATACTTACTGTAATTTGGTACCCTTTTTATGTTCTCTGGATTATTAATTACAAATTTGCTTTTTTTTCCTGTCTGAACACAGTAGAAGGTTGACCTTCATTTACACACAAACAGAATGTAAAAAAGAAAGGTTCCTTATGCTGTTTTTTTTTTACTCTCATGGCTTTGTTCTCTTTTCCTGTCTCTTCAATCCGTCTTTGACGGGACATTTAAGTGGACACAGGAGTGAACATTTAAATACACGGCTGTTGTGTCACATCAGGACTGTGGAATAATCCCGTTCCCTCAGCGTCTGCGCTCACAGCGGGACCTTCAGGAAGCTGAGGCTCGCAGCATGAATTTGAATCGAGCAGGTCGGTTTGTCCAAAAGAAGAAGCTGCTGATTTTCTGGCATGTGACGGAACAAAAGTGTGGCTTTTTTTATGTTTTCACGCGAAGATTCCGGAAAGAGTCTGACAGTAACGCCTCTCTCTTGTCTCCGTGTCTGCCTCGTCCTGTCCCTCCTCCCTGAGCGGGTGAGGTCTTTTCCCCCCGTCCTGCATTTTCCAACGTGAAATAAAACATTCTGGAAGTCTTGGATGTTTCCTGAGGTTTTCTCTGGTATTAGCTCATGTTTCGGAGACTCCAAAGCTGGGGGTTAAGGAACAGGTTTGGTGGGAAACTTGATAGGTTTCAGGGATTTTGCATTTGTTTGACCTGCAGCAGCTGCTACACCCCCCCTTTTTGAAAGTTCAGAGGTACTAGTACTATAACTGACTATTTCATTTCACTTTATTCTACTACTACTGCTATATAATCCACTACACTAGTTATTTAACAATGCACTTTTTAACATCTGCTTTTCATAGTTCACAGAAAAAAAACATGACATTTATATTGTCTGTCTAAGACAACACAATTTAGAGGTAATAGTACTATTGGTACTACATTTAAGTCGTATTTGTTTGACACTTTCTTTATAGGTTTAGATTTTACACAGTAATACATTGTTTATGTTTTTTAAATAACAGTGTTTAGGAATAAGCTTTACTTATGACATTTAAAAATACTAAGCTATTTTAATTTCAATTACTGTATAAGGCCAGAAAGATGCATTTAATCTATATTTCAGAAAAAATGCATAGATAGATAGATAGATGGATAGATACTTTATTGATCCCAAAGGAAATTCAAGAATAGGCAGCATTTGTGCAATATAACTTTTTTAGTTCCACAACATACATAAATCAATTTAAGCAGCTAAACGTGGATTATCCACGAAAGACACAATGTTGTAATTACAGCATATGTATAAAAAATACCACTCAAACAGAACTTTAAGGTTTTTTAAATTTGTTTATATTGTTGCATTGTCTCCTAAATCACTTAATTACTGTAATTTCTGTGCCACCTGGTGGTCGCATTTGTTATTACACGTGGTAGTTTTTTAAGAAAACTCAAACATTTCTACCTTAATATATTAACTAATATAAATATTCTGATAAACACTTTCCCTAAAATCTTTTTGCTTGGTAATCATGAATTGGCTTATTTATTTAATGGCTCCTGATTTAATGTTTTTTATTGTTGGTGTATGTGTGTGTGTTTAGTTTATTTGTCTATGTATTTCCACTGCACCACAGAATCTTACCTCATTAGGCTCAGAGCTTCACTTCAGCTGATGCAGCATGTTTTACTTTGTGATGCCTTCAAGTGCTCGGCGTGAGCTCGGAAATTTGACGACTGCTACTTACGTGACAATATTTTTTCAACATACAGTGCATTTAATTATTAACTTATTCAAAAAGTCACTCGTAAAAAGAGTAAGCTATTAGTAAAACCAATGAAACGTGAACATTTTGAATTCTCAACCGCACTTTGTGAAAGTACTGTTTATTTTAACAAAATATGTTGAAAATATCTAAAATAAAAGTACTTTGTAGCCAATGGACAGTTTAAATACTCGACTGGTCATAATTTATTAATTGTTAAATCATAATTAGATTTAATAGCACACCTTCCGAGGCTAATGCCCAGATTAGTACATTAAGAAGAATGTAGTGAAACATCAAAGATACTTTTTAATCAAAAGATATTTAGACTTTAATGTGACTTTGGAGGAAAAGACAGGTTCAATTTATAAAGAAATTATAGCCCACTTTGAAGCCAATATAAAAGTAAACCATGGTTCATGTAAAATGAGGAATATGTTTGCCTAAGAACAACAACTATGAAAAAATCGGAATGTATTTTAAGGCACCATCACAAACAGCACTCCCACAATCCCTTGCACTTCCTTTTTCCAGCAGCGCCTGCGAACATGGCGGACGTAGCGGCAGAGAAGGCAGCGAAGCAGAAAGCTGGCCGGGAGCCGGAGCTCAACGGCGAGGTGGAGGACAGAGAGGAGGTCGAGCCGGTGGAGGAGAGCGCCAAGAAGAAGAGGAAAAAGAAGAAGAAGAACAACAAGTCTGCCGCCGCAGGTGAGGCTGTCTCCAACGGGCTTGTGCTAACAGGCTAACGTGTCAAAAGAGCTGCGTCAAATTAGCAACGAGCCGGCCGGAAACCGTGGAACGGGTCCTTCAAAATAAAAGACCTCCACGAAGGAGTTAGTTTAAAATGTGTGTTCCATCAATAACAATTAGGGCTGCAAATACCGATTGTTTTTTCGATTGGTCGAGTGCTTGTTTGGTCCATACAACACCAGAAAATATTGATCGGTATATCCCAAACCTCGACATGTTGATATTCTTAGTTTGAAATGAAATCAAAACATCTTAAATGCTATAAGCACAAATTGAGTAAATATTTTGTAGAATGGATTAGTTAAAAGTTCTCGTTAATAAGACATGTATATTTAAAGTAATATGATGTATCTATTTATGAAGGAAACTTTCTGCAGTAAAATTACAATGAAATAATTGTAAAGCCAACATTCAATGGATTTTCAGTTTCATAATTATAGAGTAACTGTGTAACGAATTGGCTAAAGGATTGTTTCACAAAACCTTACATTAAAACTGGGGACACCAAAAAAATGTAAAAGCTATTGGACTAAATTCAGAATACAGAAGGTACTGCATTAGCAACATTTATCTGATGACATTTTTTTTGCAATCCAATCCAGTACTATTCGACTGAGCTAAGGGACAACCAGTGGTGTATTTACAATCTTGTAATTTTGTTAAAGTTGTTAAGGTACTATGGTAACACACATGGTATCTACTATTTTTATTATTCTGTTTTATTTCACCGTTATTTTTGTTGATTAATATAGTATACTTTTTATGAACTTTACCTCACTTTACTTTGAAAACACGGGCGGAAGTGCAGGTGTAGCTGCTCTAACTTGCCGGTGCTCGTCCATGCGGGTGGACTGTCAGGCCTCACGAAACACGCCGGGTTCTGCTCAGAACTTCGGTGACATTTCGCTGAATGCGTAATTAAAACAGTTTACCAACCATTTTCAAACAAATCACCGTCGTGTCATTGTTTTAAACCCGCTTCAGTTTCGTGACGTGCTGTGCTGTGCTGTACTGTGCTGTGCTGAGCTGTGCTGAGCCAAAGCCAAGTTTCCCACTGTTTCGTAATTCCACCTTTGTTAATAGTTGTTATGTAAGCAAAGATGCATTATTATAGCCTGGGCAATGTATTATATATTATTATATATATTATTATATTATATTATATTATAATAACGTAATAAGAGACTGTTTTATCAGTATATATTATTATGGACAATTTGGGGAATTTGTCAAGACAAATAGAGTTAAGTTTCTGTAAATAAAATAAAATAAAGTGTTTTCTCTCTATATCACACATTATATCTTTATAGAAAATAGTTTAATTATTACAGATGTAGTTGCAAGTATTTTAAGGAAGACAGTATATCACTACAGAGGCGGGTAGTTGTTTAAAGTTTCAGTAAATTAAAGGAAATTTAAGAGTTTATCCTCTTTTACACATTGTAGATATGTCAGAAAGTAGCGGCTGAGAACATGCAGAAAAAAAGTTACAACCGTCTTCTTTTCAGGATATTTTAGGCATTTCTAAATTTGACATTCTCCTCCTCAGTGCTGTAAAAATCTAAAACATGCCAGTGAGATTTATCAACACATTATTGTTCATTGGTGAGTAACTGCACCCGAAGCTTTTATGAAAATAAATGCCATTTGTCAACCAATTTTATAATCAACTGATAGTTTGATAAGTTTAAATTCTCAGAATTTTTTTTTCCAGCTTCTTTAATGTAAATATATTTGTGTTTTCAATGTTTTTTGACATTTATTGCCATATCATTCACTTTCACCCACTCATCCTCTACCACTTTATCCTCCACATGAGGGTCACGGGTGTCGCTGGTGCCTGATCCCAGCTGACATAGGGCGAGAGGCGGGGTCACACCCTGGACAGGTCGCCAGTCCATCACAGGGCCACATAGAGACAGACAGACAACCATTTGCTCTCACATTCACACCTACGGTCAATTCAGAGTGTCCATTTTTTCTCATCCCCAAATGTGCTGTTTTGGACTGTGGACACCGGAGAAAACCCACGCACAGACGTCCCAACAACAAATCAATTAATCGATAATTGGAAAAATGATTGTGCAGTTGTGGGAACTTTGAGTTAATTGAGTTAAAGTTTGTCTTTTTTTAAAAAAAAAATTGTGAAAACAGATAAACATTTAATTTAAAATGAGTTTGCACACGTATATCATTATTGATATTAAAGATGATTGATTGGTGATCCATTCCTACTCAAGCAGCATGCTGTATAAACTGTGTTTTAAGAAGAACTGCGTAAATGACAGTGTTTACACAGCTAAAGTGTGAAATGACAGGTTTTACAGTTGGAGATCGAGTCGCTGACTCTGTTTGTTTTGCTTTTAACAAACGTCTACCGCTGTTCCTAAACCGGACATTTATAATTGATGTTTCTGCTGCAGTTTCCTTGTCGACCTGTTGGATCAGTGTCAGGTGATACTTTGACCCTCAGGGGATCCGGTTTCACTCGGACCTCGCTGATCCACATTACACATGTAGTTTCTGTTCGGCACAAGGTGATGTAGTGGTAAAGAAGCAACAGCATTGGGTTCATAACATAATAATATACAGATAAAAATCTGTTCCCCGAACCTTGTTATGATGACGTGCTTAAAAGTTGTTTTATCAACAAACTGAGGGTTTTCAGTTTTTCTGATTTTTTTATTAATTTCTGAGGAGCAAATAAACTCAAAATAATATATTTATAACCTTTATTTAACCAGGAATAAAAACTCAAGACGTGCAGCAGTTCGTACAAGTTAGGGCACAGAGACGAGCATACACTAACAAAATAAATAAAATATATACATTAAAAAGCTACTTAAAATAGAGTGCGATGTAAAATCATATAAGCAGCACATTTTTCAATGAAATCGATAAAGTGCATTTAGGCAAAACATCTGCAGCCACATATTTCTGCCTCAGTGCCCCAGTGAGACCAGATTTTTCATTTAATGTATAAAAATAATCACATATAAGAAGCTATAAAAAAAAAATTCTGACTTTTTTTTTTTATCAATTTACTCACACAAGAGAAAGAAATGGAACGTTTTTACAAATATGAAGGAAAACATACAATGCAATCAACATTTCTACTGCAGCCACAGGATTGTTAAGTTGTCTGGATGTTGTCACTGATGATGATGATGATGATGATGATGCAGGAACTGAGGTGGAGGCAGATGGAGTCGCTGAAGTGACCAAACAGCTGGAGAAGCAGGCGATAGAAGACAAAGAAAAGGAGGAGGACGGAGAAGAAGGTGAGTCAACAAACACGAGGATACTGTAAAAACCACAACACGAGGACACTAAAACTGATAAACCGATAAACTAAAACTGATAATCTAAAGCACTAAAACTGATAAACCGCTGTCAAAGTAATTTGCATTTAATTTAGTAATCGATTAACCGTCACAGCCCGAGTATATCCAAACCGAGGAAATACAACTGAAACTTTCAAATAAAGTAATCATGTAAACGTAGTGAAGTACAAAAGTCCCATTATGTCTCCGAGGAATGTAGAGATTGAGATTTTGGCCGTTGGCAACTGTTAACAACAGCGTTCTTCCCCGCACAGATGGAGATGATGGAGAAAACTCAGCGGGGAAGAAGAAGAAGAAGAAAAAGAAGAAGAAAGGAAGTGAGTTGACGACATTATATGAGGAAAAACAAAAGGGAAAAAAAGAGGATCTGACTCGCTGTTTATAATGTGACGGTCGTCTCTGAACTGATGTTTTTCTGGATTTAAACCTTCACCTTGTCTGTTTTTTGTTCCAGCTAAATCTCAGACTGACCCTCCGTCTGTTCCCATCTGTGAGTTGTACCCGAACGGAACCTTTCCCATCGGACAGGAGTGTGAATACCCGCCGTTACAGGACGGGTGAGACCAAAAAAACACACACCAAGAACACACAACACACACACTCTCACCTGTTTCCATTCTGACAATAATAATATTCCTTCAGCTCTTGTTTCTTGGATGTTCACTGGGCTTTTTAGAGGAAAATCAGATTGTGGTTTTGGTGTTTTTGCGCCTGAACCCATCTGTTTAATTCAGTTATGAATTCAATTTTGATTATTTCATTTAATTGTTTTATCTAGTTGGTTTTATTTGTCGTTTACAAAAAGACAAAAACTTATATTGTTTATATACATGAACATAAGCATTGTATAAAAATGATGTACAACAGGTTTTATGAAAACATCATTAACGTGCCTCAGTCACTTGTGTTTTTGTTAAATTCTATGCTATATTTTTCATATTAATTGTGCCTTTTTACAACTTTTTTATTTTTAATTCACTGTATGGGAGCATACATGTCAATTATTTGTTAGAGACGAAGGTTTGAATGACTAAAACTAAACTAACCCAGAAGGGAGACTTGATTGGCATCACAAATAATTCAATTAATACATTAAATTAAGGCAGGAACCATGAAACGTAGAGTATTTTTAATATTGTCTAATTTCCTTGCTCCATATAGCAAAAAAAAAAATCATTATACAATACAGATTATTACTAGTTAATGAGACTGATAATCCATAGTTGGAATTCATTTGCATTTACAGTAAACATTTAACATTTGAATTTTACAAACTCCAACACAAAACTTTGCGTTTATTATTTAAACTTTTTAAATGATTAATAAATTAATAAATAAAGCCACCATAGTGCAATTTTTACTTCCTTTTGATTATTATTATCATTATTATTAAAATAAAGATGCCAATACTGATAATCATTAAAATTCCTAATTATTGGGGGTCTTTGTTGACCCTTAATAATTTTGGTTTTTGGGCAAAACAAGACATTTAAAAACATCAGTATTTCAAGGTTTGGGAACTTTCCTCTGACAGTTTGTGGACCAAACACCAAAAAAAAAATCACCAACCTATTATTCAGTTATGACAATAATCATTAGTCCTATAATCATTAGCCCTAAATTAAATGAAAACACTGAAATCAAACTATCAAAGTCTCTACATGCTGATCATAAGCCAAACTAAACAAAACTTTGACCATTTGTTTTGAGACTCTCTGTTGTAACATTAAGGAATAAAAAAATAATAGTGCTTTCATTCTTTATTACTCCACTTTCAGTCGCAGTGCAGCGTGGCGAACAAGCAACGACGAGAAGCGAGCGCTGGATAAAGCCAACGAGGAAATGTGGAACGACTTCAGGCAGGCGGCCGAGGCTCACAGACAAGTCCGCCAACATGTCCGCACTTTCCTGAAGCCTGGAATGACCATGATTGAAATCTGGTGAGGATAATATTGTCTGACTCTCTGGTTTTTTTGTTTTTTTGTTTTTTTTTGCGGGCTGCAAAAAAAACCGCATACATACCGATGACGGATCAGAAAAACGTCGCGTGAAGAGGGGAACGGAACACACGATGAAATCGATGTAATACATATGTCACACCTACGTGCGGTGCTGTAAACAGACTCAGACAGAGCCACCGGACACGCCAAAACAATTGTTGCGTGAGGTTACGTCTTGTTCTGGTGGCGTGACGGTGAAGGTAAAGTGACGTCATCGTTTTCAAACAGTATCGGTTTCCTTGTCCACGCGACAACGCGAAGGCGGCGTTGCCAGATTTTTCCACTCTGGAACCCGTTCTCAAAAAGTATCGTTTCAGGGCAGCCAGAACGCCGTTCCCGTGTGTACGAGAGGCCGAATCGATTAAAAAACTTTATCGGATCGACCTAAATCCGTTCCCGTGTGGATGACGCCTCAGTGGCTGCATTATATTTATTTTGCCGTCCGTCAACGACGAGGTTACGGGACTCATATCTACTGCTGGTCTTTCTACAAGATTACGGCTGCCGACACGGGTGGTCTATGAGTGCTTATTGACGGTGTTGTGTGTCATTTATTTGAAGTTACAGTAAATCGCCCTCAGTCAAAATGACAGACAGCCTTCTGATTTTTCTGTCATGGTAGAAAAAAAACAACTTCCAATCCAACTTTATTTATAAAGATGTGCAAAGGCAGATCATTCCACAGTTTTGGGGCAGCAACAGAAAATGCACGGCCACTTCTGAGCTTCCTCTTTGTCTTCGGGACGACTATCAGTGACTGATGTGCTGACCTGAGAGAGCGTGAGGGAGCAGGTCAGACAGATACTGAGGGGCGAGACCATGAAGACATTCAAAAACAAATAAAAGGATTTTAAAATCAATCCCACAACGAAACGGGTGACAATGAAGTGAAGCTAAAATTGGAGTCGCGTGCTCTCGTTTGTTTGCACCAGTTAACAGCCGAGCAGCAGCGTTTTGAACCAACCGTAGCCGAGCGAGTGACGCAAACGCACTCTAATGCTAAAACAGTGTAAAGGCAGCCAAAGTCTTGTTGCATGAACTCGTCTTAACCTCTCGTCGTCTTCCTCGTCCGTCCACAGCGAGCGGTTGGAGGACTGCTCCCGGAAGCTGATCAAGGAGAACGGCCTGAACGCCGGCCTGGCTTTTCCCACCGGCTGCTCCCTCAACCATTGTGCTGCCCACTACACTCCCAACGCCGGAGACGCCACCGTCCTGCAGTACGACGACGTCTGCAAGATCGACTTCGGCACGCACATCAACGGTACGAGCGCCGCCGATGTGGGAAACCGACGCCGCGAAAACTTGACTTTAATGCACAGTCAGATTAGCTGCCAGTAAAGAAGAAGTCGATTCTCCAGAATGCACAGAAGAGAAGCTCAACAACCAGCCACTTGTAATTTAGTTGCTTCCTCTTGTGTTTTCAGGGCGAATCATTGACTGTGCCTTCACCGTTACATTTAACCCAAAGTATGACAAGCTGCTGGAGGCCGTGAAAGACGCCACCAATACTGGGATTAAAGTAGGACAACGCTAAACAGACGCACAAACGCACACCTCACCTGTTGGTTCTCTAGCTGATTCTTTCCTGTTTGTGCGTTTGTTTGCAGAACGCCGGCATCGACGTGCGTCTGTGTGACGTTGGAGAAGCGATTCAAGAGGTGATGGAGTCGTACGAGGTCGAGCTGGATGGCAAAACGTATCAAGGTACGTGTATATAAATGTATATATGACGTATAGAGTAGCCTATAACGTTTTTATGCAATGTTAGGGATGGGACGATACCACTTCCCTCTTTATCGATATTACAAACTCAAATCTGTACTGATACAGTCATTTTAGACCATTTATGAGTTAGCAACACGTTTGTGCCGAGTCATTTCAAAGATGTAATTCTCCAACTGTGCAACAAATATTGTCCTCCCAAAAAGAAGAAGAAAAAAAACCCAAACATAATTACATTTTCACATTCTGTGCATAGTGAAACATAGGATATATATATATATTTTTGGATGCGATTTCATATTTTTATGTCCAATTCCCATCCCTCTACTATATGTGCATTTGCAACACATGATAAAATGAATGGAAGAACATAAAACAAAAGTATTTTAATGTTTATTCTACTTCCATTTTGTATTTTTAATTAGTAATTAATTAGCTCTTTATGTCGCTAATCAAATCTTAAATAAGAACAAAAAGAACTAAATCATGTTCTGAATAGTCTGTTTGTACTTTTTAAAAAACAGAGTAAGGTAAACAAAAAGAGCCTGAGTGTCTCTGACTCAGATATTGACTAACTTTATTGATCCCAAAACTGGAAGACGTCTTTGTTACAGCACAGTTTACTTTACAACCCTTACATATAAATAGAATATATAAAAATATAAAAAACTTCAATATTAGCTTTACAAAATAATATATAAATATTTCGAAGTCATAATAATGAAAGGATTGCAGCTATACAGATAATACTGAATAAAAAAAAATTGAATTCAACCAGATAAACAAATAAAATTAATGTTTTTGTCTTTGCTAATATTTCATTCCTAATGTCGACTGAAGACTTTTATTTTGTAAAGCTGCTCTCAGTGACCTTTTTAGCTCATTTCCTGTTTGTTTGCCGTCGCCCCGATGTCTCCCTCTGCTGGCAGAATGTAGAAAAGTGTACGTTTGGGTTTAATCCTCACAAAAAACACACACGTTTGCTCTTCGCAGTGAAACCGATCCGAAACCTGAACGGTCACTCGATCGGTCAGTACAGAATACACGCGGGGAAGACGGTGCCCATCGTTAAAGGGGGAGAAGCTACGAGGATGGAGGTGAGGTCAATCTGTCCATGTTTAAAGGTGCAGTACGCAACATTTAGCCTCACAAAATTAATAATTGACGAGAATTACAGGCAGAACAGGACGGGTCCGTCACACGATCACCCGAGGACACGGCTTTGAATTTCGTCAAGAGCTTGTAGTTACTCATAGGTAGCGGGTGTTGCTACCTGTGGCCACTGGGTGGCACCAGAGAAACTCCGCCAATGAAACATTATGTCGGAGTTAAAGCAAGTGAAGACCACACCCTTTAAATTTAATAACATTTGGCACACAAGGATGACTTCCTGTGGCCAGCGGGTGGCACCAGACTCGTGGATGTTTTCCTCCGAGCTCCGCCCACATCGTTTGAAGTAGCCGGAAGCTTTTGATCACTTTTCATGTTTATGGTCTATAAAGTGGCACAGACTTCGTTTGAAGTCGATTGTATCTTTCATTTTCTCAATTAACCGAGTAACTGTTTGGCCCATAAAACTTCTGAAAATATTGAAAGATGTTCTCAAATTGTCCACAAATTAAAACCATTCAGTTTTAATGATTCCTTTGTTAAATGGACCAAAAAAACCCCCAGAAAATATTCATTAAGAAGATGAAAAATCAGAGAAACTTGTTTTAATTCTTTGAAAAACACTCGATTAATCGATTATCAAAATAGTTGACGATTAATTTAGTAATAGATTAACTGTTTCAGCCCTATTTTTATTTGTAGGTTGTGATTCGTTGCACATTTACTAAATGTCAGATGTCTCAGTTTGCTTTGTTAGAAATTTTCTAGGGGGCGCCATTGAGCTGTTACCTCACAGTTATCAGATAAACGTTGGCCTGTAGATGTGTTGAGGCCAAAACTCTTGTCTCACCTGTGAAATATGGGTCAGATAAGACAAGAAAAAAAAAAAAACTTCTGAGGATTGAGATTAGCCACGCCTCCACGGAAAAGACGAGATTAAAAATCAGTGGTTAAAATGTTACAGGTAAAGCTACAGTATGTCAAATTTATCAGCGTCCATTGGTGAAGTTGCATGTTTGTCGCTCAATATTTTGTCTTTTAATGTCACCTAAATTTTACAAACTGGACCTTTAAACTGGTCCAGGTCTGGTCAGTTTTTTTCCCCCCCACGCTCTTATTGATGATGTTTTTTTTTTTTGTTTGTTTTTTTCCCCCCTGAGCAGGAAGGAGAAGTTTACGCCATCGAGACTTTTGGCAGCACAGGTAAAGGCGTCGTCCACGACGACATGGAGTGTTCCCACTACATGAAAAACTTTGACGTGGGCCACGTCCCCATCAGGTAAAAGTCCACTTCAGTCTCTAAACGTTAACCGTTTTATTCGATTTTTGGCGGATTTAACATTTCTTAGTAGACATTTCCGGTCCTAAAAACGACTGTGGCGTCTTTTCCTGTCCAGGCTGCCCAGAGCAAAGCACCTGCTGAACGTGATCAACGAGAACTTTGGCACGCTGGCGTTCTGCCGGCGCTGGCTGGACCGCCTCGGCGAGAGCAAGTACCTGATGGCGCTGAAGAACCTGTGCGACCTGGGCATCGTGGACCCGTATCCACCGCTGTGCGACACCAAGGGCTGCTACACGGCTCAGTTCGAGCACACCATCCTGCTCAGACCCACCTGCAAGGAAGTGGTGAGCCGAGGAGACGACTACTGACACCAACCAACCCGCCGCCGCCGCCACCACTACAACCACCACCGCCCCCCCCCCCCGCACCTCCCAACCCTGTTAGCTCCTCCTCCAGCAGGAAACAGCTCGCGTGGTTGTGAAGGATGCTGAACGCCACCGGACTGTTCCTGAACGCACCACACAAGAACTGGCCACTACAGCTTAAGACATCGCAAATGAAGCCAACACGGAAGCATCGCAGATTCCTCCGACATCCTGTAAAGAGTTAACCGTCGCGCAGATGGTGAGGAAATGTTGGACCCGTATCCACCGCTGTGCGACACCAAGGGCTGCTACACGGCTCAGTTCGAGCACACCATCCTGCTCAGACCCACCTGCAAGGAAGTGGTGAGCCGAGGAGACGACTACTGACACCAACCAACCCGCCGCCGCCACCACTACAACCACCACCGCCCCCCCCCCCCCCCCCCCCCCCCCCCCCCCTGTTAGCTCCTCCTCCAGCAGGAAACAGCTCGCGTGGTTGTGAAGGATGCTGAACGCCACCGGACTGTTCCTGAACGCACCACACAAGAACTGGCCACTACAGCTTTAAGACATCGCAAATGAAGCCAACACGGAAGCATCGCAGATTCCTCCGACATCCTGTAAAGAGTTAACCGTCGCGCAGATGGTGAGGAAATGTTCGCCCGTCTTTTTACGTTCTGCCTTCCCGAGGCTCCACCCTGAACCTCCAGCGCTTCAGTGCTCGAGTTAAATTAAGCACAAAAAGCTCCTGGCGAGGTTTTCAGACGTGCTCAGGCTCGTGCATGGCCAGAAATCTAACGGACAATAATGAAATTTAAAAACAAACAGCAGCAGCAAAAAACAAACCAAAACGCTTGTGGGTTCTGTCGCCACAAACAGTCTTCATTCAGACGCCTCGCATCCGCAGCTGTGCGTTTAGCTTCTCTTGCTACCAGGGAAGTGGGCGGAGACTCATGGTTTCTTTGATATTTGTTCAATATCTCTGAATGTTCCCACTTTAACAGCTTCATTTTCAAAAAAAAAACAAAAAACCCTGAAAATGTTTTTGTAAGAAAAGAAAATATGATTAAAATAATTTTTGCTCATGGTTCATATCATCCTTTTTTTTTATTTTTATGTTTTCAATCGCAGAATAAGAAAAGGACAGTATTGGGTTATTTAAAGCTGAAACGGCGGCAGGAACAGACAGGAAGTTAGCTTAAAACCATTAAAAACTTAAAAACAATTACAGGAAACTGCAATTGAAGTCGGATCGTTTTCATAATCGATTCATCTGTCGACGATTACCGACTAATTGGTTTGGTCCAGCAAATGTGTCTCAAACCTGGAAATGATGTTAAATATTTTGTTTTTCCATCAAAACAATGACTCAGTTTTAATGATTTCTTTGTTGTATGATGCAAAAAAAAAATATTTGCATTTAGAAAACTTAAAAATCAGAGAAACTTGTTTTAATAATGGAAAAAAAACTTGAGATTAATTTAGTAATCAAACAATTTCAACCTTAAATTCAAAATTACGTGAGGTATTTATGGCTTTACGGGCGTGGCTAGTTGGTATGGGGTAACATTTTCTACAAATCAAATTAATGACCTGTAACTTGTTCCAACAAAGTGGTACACCCACATATTTGCACGCCGCTCCACTAATACACCACAAATTTAAATTTATTTATTTAGCAGTGCTGCTGGTCAAGTGAACAAAGCAACTACTCTGTAGGTTTGGACAATATGAGCTTAAAATGATATCACAGTCTCATCATATCGCAATAAACATTTGTTACAATGGGTATTTCACGGAATTTCAAAATTAAAGTATACAGAAATAACTCCATTTTAACTTGATATTAAATGGCGGGCCACAGGAAATTAATTGGAGGGCTGCGTAAGGCCCACGGGCCACAAGTTGAGGACCTCTGCGTTAGTGTGTTCATAAAGTTACAGCACTCGGATGGACGCTCCCTGAACGGTAAATCACTAGCTGTGTTCACATGGCATTTATTTATTTTATTACAATTATATGTCCATGCAAACACAGCTACAGACAACAGCAGGAATTATGTGCGAGAAACAAGTCAAAATAAATAAGAGGCCGCAGTTGAACATGTGATTTCTGGATGTTTAAGTACAATTTAAATGGCACTTCCTGTTTGCAAAGAGAGGGAAGAAAAACAAAGACTCAAATTGTTTGTAGAAAAATGAAAAAATATTCTCATTTATTGAGGTAATTTTCTCTAGAAAATAAAAATTGAGGTAACAATTTGCATAGTATAACTTCCATAACTTTACATTCACTCAGTCACACACATGCACGCACGCACGCACACACACGTTCATGGAGTAGTAACCAAAATGCAAACAATACAAAATGTGCTTTGAATTTCCCTCTGCTGGTTAAACTCTGAAACTGAAGTGGAGATTTTTCTTTTTTTCTTTTGTACATCGTTCTCCAGGATGAAGATACATAATAAACAGTTACCAACACACACACACGCACACATTTACTGAATGAACTGGTGAACTGTGTCACGTCTGCTGCTGGTGAACAATCAGCGCTTGTATAAAAATTAAAAAACAGTCAATGGCCTCTTACAATAAAGAACTGTATAAAAATACATTCACCATGTAAATGCTGGTTTTTGTGCCGATTCCACTTAAAGAAAGACTTGATATGAATTATAAAAAATATACTTTTATTTGGTGACAAAAGGGCACTTTTTCTTTTGCGAACACTGGTTTGAGCCTCTGTCGACAGTTACATTCTGCAGCAGGTAGGTGGCAGCATTTGTTTAAAAAGTGATCAATTTGGAGAGTTATCTTTGAATCTGTCTTAAGAGAGAGAGAGGGGGGGGGGGGAAGGAAGTTTCGGAAAATGTGGCGAGGTTTTTCCAAAGCTTTGGCTTGAGGTCGGCTGATTGTTTCCTGACAAACTTCAGAGTGAAAAATAAACTTCCTGTCGTCCGTTTGTGTACAAATATTTCGACTGTGAACCAACAAGAGTCTTGTTTAAAAACGTAAAAATCATAGTGCATTTGAATCGGCGGCAAAAAGTTAGTTGAACGCAGCCACGCTGAGTGACATTTTAACCCATCCAGTTTCTAAAGTGACTGAGGAACATTTCACTTGATTTAAAACAGACAAACAAAACAGCATTTACATTAAAAACCAGCCACTCACACGCGAGGACAGCCTGTAGGGGGCGCACTTGTGTGTGTTTGAGTCACGTCGGCTGCTACTGAGACACATCTTGGCCGAAACTCTCATTTATAATTAAAATAATACAAAAAAAAAAGAATCAACTGTACACAAAACACAAACCGAACCATTTTTTTTCTTTTTAAGAAATACCTACATATAAACACCATGAACAAGTTCAAAAAGCAGAACCAGGTTTGAAAAAGGAGTCCGTCCTCTTCCTTTTTTTTTTTTTTTCCTTTACAAAAACAGACTTTATAAAAAAAGACCCGTCCTCCCAGGATAGAAATGCCCAAAACGACCAGGAGAAAGGAGCGATAGGTGGCGCTGTGCTGACGTCGCGGTCTCGCTGAGTGGTCAGAGGAGGGTTGTGGTTCTACAGCGGCCGGTCTTTGTCCTGAGTTACTCTCTGCGTGTAGAAGAGGATGTAAGCCTGAGCTCGACACACTTCCTCCACCGAACACACGTTCATCTTGGAGTCGTTACAGTGAACCCAGAAGCCTGTCACGCACAAAAAACAAAACAAGACAAAGACAAGTGTAAAGCGACAAGAGCACGAAGAAGCAGTTTGTCGTTCGCTTGTGACGAACGGCGGAAGAATTAGCTCGGCAAAACTTTGTAGCGCGTTAGAAACAGCAGCAGAAAGTTCGGATCGAGCTGCAGCGGGTCGGATACCCGCCACCTCATTAGCAACTGGTCAGTTTTTGCGAAACATTGTGTTTCGTAAACCTTGCTAGCTGCTCTGCTGTGTTTACTCTCCCGTCATCTTGGCGGACGAGCGTTTCAAAGTTTGGGCACAAATTTTAGCAAAAACGCAGCACGTAAAAAGACACGCGTACAACTATGACACTCCTGCAAACAGCTAACACCGTCGGCGACTGTGTGTGTTATGGTTAAACCTCCAGGCGCTGTTAGCATCACTTTGAAGACGCTCCAATTTTCATTCTGAAGAAAATGGAACCAAATAATTTTTTCCCCATCTTGTAACGTCTGGTTTTATGCAGCAGAGCGAAGATAAGTATCGATCA
Organism: Brachirus orientalis; assembly: GCA_016785285.1. Classification (NCBI taxonomy): domain Eukaryota; kingdom Metazoa; phylum Chordata; class Actinopteri; order Pleuronectiformes; family Soleidae; genus Brachirus; species Brachirus orientalis. Next base: position 1,542,337 of record JAFBJR010000080.1, on the reverse strand, counting down.
AATCTGAACAATACCCATTCAAAATTCTCACTCTTACATAGTTCAGAGCTGGAAGATGTTTTCCATGAAAACGTCTGCCTTTTGCGACTGTTTGCGTTCTAACGTGAAGCTCCTCCGCAAAGTCCAGGAGCAGCGAGAGTCGAAAACGCAACGTAAATTCCAACTGACCTCCTTCTTTGTTGTAGCAGTAGGCAGTGTAGTGGCCAGAGCCGAAGCCCTTCCCATGATGCATCACCACGGCGGAGAGTTCGTAGAGGAAGTGCTTGGGTCGCGGTGAGCTCGGAGAGCCGGGGCTGCTGGGACTGGAGCAGGACGAGGTTTTGGGCGGCGGCTCCCGACAGCAGTACGGCTCCATGTTGAGGAGCTGGTCGAAGCTAACGTGGACTCCGATCTTCTCCCGGTGGTTCCGCCCCGACCACCTGACCACCAAGTACGGGACAGAGAGGAGGTTAGGCCGCATCGCAACATTCCGACAAAGATTCAGTGCGACCGAATAAAAAGACTATTTCACTACCGACACATGAATCTAAAAAACAATGAATCAGATTATTAGTGCAAATTCTGAAACTTTATCAAAAGGCTTTAATATAGTTATTTTCTTGATACAGACATTATTATGCGTTTTTAAATTGACTAAACTGTTGACAGCCCACACTTATTCCGTGATTTTGACCAAAAATGACACTAGGCATCGTATCAACTCAACTCAACTCGTATCAACAAAATGTTAAGTATTTTAATGTCAATGTGACACAAAATGACGTTGATCAATGCTTTGATTTGTGGACAAACGACGAGGTTCATTTACAAAACAAATCCAATTATACAATGACAAATAAAGTATCGTTTGATGCAGCTCTTTGTTGTTAACTTTTAGTTGAAATGTGAGTTCTATGGTATGGTTCACTATAACATTAGACATAACAAATAAGATCTTGAATTTCTGAGCTTTTACACACACACACACACACACACACACACACACACATACATATATATATATAGGCACTTAGTGTGAATTTTCAGATTTAAATAAACTTGAGAGTGGGCCTTTTGCACAGCAGCCATGTTGACATGATTTAGCAGGAAAAGCACAGGTGTCACTGACCAGACAATTCATTAATTGGATTATTTACACCTGTGAGTTTCCTGCTCTGACCTGACAAAATGGCTGCCAGGCAAAGGGCAACAGAGCACCAGTGGGCTTTCGTGTGCGTGTTTTGTTTCTTTTCTTTTTTTGGCCTGGCTGCTGCTGCTGCTTCTTCTTTTTTACAGTGGTGTTTATTTTTAAAAAAGCGAGGCAGCTTGACTGACAAACACCGTGTGTGACGTGCTCTTACCTGAAGCGTTTGAGGTGAAGCCGCAGCACCTGAGGCAGCTTGTGGACCATCAGCTGTTTCTGTGCTTCGGTCAGGACGACGTGTTTGGACGACGTCCGCCGTCGAGCGGCTGCACACGAGAGGAGTGAGTTAGCACGCGACACACACGCCACGCACCAGTCCGCCGAGCGTCGTCGCACATCGACGGTACCGTGATAAAGTCTCGGGGGACCACCGGCTCTGTTTTCATGTCTGCCAAATTGTGGCATCACTGACATTTGGATCAAAGTTTGATCTTATACGTTAGCAAACTGTCGCTACAGTAGATATTTGTCGACATAAAACACCAATTTTTAGGTTTGAGACAAATGTAAGAGTGGATTACACTAAATAATTATACTGTATGGTCATTAAAACATTGCTTAAACAACAAATCTAATGGTGGTCCCAAGACTTTTTTGCACATTACTGTATATCACAGTGTTTCACAACACCTGACACAGCAATACAATATCAGTATTGGTCAATTTTGGCTGTAAAATGTATTCTCCCTGTTCCCCTTGATATAAGTAATGACTAATTTTACTACAGACTAACTGGCTTGTGCTGTTTGGCGTATATTTTAATATATATTGGTTATTGGCACAAGCACTTGCAGTATATCAGCAAAAAGCTTGCCATCCTTTATTTAAAACAAACAAACGCACAGAGGCAACTGTGTAGCCTGTAATTTAGTTTCACCAATAGAATGCTTTTTCATTCAACAATTAATCAATATAATAATTAAAAACACCCATTTGTGTTTTCTAAAACATAAATAATACAAGCTCAAAAGCCTTATTTTGTACACAGGCAAAATGAAAAGTGTTACTAAAAACTGTAAATATTCATAATCAAGACACTGAAACAAAACCACTGGACTTTTTTAGCATAAAGAAACACTTATGAAATGGCTGGCAATTATTTTAATAGTTGATGATTTATTAGTAATTGTTACCAGTGTGATTACCACTGTCTACAGGCTGGTACACGAGCAGCGCGTCTGCTTTTCTTGCCAAATTATTACAACCACTGTTGTGACGCAAGTATGAAAAGCCGACAGAAAAGTCGCACAAATCAACTTTAAATTGTTATGTTAAAAAAAGCCAATTTCAGCTTTATTTTTCCAAAACATGATAATCATTTGTGCAGAAACTAAAGATCTGGATTGATCTCTGTTATAAATCGCAGCGTGAACTCACAGTTGCACTGGTCACAGGCGTAGATGTTTCCCTCCAGAGCCTCCGTCTCGGTGAACTTGGCCAACATTTCCGTCAAATGGCACGAGGCCTGAGCGGCCGACTCCCTGCTGTTACTGTGATACCGCTCTGGGAATTCCAGAGACAAATCCCAGAACGGCTCCACTGTGTTGGAGCGGTGGTCGCACGCCAGGCACGTCACCTGCACACACACACATATGCAGGAAAATACACATATGATCGTTCGGAAAACCTGTCTAGTCTCAAATCTTTACTAAACAAAAACACCAAGTTTAGAAGTTTTAACATTTTTCTTATATATCACAAAATTTAAATTACACACATTTGGTGTAAGGACAAGTGATATAGAAGGAGAAGGGAAAACGTTTGAATCAGTGCTTCAGTCACAGAACTGAGGATTTCCACAACCACAGTCCCTTTATTCAGCATAAGCCGGTGTGAGTGTGTGTGTGTACATGTCATTCTATCCTTGTGAGAACCAAAACCTGTCCAAACGTATCTTTGTGGGGACATTTAGCCTGGTCCCCACAAGGTTAAATGGCTTTTTCCTCCCTTTAACCTCCTCTATCATGACATGACACTGAACAGATTCATGTTCCTGGCTGTAAATATTACATCATAATCGGCTCATCGCGTCCCTTTTACAATTTAAGACCTCATCTAAGGAATAATAAATCGATAAATGCAAGGAGTGTTTGTCTCACACAGTCACGCAACTGTCGAGTGGCTTGTTCGTCCGATTTGACAGGCTTCAAACGTGGCAGGTGACTGACCGAGGCACCAACATGTCAGAACAGATAAGTAGCTAACATCACAGAGGAATGAATTTAATTTCCGTCTAAAATGCTGTTTTAAATATGAGAAACTGCCACTACGGTGTACGTTAATTAATCCCCCATAAAGGAGACTGAAATTGACACAGCAGGACAAACAGTAGCAAAAACAAAATATGACATCAAGCCTGGTCCACACGCAATCATTTTCTTTTTCATTCTTAAGAGGTTTTCCATAAACACAGCATGGTTTCATAAACATGAAATCCCCCAAAAAGCTCTAGCATACCAGGCCTGCATGTGGCGCTGTAACAATGCCCCAGAAATACACCAAAAAATGGAGAGGATGACATGAAGTATGTGCATGTGAAGGGTTAGGATAGAGAGGTGAGGCTGTCACATCATTGTTTTCTCAGAGTCACGTATTAGTTGTTTACACAAAAGGGACCCGTTTCCCAAAAATGCCATTTCAGGGCTCCCAAATCTCAGTTTCCATGTGGATAAATAATATGATGGAAGCAAAACTGGAAGCAATTCTCTAAACTTCTTCTTGTGGAAACAAACCCTCACTTAGATAAAATATATGGAAATAAAATATACTATTCTGTTCTTTTTGTGTGCTGTTATTTTAAGAAGCGTTTCTCTATAGTGGGGGGAAAAACAATTCTGTAATTCCAACTTGTCAAACGGATTAGGATTAAAAAAAGGAACATATTGTCTTACAATGTGTGTGACTTTAAACCCTCACTTGTGAGTGGAGGCCAATTTAATGTGTTAACTCCTGAATTATCAATGTAATTAGAGTGTACATGCATTTTGAATGAGTCAGATTAAGATTAATGGCTCCTCATTAGCCATTAATCGGTTGCTTAGTAAAGGTGATTACAGTTGAATGTGTGTGTGTGTGTCGGTCTCATACCTGGCTGAGCAGCTGACCATGAAAGATGGTGTTGACCACGTTCAGCACCTGCTTGATGAGCCGTTTCTGCGGGACTCCCGTCGAGGTCGTGTGTTTGCCGGTGCTCTCCAGCTCGTGCTGCACCTTGTCCAGCAGCTCGCACAGAAACTCCTGCGCGTCCTGCTGAGCGTAGCCCCTGAACGCAGGGATCAGCTGCCACACCGAGTGCAGCATGGCAAACGGCGACACCAGCGCCCACTTGCCCGACCACATGACCTGGAACAGGGTATGCAGCTCGTGGCAAAGAGAAATGTGCTTGGAGCTCGGCTCTTTGGGTTGTATCAGCTCCATGCTGCGGGACCGCGACGCTCCACCGCTTAGTCCTGCCCCGGAACCCGAGCTGGTCTGGAGCCCCTTCCTCTGGGACAGGGGAGACTGGGACAAGGCCTTCCCGGCTGCCAAATGACCGTGGACGGCGGTTGCCAGTAGCTCCAGAGCCTGGGTCAAGTCCAGGCGCAGAAAACACTCCCTGAAGACATGCAGGTGACTCAGCACCTGCAAAATGGAGTTCATATAACAGGTGTTGCCTAAATTCCTCAAGCCCGTCACACCAGGAGTGACCGTGGGACGCCGTTTAAAGGGTGAGCCTCCCTGTTTGGTGCTGTGCTTGTGGCGAACAGGTGTATGAGCAGTTCGAGGAGTTGCTGAAGGTGTTTTGGGCTTAGATTTGGTAGTCGAGGAACGGCTCCTGGGTTTTGGAGTTGGTTGGACCTTTTTTGTCCGTGTGGGTTTTTTGGGCGTAGAAGAAGCAGGACTCCGAGTCCGCGACCTGCGCACAAGAGTTGAAGGCAAAGGGGTTTTCATCTTATTGCGTGATGTCCTGGATGGTTTAGCGACTGCCGCCTCTGTGACTCTCTGGCTTTTCCGAAGTAAACGCCGACTCTTTCTCAAAGGAGCATTCTCCAGCTCCTCCTGTAGCTGCCTCTTTAGAGCCCGCCTCCTCTCCCTCGCTTCCCTTTTCTGCTCCTCCTCCTCCTCCCTCTTCCTCTCCTCCTCCTGCCTCCTCTTTCCACACTCAGTGAATCCGAACCAGAAGCGAAAGACGCGTCCCATGAGCGCCCGGCGGCGGTGCCACAGAGCGGTAAACATCCTATCCTCGTCCCTCAGCTGCAGCTCACGGGCACCGGATGGCATAAGTGCATCGGGTGTGGAGCTAGCAGAGCGGAGGGTGCGCCCGCTGCGGGTGGTGACCTCATAGCGCTGGCTCTGGATGGCGCTGAGCGTACTGCGGAGCAGCTTGAGGTCTCCAGTGGCGTTGTCATTCAGGACGTAGTCGTCGCACAAGTAGCAAAACACATAAAGTTCGTTAACCTCCATAGCCAACGGGTGGCGCTGCTGCTGGAAGTGCTGCAGAGCGTGTTCCTCGATATAGCGCCCGCATGCCACGTGAGCACAGCCCAGGCAGGCCCACATGGACTCGGTGGTGTTGCAGTCGACACAGTGCCACTTCTGAGGGTTGAGGATGGAGTGATCAGGGGCGAGCCGCAGCCGCCCCACATGCTTGCACCTGTCCATCACACACACACACACACACGCGCGCGCTGCGTCAGCCAATCACTGACCGTCTGTGTGCGAGTCTGTGAGTGCGTGTCAACGTTTCAGACTGGCTTCATATCACCATGGTGACCATGGTGACTTGTGAAATGGGACCCTGCCAGGGCATGGTGGTGGTGTCTAGAGGGGAGAGAAAAGAGATGTGGTCAGTCAAGATGAACTGATGGGTTAAGAAAATGAGTGACGATTTAAAGCTTTTTAATCCTGAATTAACAAGTGCATATTTGTTGACCCTCCTCAAGTAAATACTGAAAACCTGACCATGAGATGTCAAACGTTGTAGAGATGTACAATAAATTATAGGCCAATCATGGTTTAAAAAATGTATTTAATTAGTGTTATTAGGGCTGAACAATTAATCTTTCAAATCAAAATTGCCATTTAAGACATTAAAAGTAGCAAGTCACAAAAACTGCAGTTTAATCATTATATTTTTGATTGTTCTGCATGAGAGCAAACACAACATGACATGTTTTCACTGGTCTGGTTGTGATTTTTTTTATTACAGAGTTTTTAACACAAGTTACCAAAGTAAAATATGAAGCAGCTATAGCTGCAGTAGGAGCTAGTGTTAAGGCCACAAATAAGCAATGGATGCCAATGTATTCATTCAACAGGTATTTGAACAACAGGTATTGCAACAAGTCAACTAGAGAAAACAAAATTGCAGTTTATGACTCACAAAGCTACTAGTGGCTGGAACTGCGTTCCACTCCCTTAGCCTTTCTTAGCCTCAGGTAAGTGTAAAGTACAGGTCTTACATTTTTTAAAATACAAAAAAAATTTGAAATTATCACTTGGAAAAAAAAACCTGTATACCAAACTCAAATAAGTGAAGCGTGTTTGGTTTATTTCATAACTGACATCCTGTTCTTTTCACATCAAACCGCCAAGTAAAATAATAATCTTAGAGATCTGACCTGCAGTGTTTTCTGGGGCCACTGTGACAAACTGCCACATGGACAGCAGCCCTATATATTAACCAACATGCGCCAACAACAGTATAATAAACCAAACACGGGTGTACTCAGTGTTGCCAGACATTTCCACTCAAAGTGTTAACAAGGCCTGTTGAGGATATGACCTTGTCTTCTTCCATCAAAGCTAATTAATGTGATGGAAAGGCTGAGAACCCGTAAAGACGGATTAGTGATTTACATCTTAATTCAATTCCAGTCTGTATTTGTACTTAAATCTTCTTAATGTGGGAGATTCATTGTAAAAACACTGATTAAACTCCGAAAATACAACTGTCAGTCTTCCCTGTCTTATCTTTCCTGCCTTCCTTTCGCATCCTCGGGTGTCGATGTAGCTCAGCCGATCTGTGAGTGGGCTGAGGCCTATCAACACCCCCCACCCACTGAGGTCAGAGAAGTTAGCTTATCCAACAAAAGGGGGACCGAGCTTGCTAAGTGCTGCATCTTTTGTCTGGATAAAGAACTACATTTCCAAATAAAAGGGAGGGAAACCAAAGGGGGAAAAAAATCCTACAATAGAAAATGGAGAGATGGAAAGTTCTATGAGTTCAGCTACTTCTACTTATTTAAGGTTCATAGTTATTTTGAAGTTTGAGAAACACTGACCTTTTTCACCATGTTCTAAAGGCAAACAACATAACAATGAATCGCCAATCAAGAAAATTATCAACAGACTACTATATTGTGGAAACAATTGTTAGCTGCAGCCCTACCATGGAAAAAGACATTTATAACTTCTGCCAAATAGATTTCTGTTTTGCTTGAGTCCACCTGTGGGACTCTGAGCAGCAAAATTCAGAAAGTAACGGACTAAATCAAGACTAAATTCTCTGGGGGCGTAGTTTATGGCTCAGGGAAGAAAATAATTACATTTTGATTGTGATCTTGATGCACATTCATCCCCGTACCACCCAATTTTAAATGAAGCAAGTTTGAGGTCCAAGACGTATGTGGTGTGTTACACTTACTTTCTAAATAAGCGTATACATGCAGGAGTAATGAAAATGAATCACTTTATCCAGGTATGTTATGCCACTTTTCCCACTATACAGTTCCAGCACAGCTCGGCTCAACTCTTTCTTTTTAAATATGCTTTTCCATTAGGGGTAGTACACATTACCCAGTTTAGTGCAACCGTGGTATATAATGACCCCACTCACGTCGAGAAGGTACTACAGAGTAACGGAAATCAACATGCCTGATACCAAACTGGGTAGAGTCGAGCCATGCCGAGCCATGCTGGGACTTTATAGTGGGAAAAGTGCCAGTAGTCCAACTAGGAGTAGCTCGATTCTAGTCAGACTAACGTGTTTGCAAGACATTCAGAAAACAGAGCTATTGTTCGAATTAATATTGTGTCAAAATCTGACTTTTAACATGCATGTAAACGTACAGACTATGGGAATCCATTAACACTGGACCATCACATAACCATTAAAATAACAACGTATTAAAGTGAAATGTCACTGTAAATACAGTGACGACTACACACGTGATAGTTCCCTCTAATTTAGAGAGGAAACTTCCGGAAGGACTGCTTATATGAGGAACAATCGGCGTTAAATAAAGTAAACAACAGACTCTTATAAAGGAGTTTGAGCTGAGAATTTGTACTGTTAGCGCGCTTTACCTGGTTTGTCCTTCTGACCCCCTCCCCACACACACAGCTGAACGTTAACGCAGACTTAATTAAGCCATTACCAAACACACGCAGAGCCGATGTTGAACAAGCTGCTCACAGACCCACGCTCAGGTTTGTAGCTTCACTTCAAAGCTCCTCTTCTACAGCTAAGGCTAGTTAGCTAAGGTTAACTGATAACAGCTATGCAGACTACTACTTTCTAGAATAAAACTAAAAAAGAAAATGTAAGCTGGTCAAACTAAAGTAATGCCTACAATACTACAATAACGTAAACAAACACGTTGCTAACGCGAGCCCTGCTATTCGTGTTAAATTAATTATTACGATTGGAGGACACATAGCTAACATTAGCCCAGCGTGCTAGTTAGCATTCAGCCAAGTCAAAGCTAGCAGCGATAATCCCAACAAGTTCGTGTCCGAGCCCTTGGACGTTCAGCCGGGTTTGACTCTCCGAGAAAACCGCCTCAGCCTTTGCCCGGTGTTTTACCGGAACACCGTGTGAACACACGGTCACACCTGTGGAAGTGAGACCGCTGTTATGGGAAATAAAACGCCGTACCTAGCCTCTCCTTCACGGCAGTAACTCCTCTGTTTCCAAAATGATCGCCATCTTGTCAGTCCCTGTCGCGTGGTGTTGGCTCGAGCGCGTCCTCGATTCGTGACGTTGTTGTTGTTGTTGTTGTTGTTGTGGATCACGACGAAGATGACGATGATGATGATGATGACGATAAAGAACAATTTTCTTTAGTTAAAATTAGAAATTGTGCATTTTCAGTTGTGTTTATTGGTTTAGTTTTTTTTTGTGATTTAAGAGATATGTCGCGTGTTTTTACTGTTAATTGAAGTTTTCCTGTTGTACAGAGGCAGAGAAAGTATATTTATCACACTTAATCCTTAGGCTGCGCATTTTACGCAACTTTTCACTCGTCGTTGTTGACATTTTTGGCTGTGATCATGCATATGGCATGGATTTGGGTAAGATTGTGTGTCTTTATTTGATCTTGTTATTTCCAGTTCAGCTCCTACAGTAAAGTGTTGCACTCGTTAAGCGCAAAAAAAAATGTGCCATTGAAATCCATTCACACAGCAATTTATGATCTCACTTCCATTGAAGCTTAATACATAAATTTGATCATATCCGAGTGTCAATCTGGGCTTTTTTGCCTTGGAATTGGTCATTTTTTTACTACTCTCCACCAGATGGCGTTGTTTTTGGCCATATTCGACATATGGAGAAAAGACATGCTACCTCCACTAGATGGCGCTGTCACAATCCCCCTCACTCTAATTGACATATCCCAGGCTGTAATAATTCAAAACAAAGAAATTTCTACTTTGCATGTAGTATATTGAAAATAATAAATATTTTCTGTTCTTTCATCTGAAATGACAAAAAACTTGGCATACAAAGGGTTTACATTTTTAAAAATTAATTACTATTTGATACCAACAATTAGGTCAAATGTAGGTTGGGAAAAAAAAATCAGCTCAATGAAAGTAGGATATAATACTGTATGATGAAATGCACATTTTCTGTGCACAGCAGTACGAGTGTGATTCATTAGACTCGGCCCACAGACTAAATTTTTTACTAAATATAACTAAATTAAGCATATCATTCACGTAAAAATAAAAACAGTATAGGAAAAACATTAATAAACTGTCTAAGTGTCAACAATCAAAGTTCTCATTGTGCAGAATTTCAGGAAAATGCATATTAATTAGTCATAATTAGAGCTGCAATGACCAATTATTTTCATAATCATAATTTATTTTCTCAATTAATGGAGGTCATGTTTGGTCCATAAAATGTCAGAAAATGTTGATCGGTGTTTACCAAACCTGGAAATGAACCAAAGACCACCAACCAAAATGATTATGTTTTAATGATTTCTTTGTTATGTGGAGTAAAGAAACCAGACAATATTCTCATTTAAGAAGCTTATTAAAATTATTAAAATTATTATTATTGAAAATTATTGAAATTATTATTATTAAAAAAAACTATTCAAATTATTGAGTTAAAAAAAAAAACACTGGAAACCAATTAATTGATTATCAAATAGATGCCGCCCTAGTTATAATTCAGTTTTCTTGATGATAATCAACGAGTCCAAAAGAGGACTAGTCCAAATTTTGATGCAACACTAGAGGGGAGTGTTGCATCAAAATATTGCCCAAAGTCTCTGTCACCACTAACACAAATTCCCAACCAGTTTTATTGATAGCAAAATGATCAGTAACATAAGTAATATGATTTATTGAACTCATATCCTGGCTGATCACTTTTCAATAATTTGGTTTCAGACCAACATGATTTTAATTATATAATTTAAAGAAATACAAGTCACACATTTGTCAATTATATAAATTATTTGATTAAAAATAATCCACAAATCTTCAGTTATGCCCAACCCACATGGTTCTTTTTACACCATTTCCTTGTCATCACCTTCTTACTTCCTGTTAACAGACATTATTATGAAAAGGATGATACATGTGGTTTTGTTCTCCCAGGTCATGTTACCTAAATACGTCATGAGACCTGTCTCATGACGACCTGTGATTCAGAACATAGTATTCATTTTCAGCTCTTCTCATACATCACCGCTGTATGTTCTCTTTCTTTTTTTCCTTCTCAGATATTCCCACAGTGCTTGAGTGTAATCTGGATTTTTCTCACCACGCTCAGTCTCCAGTGTGACAGCTGTGGAGATAAAAATCTACTTTTAGTCGTAGGAAACTAATGAAGACTGTGAAAGTGAGCATCAGTTTTTCCACAGCCTAAAACACGCTGCTCATTGGTTTGAACCTCACACCGTATACTGTATATGCACTATCTGGTCACTTTATTAGGTACGGGGTGCTTCAAGGTTCAAAGTATGTTTTGAGATGGTCTGTAACGAGTGGTTATCGTTTGGAACCGCCCTTGTCATTATTTTCTGACCTCTACCACAATTTTCCCAGAGAACTGCTCCCTGGATATTTTCTCTTTTTCGGAACATTGTCTGTAAACCCTAGAGATTGTGAGTGCAAATTTCTGAAATACTCGATAATAACAACCACAGTCAAAGTCACTTCCATATTATTTTCTGCTTCCTTTTTTTTTTTTAAATGTCCCCTAATAGACATAAATTGTATCTCCAGTTTCAATACAGAGTGGTCTAAGAAATATTATGTTTTCTGCATAGACCGTGCATAAAAATGGATGTAATATTCCATTTTTTTTGCTGAAGACCTGGAAGTGGCTATATATTTAATGCCATTAGCAGACCACTAATCTGATTGCAAAAAGAAGTCAATTGAATTCAAAATTTGAAATGGTCTTTGTATGATAACCGTATCTGAGTTACTGTTGCATACTTTTCTCCAGAGAACTGCTGCTCACCGAATATCTCAGGATATATTGGGGTGGTTTTGTGTGAAGATTCCAGTAGATCAGCAGTTGGTGAAAAATTCAGACCAACATCGTGTTCAAAGTGGCTCTCAAACACTGGGTTGGGACCCACAGATGGGCCATGGGAGATTTTTTTCCTGGGTCCTTAAACAAATTTGAGATGATTTGTCTCTATAATGTTTTAAATAACATGCATGAAATGAAGAACATCTCTTGGAAATTATTATTTTACCAATTCGGATTGAAATTAGGTGTGACAGCTATGGTTGTGAAATTAGTTGTTACATTATGTGCAAATTTGTTCTTGATATTTATTGTGATTTGGATCACAGCAGAAAACATATAAATCACATTTTGTTCCTCATTCTGCTGCTCAGTTTGAATTTAAGCAGCTCGTCTTTACCGTGTCAACATGGCTGAGCTGCTGATGTGCCATGTGATTGGCTGATTAGATATTTGTGTTAACAAGCAGTTGAACACGTGTACCTAATGAAGTGGTAGTTGTACATTCTCTCAGCCTGTGGAAATCCACACGGTGAGTGGCTCAATACAGTGTTTTCACAAAATAACATCAATCTGTTTGGTTTATTTTTCTTGTTTTATCTCAGACTCGGACTGCAATGTGGCAGAAAGCTGCATTCGCTCATATTTTGGCCCCATGACGTTGATGGCGCACACCTTTATTTACAGCCTGTGCTTCATTAATCTTGTATGTAGAATGTAGGATCTTACCTGATCTTGATTAGTATCAGAACCGCACGGATCTTTTCATTGAGTGCTGTTTTCTCATTCATCCCTAAATTAAATGTTTAAGTAACAGTTGTTGCCATTGTTTAAACCTATTCCTTTTTATTTTTTTCCCTTTATTTTTCCACCCTTTTTGCCCCTTAAGTCTTTTCCACTCTTTGAATTCCACGAAAGGTGCATCTGCTGCGTTTATTTTCACTCATTCCTTGCAATTCTTGATTTGCAGGTACCTCTATTTCTGCCTCCATCTGCAGCCGTCCATCTCAGGTAATATGATCATGCAACCATGCCAGTTTTTTCCTCCAATGTTAAGCTGCTTCTTTCATTCATCTGTGTGTATGTGTGTGTTATTTTAAAGTCTTGTGTGCTGCTGTGGAATAACACGTGTAGCGCTTCATGCTGGTTAATGGGGGCTGATGGCACTCACAGCGCTGATCCTATCACTCTGTGCTCATGTATTTAAAAGCCGATAACGCTTCACTGTCTTCTTTGTAAATCTAAGTCTCAACTTCCAACACCAGTAGTTAAAAAAACGCCCAGGTCGGTTATCGGCAAAAGGTTTAAATCTAATATAATACTTGAACCCTAAACATGATGTAAAGAAAGATGTCCACCTTCGCCGTCATGTGACCAGGAAGTAAGTGAGGACTGCAAACGTCTGGCACACAATCAAAGTATTATGGGTTTTTTTTTTTTTTTAAAAAGCTAGCGATAGCGAGGAGCTAAACGCGCCTTCTTGTGCGTTACATTCACATTGGACGTCGAAACGTGTTCGTGTTCCAGCTGAGAAGTCTGAAAAAACCAGGCTAGCCATTGTTAGCAACAGCAGGGAAGCTGTGACACATACAGTCGCAGTGTTTGTACAAGACTTTTGACTAAAACTGGAATGCACCATGATTAACAGCTAAGTTGTTTAAAAGCGCTAACCGACTGTTTTGGACTGACATTGGCATTTGACACACAAGGGCTACGTTCAGGCCAAAGTGTTTTGTATCAGGTTATTTTCAGTATTTTGCATGGGCCGAGAAATATGGTTGCAAATTCAGATTTACAAATCAGATTTGTGTCCCTTAAGTATCTGGTCTTAGATCAGATATGTATCCAATATAGCTTCGGGGTTTGGATCCATGAAAGTACACCCGGTCTGATGTGTTACATTTTCAGCATGGATGGTTCCAGTTTCCAACCCGGAAGTAGCAATATAATGAATGTCACTAGGGGGCCACTAAGCTGAAAATAAGTCAATTTGAATTAAAGTGTATGGGAAAACGACCTTATTCTTCCTTGATTTACAACATCAGTTAACATTTCCATGATATGTTTATGGTATTATTCACACGTTCCATTCTTCTTTGTTAGAGCACGATGTCTATTTTGTCTCTTATCGTCCAATAGGAGCCTGGTTGCAGTTGACGCCTCTGACTCCAACATGGCGCTGAACAAATTGTGACTCTGGAGGCTTCAGAATGAGAGTTCAGATTCCTGTGGGCGACGTAACGAAAGGTTAGGTTTTCTTTTATTCATAACAACGTCAAATCCAATCTGTAATGAATCTTGTATATATATATATATATATGTATACAACAGTGTGACTGATAATCTCAATGTGGCCAAAGTTATGATACTGGTATCGTATCGGATGAGAAAAAAAAAGAAAGCGGTGATCGGGGAGACCAAACACGGGTGGAATGATAACATCAACAAACAAACAAAAAGGTGACATACTGGAGCTTTAAATTCCATCAAAGTGGACGCACAGGTGAAGTAGCAGAAGTGTTTTTCGAAAGCGTCGCTACTGTAACATGACAGTAATTACACGTGAGGTAAACATCTCTGAAGGAGAACAGAGGGAGGAGTAGGCTTTCATTCATGAAACTGTGCCTGAAGGAGAACGTTTCATCTGCACACACGCACTGACAGCAGGTGAAGAATCCTTCTCATGTACTGATTAGTGGTTCACCCGATCCACCGCCGTAAACCCCTCATCTGAGCGAGGGCCAGTGCCGCGAAGGGCGTGTTTTTATCAGTGGGAGACAGATTAAGGGGCATTTGTGAGCGAGTTAGAGAAAGAGGTATGTGTTGATGTGCCATGCGATGCCTGTGAATCACCTCTAATGTTTTTCTCTCCCTCCATGTCCCCGGGCCTTTCCCGCCGTCGTGTCCACACACGCTAACCCTCTCCCCTTTTCATCTGCACACGCTCTCACTTACACATTTTTCTGTTACTGTACTGCTACTAATCATTTTAGTGCGAAATCAAATGACCTCACGTTTTGCCTGGAGTGATTTATTCAAAGTTTACATCCCAATGCCAGCTTTTTATTGCTTCGTTTACCTCACTGTTTTGGGTTTTTTTTTTTTGTTTTTGTTTTTTTTTTTTTTCTTCCACCAAATTAACCACACGTTTCAACATCACGTTTCTCACGAACACTTGTTTTTAGCAACCAAATCAATAAATGCCAGTGTTGTCTACTTTTCACACGGTTAAAGGCACCAGCATCAGCACAGTGTTTTCAAAAGTGGGCAAGTGTTTTGTTTATATTGTGCAAAGTGTACAAGGACACTCTCAAGAAAACTGAATAAAACTCCCAATAAAAAAAAAAGCGCCAAGAAATGTGGTAAATGTTTGTGAGATAAACACATGATAGAAACTATGGATACCTAACTTGTTTGTTTACAAGGAAACAAGGTTATTATTCCCACCATTTGTGCCGAGATGAGATTGCATCCTGTTTAGAAAGACTGTTTGACGGGGAATGAGTGTCCCGTCCCCTCAACAAGTGTGTGTGTCTGTGTGCATGAAGTGACGTAGGATGAGGATGAGGGAAGGCTAACGGCAGATACTGAAAAGAAGCCAAGCCCATAGTCCATTTCAGCTGCCACAAAAGACTTGAGAAGCCATCTTGAATTGTGAACATGGGCCATGGAAAAACTACTCGCTGAGGCCAATTCAAAACATTATTCTCTTAGGTGGGAAATTACAACCTCCGACTACAACTGAAACGCACCGTTAGAAAAAAAGTGAGCTAAAAGACGATGTTGCTAGCAGTAGCAAGAAGAAATGTCTCATTCTTTAATCTTCAGATTTGTTTGAAGATTGCTTTTGTTCCATTTGTAGCTCCATATTCACTATGCAGTGATGCAAGTGTAGTGTGTCTCGTCTATATATATTTTTTTTACAAATATATATATATATACGCACACAAAAAAAACGCCAAACTAGACACCCACTGTCTGTTCTGGCACCCAGTCTTGCGTTTAGGCCAACAGCAACAATGCTTTGTCTTGAATACATTTTGCTTGACTGAACAAGACTCATAAATTAATCAACGGTGGCATCTGATTACAAAGATGTGCGTTCTACCTGGAGGGAAAAAATAAAGAGGATTGGATAAAATCAAAAAAAATTAAATAAAAAAAATTCACGTATCTGAATCTGAGTGAGTAAAATTGGAGCCAAACAAACGATCAAACAATCATTGATTGATGATATGACTGGTGATAAATAAACAAATATAGTGCTAATGTTTGCTGCCAATGTAAGTAGCCTCTGGAGGCATTTAAAAGAAAATTACTTTGTTAACGTTCCAACAAGATGGTTTTACTGAAACAATCTAATGCTTTTCCTAAAACATTTTGGCCTCGGACTGGGTAATCAAACCGGTGCCAAACATTATTGTTTAGACTTAAAAACTGTACCTCAGTTGAACTGAATTCATTCAAAATGAATAATGTGTCATGTCTTCCTTCACACTTTGGGACAGCCAATCACGACCTCCGTTAGATCTCGGTTAAACATTAATGACTCACTTATGCTGATGATATTAATGTCTTAGCTACCAAAGTTTGATAATGAGCGATACAAAGAAAGTTTGATACTTGGTGGATACAACAAAGAGTACAAGTTCCTTATTATTTAAAATCTTTATATGTTGGGTTTTCTGCTTTTTATTTGAGGAAAATAGTTCTGTTCATATTTAGTTTTTTTTATTTTACAATGAATTTCTAAATGTGATTGGTACTCTGGTTGTCTGTTTTGTATCTGATATAAAGTCAAGGGTAAATTGTGCGCACTAATATCACAATTGTGATGATTTTCTGATGTACTGTGTGTACTGTTTTTTTTTTTAACCTTGCCAAAATCCTTCAGCTCACATTACCCGGATGGAAATCCATAAACACACGCACACACACATACAAAGAGATGTGGCTTAGCAGCTTGTTTTCTTTACAAAGATGTTAATAACTTCAGTGAAAGGAAGCCATTCCGGTGGTTTCATGGTGGTGTTAATGCAGCTGGATACGGTGGAGGTTTTGTGGCGGGTGAAAACACAGGTGTCGGTGCAGCCGGGAGGAAATGCTCTGCAGCCTGTACACAAACACATCTGTAATTTCAGCAGCCTGGTGGCTGCGGCTGAATGTCAATGTTGGCGACTTGACAGCGACTGATGGTTATTGCCGTTTGGCAGAGGGGCGTCTCCGGGCAGATCGTGAGGGCGTGTCGTGTTTTTTCCTCCCCAAAGTGCCTGCCTGTTGTCAGATTGATGTGCCGGCTCGCTCATAATGACTCGATGACATCAGGTCCTTGTTTGTATGACTTTGTAATAATCAGCAGTATAGCGTCTCAGTCACTCTGCTATGTCAACAACATGGTCCTCCCTGTTCTGGCTTGCTCTAAAGCAGCCCAGGTAAAAAAAAAATCATTCCTGATGTGTGTGTGTTTTCATGTGCAATTATGATGACAGATACATATGTGGATATTTTTTAACTAAAGGACTCTATTTTAGTTTAATTCAGTTATTAATGAATGTTAAGATTTACAAACATAACATTCAAACATGAAGTAAAAAGTGTAGAAAAATGGACAGGGGAAAAAAAGAACAAAGAATTTGGACAAAATTTTACGGGTTTATTACACAGGGTTCCCACACCTTGTTTGACATCAAATTCAAGGACTTTCCAGCACCAGTTTCCTCAGATTAAGATGAGAAGGCAACTTGTAAGAGCGTCTTCGTCCACGACGTCCACGTTTATTGATTTGCGGGACACTCTGCATCTGGACAAGCGATTGTCCTCTCTGGACCTTGGTCACGTCAGTCTTTGTCATTGTCTTTGGTGAAACACAGATCTTGGCCTTTTCATTCATCAGACGTCACATCATTCGCTCTCTATTGCTTAATGTCACTCGCTCATTGTTCTGCGTGGGATCTTACATAAACAGTGCAGAGAGACAGTGGACAGTGTCCACAACACCGCTAGTAATTATGACTCCATGTTGGTTTGGCGTAGGCCTCGTCTACGTACATCAATGCAGGGAAGGAAACAGTAGATGGCGTCGTAACAAACAAGGGAGATATTGACCTAAATATCAACTTAACTTCTTTAAAAATTCAAGCACTTTGATTGACCCATGTCTATTTAGGTCAGTTTTCAAAAACTTTCAAGGTCCCCTAGGAACTAGGAACCCTGATTAAATTGTGCACTTTTACTTTCCATAAAGATATTATTTTTTAATTCTCTGCTTTTATTATCATCAATAGTTTCCTCGAGATTTTGGTCATTTACTGTGTCTGAGTTTGAAATCTGACTACAAATGGAATTAATGCACTATATATATATAAAATCTAGCTCTCTGTCTATATGAACTGAAATTTGACTGGTCACAGGGTCATTAAAAACTGTTTCATTTTTTTTTTTTTAATTTTAAGTTTGGCTACTAACCTTGAAATAACTGTAGAAATGTTTACAATTAATGTCACATCTATGTAAGTTCATCTTATGGTACCAATAAATTATGTATGAAACATTAATGATGCCTTTAATTACAGCTTATAATCCATTTACACACGGCCTCATCGCCATGTGAAACATAATAATGAATTTATGAATAGGTGGTGTAAATTAATCCAGGAGCTGTGGGAGCTTTGTGTAAACCACCGCAGAACACAATTGGTGCGTCAGCCTTGTGGTGATGGACGATGCCAAGAGGGTTGTGACTACCTGCGTGTGTGTGTGTTTGCTTGTATTTGTTACCTCTTTAGGACCTTTTTCCTGGCATAAACACCGACCTTGTCAGGACCAGTAGCCCTCACTGAGACTAAAACCTGGTCCTCATGTGGCAGATTCTAGTTTCTGAGGAGCTGGTTGAGTTTAGGATTGAGATTTGAATTAGGTTAGGGTTAGAGTTAGGCATTAACAGGTTATAGTTAAATTTAGGGATAATGCTTAGTTTAGGCAGTGTCCTAAGAAGAATGGCTGCACAAACCTGTGTGTGTGTGTTTGCTTGTATTTGTTACCTCTTTAGAACCTTTTTCCTGGCATAAACACTGACCTTGTCAGGACCAGTAGCCCCCATTGAGACTAAAACCTGGTTCTAATGTGGCAAATCCTAGTTTCTGAGGAGCTGGTTGAGTTTAGGATTGAGATTTGAATTGTTGTTAGGTTAAGGTTAGAGTTAGACATTAAATGGTTAAATTTAGGGATAATGCTTGGTTTAGGCAGTGTCCTAAGAAGAATAGCTGCACAAACCTGTGTGTGTGTGTGTGTGTGTGTGTGTGTTTGGGGGGTTATTGTCCCTGAGCCTGCGGGAGCTGCCATGTGCTCCGAGGCCAGTAGCAACACAAGAATGCTGATAGGACAAAAGGCCATAACTCTGTTCTATAGCAGCACAAGCACGGCATTGTGTTCATACAGGCATGCACAGACACTCATATGCACACATTCGACCGTACTACAATACCACACACACATCAGCTATACCGGAGCAAACTATGCATGTGAGCAAGACGGCCAAAACACTCATTCATCAACCAGTTTCCCACACCATCAACCCCCCCCCCCCCCCCTACCACACACACATCAGCTATACCGGAGCAAACTATGCATGTGAGCAAGACGGCCAAAACACTCATTCATCAACCAGTTTCCCACACCATCAACCCCCCCCCCCATCCACCCAACCACCCAACCACCCTCCCACAAACATCTCCATCACAGGCTGAGAATGGCCAGTCGATGTGAGGACAATGGGCGAGAGAGCATGAGAGAGACAGTTGGTGAGAGAGAGAGAGAGAGAGGAAGACCTCAGTTAATGTGTGTGTGTGTGTGTGTGTCTCTATGTTGTGACTTCACTCCAAGGACAGTTCCCACCATGTTCATCACCTCCGCCCCAACCAACCCTGGAGGTCGGTGCTGGAACAAAGTATGTTCCATTAAAGCTACTGTCAGTGAAATACCCGAGCTCATTTTTATCCAATCAGGAGCCAGAGACTCCACAGGGAGGTGGTCCTACAAGACACAAGACAATTTCCGTGCTATTCTTAGGCCCTTTTCCAACGCAGGAGCTTTTCTCATTTACCTGGGTATTTGAAAAACCTCAGCGCTTTTCCGCCAAATTTACCCCGGGGAATTCACTCACTCACTCACTCATTTTCTACCGCTTTATCCACTAGGGGTCGCGGGGGGGCTGATGCCTATCTCCAGCTAGCATAGGGCGAGAGGCAGGGTACACCCTGGACAGGTCGCCAGTCCATCACAGGGCCACATAGAGACAGACAACCATTCACTCTCACATTCATACCTACGGGCAATTTAGAGTCTCCAATTAACCTAGTCCCCGGGGAATTCAGCGAAGTAAAAAAAAAAAAGTTATAAAATGGCACAAATGGAGACACTCAAGTACAGTAAAAGTATTGAGTCAAAGTACTCAGTTACTGGTACTGAGCCCGTCCTTCCAGTCACTTCCTCCCCCTCACATGCCCTTGCTCACCCCTTTTCCCCTGCTGTCTGGAAACAGCTCGGCAGAGACGAGGAGGAGCCGTGACCTCTCTGCCCCAAATCAGTGAATGGATCGTGAATTAGGACAACGTAGGTGTAAGAGGTTATCTCGCAAGTGGGTGAGAAAACACCCACTTGCCCCCACTCCGCTTTCTGCTCAGTCAGGGCCGGGGCAGCAGACAGGTGAGTGACCTTTGACCCGAGCCTGCGGTGGAACGCTGCTCGATGGGCCAGGAATGTGTCCACACCTCGCAGCCAACCACGTCACGGCGAGCTGAGGAGGAGGAGGTGGAAAACACACACTCTGCCCTAACCCAAACAGAGTGTGTGTCTGTGTGTGTGTGTGTTCTTGTACTTGCTGCAGAGTGAGGACCAAAATTCATATAATTTCTACAAAGTGAGGACATTTTGGCCGGTCCTCACTTTTTTTTCACCCCTTAAAATGGCTTTTTCAGGGTTAAGACTTGGTTTTAGGGTTAGGGTTAGAATTGGGTTTAGGTTAAGGTTAGGGTTAGGCATCTAGTTGTGGTGGTTAAGGTTAGGATAAGGGGCTAGGGAAAGTATTATGTCTATGAGAGTCCTCACTCTGATAGAAGCGCAAACGTATGTGTGTGCGTGTGTGTGTGTACCTGGTATTCCCTATGTTGTGGGGACTTAAATCTGTTAATGCAGTCACATCATGGGGACAAAAAAAACAAGTTCCCATAATGTAAATTACTACATTTTAGGTTAGAGTAAGTCTCCAGGAAATTAAAGCAAGTCAATGCAATGTCCTCTGAAGTCATGGAAACCAGTGTGTGTTCTTGTACTTGTTGCAGAGTGAGGACCAAAAATCGTATAAACACCTACAGAGTGAAGACATTTTGGCTGGTCCTCACTTCTTTAAAGGGCCTTTTCAGGGTTAAGACCTGGTTTTTAGGGTTAGGGTCAGGGATAAGTTTAGGCATCTAGTTGTGATGGTTAAGGTTAGGGTAAGGGGCTAGGGAATGCATTATGTCTATGAGGGTCCTCACTTTGATAGAAGCTCAAACATGAGTGTGTGTGTTTGCCCCGGCCTCTCTGTTATGATCTACATTCTGTGGTGCTGTGTGAATGTAGCGGAGAGTGTTTTGGGAGTGAGACTGATGGACATGTCTCAGTCTGAAGAAACTCTGTGTGAGTGTGTGTGAGAGAGAGAGATACAGTAAAATAGTGATAAGGATATTTTGGTCCAATTTATGCAAAGTATTTCAAGGCCTGGACAGTTTTAATCTGCTATTCTTGTTAGTTTGTGTTGAGTGAGTCTGCGGATTCTTCTGCTCTACAACACAGTTTCAATTACAGGGTCAAACATTGCATTTAGTACCACTTGTTTCACTCACTAATGATAATATTGTTCGGGAAAAAGTGCATTGCAGAGATCTGGGAAAATGATGTCAGGGCAAGTAGTCACATCATCTCGCAGGTTATGAACAAATTTCCAGGTATTAAATAAATTATTCTGGTTTGATTCCTGTTTGTTTCCACCCTCTGTGATTATCTAAATTATCCTGTTACATGCTGTCAGACTTTCCTGTTCACAAGTGCCGGGCTCTTTGCCTGCAGAGCGATCATTTTGCAGTTAATAATGGCAAATTTAACCCAAAAATTCTAGTCATTTTTGGAACTTTTCAGTTCATGATTTCACTTTTTAATCTGGCTTTAAGGCAGTGGTTTATAAGTTTATGGTTTTATTTTACATTTTTACAAATTTTTACAAAGTTCATCAACAATTAAGGCTAAGAAATGTGAATAAGGGAAAAATCCGAGTCAGCATTGTGAAAGATAAACTATTACTGTAAGAATTATTGGAGATTAATCATCATATCAAGCTGTAAATGAAGCTGTGACTGTGTTGTGTGAACTAGGGATGCATGATATTAGACTTTTTGCCAATATCTGATCTGCTGATGGGAGGTAGTCAGAAACTATGCCAACGTCCAAGGGAGTCTTTTGAGCAGATTTTGTAGTTTGCTGGTTGAAAAATACACTCCACAAAAAATATCAACTATATAACTAAATAAAAAAAACATTGAACCATATAAAACTGTTCTAAACCAAACAGCTAAATGTTAGCAATCTGAAAAGATATGGACACGCTTTATAAAATATGTTTATAATATACTGTAATTCTAAGCTTTTAAACTGTTAAGTGACTCACTGACAATTTTTCCCCGATATTATTAGCTTAACAAAGCACCAAGTGATTAGAGCAAGTTTTACAGGAGGATTTAAAATGTCTGCAGGCTAATCTGTAATGCATTAGGCACATGCGAGAGAATGCATATGATATCCCAACATTCATAGCTGTCCTACTTGAGGTGACAAACATTACATTAATTTTTTACCAGCGTGGAAATAATCTTTGTAGCTATTCAAACAGCACATGAAAGCACAATAAGGCTAAAGTTAGCTTAGAACAGGGAAAAAAAAAGGGCTCCTCATCAATTGCTGATTCATACATGCTAACATTCATACGTGGCATTGTTCTTGTATTGCATAACAAAACTGGTGAGCTAATATAATTAAACCTAAAAGATTTGAATCGCACTAATTTTACCCAGTTTATCTTTGGATACCTAGGACTTGGAAAACAATACTAGCACAGGCAACAAGCAAGCAAGCTAGTGTTATTACAGTATTTTGTTAGAGTAGCTGAACATGCTAACATTAGTAGCTTACATTATCTCTTATAGACACTGTTTACTTATGGCGCTTTTCCATTATACATTTCTAGCACTACTCGGCTTGACTCAGTTTTTTGGTTTTCCATTAGGAATAGTACCTAGTACTCAGTAACTTATTTTTAGTACCTGCTCTGGTGAGGTTCCAAGTGAGCTGAGCTAATACTAAAATGTGACGTGGACAGACTGCCGGCCACTGATTGGTCAGAGAGTGTCGTCACTGGAAGAGTCACGAGTGCGAAACAAGAATCAAAGCGAACAATGCCGAACTGTAGATCAGTTAAAAAGACTTAAAAATCCTGAAAACATGCGTTAATCTGCAACATTTAACAAGGACATTTGTAAAATGTCCATATTTAACAGAGGAGTCTGGTGTATTTAGCGACAGCGCTGCTGAAAGACGGAGATGGTGAGCCCAATCACGACCCGTTCAGCCGTATTTCACTTCAGTGACTGTGTCAGACAGAGTCTGTGCTCCGGTCGTGCAGGAAGTACTGAACCATTCAGTGAACTCATCTGTTTAGAAAACTGAGGAAAATGATTCAGGACAAAGAAAACAACTGATTTGACCGTCACTAGTTTGTGTCGCGTATAAAACAACATCCAGGCAGTTTCGTGCAGCCATGCTATGACGATCCCGCCCACATTGAGGAGGAACTATAGTAATGGAAAAACGACGTGCCTGATACCAAACCGAGTAGAGTCGAGTACAGCTGAGTCGTGGTAGAACCGTATAATGGAAAAAGTGCCGTAACACTTTTAGCTGAGAAAGAGTTTGGAAAAGGACAACGCCCTCAAAAAAAAAAATAATTACTTTGACTTCTGCTCCATGTACACTGCTTCAACATGTGAAAAAAATCCCAAAAAACCACACTTTGATTGAACAATCGCTGTTTGGCAGAAAAGGTTTAGCAACCTGCTAATTATGTCTTTTTTTGAGTAACTGGCCAAACCTTCAGCTCATCAAAGCGCTCCTACACACCTGAATGATGTCATATGGCAACAATGTCTTCACTTGCACAACAATGTAAAGAACATTACGACTCAAGTTGTAATAAACCAGGACTGTCCTTTATTACAGTATAAGAACCAAAAAAAAAAGGGGATAGACAGATGAACAATAATATTTATATAGATATGTACAAATAATACTGTACAAGAGCACAAAAGGAGGGAAAATGAGAACCTGTCTGAAATCAGCAGTGGAAAGAAACATGATATGAATCAATACACGGCATGTAATGAATCATAAAAACTGGAAGGACTCAAGAAAATGAGGTGAGCTGGACTGAATCTGGACTGTGCTCATACACTGTTGCATTCAACACACACACACACACACACACAGGCAAATACATTCACGTTTGGGGTAAAACCCATTCACTCTGATTTCAACACAGGCACACCTGCACTGGCTAAGATCGAACCACCTGTAGTGGCTTGTATGGCTTGTTCAGCGTCACTCTGGCTGCTTTGCACATCATGTTTGTATGACTTACGCGCACACACACGCTCGGCTGCCTCTGTGGGTGTTTATCCACTCGCGTGAGGCGGGGACGGGCCTCCTCTGTCCACAGTTCATGTCGGCGATTACAGATTCGTGAGTGTGTGTGTTTAATCTTCCTCTCTTAGTGCATTCAAATTCCCTCAGTCCATTTTAGGCTAAAGTGCTGCAGAGAGGAAATTCACTTTTAAAAGTATGTTTTACCGTGTATAAAAGGGGGGGGGGATTAATTCAAAGCAAAGGAAAACTTTTGCTTGAATATGACATAAGGATGTAAAAAAAAAAAAAGTGACAGTTTTGCTCAGGTGCGAGGCCAAATTGTGCAGTCCGCCGCTAGCACAAGTCTGCGTAGTCCAATGCGAATCAATATTCCACATCTGGAGGATGAGAAAACAAAAAAATCCACGGCCTTGTTTGCTTTAAAACAGTCTCCGCGTGTCTTGTCGGTCACTCTACCAGTTGCAGTCTTTGTTGAGTAGCGTGAGGACTTTGCGTCCCAAGCTGGCTTTCCACGGCTTGACAAAGCTCTTCATGTTGACCAAGAGACGACCCTTCTTGTGGTCAGAGTGTCCAGCCACCAGATACTCCCCTCCTGAAAAAGAGTAACAATAAAAACCCATAAAACCTCAATTAAATTCAATCTAAGTCATAAACAACAATATTGGTCTTTACACAGCAAAACGTTGACATACATGTCGCTATTCTGTACACAAGTTTTGTTTTGGACTAGGGCTGCAACAATAATTTGATTAATCGATTACTAAATTAGTTGGCGACTATTCTGATAATCGATTAATCACTTTGAGTGTTAAAAACAAGTTTGTCTGATTTTTCAGCTTCTTAAATGTAAATGTTTCCTGGTTTCTTGCTTTCTTTAGCGAAGAAATCACTAAAACGTAACAATTTTGGTTTCTAGGCAAAGGAAGACATTCGAGATCCTCATAATTTTTCAGGTTTGAACATTTTTCAACATTTGACATTTTACAGACCAAACATACTCAGTTAATCGAGAAAATAATCGACAGATTAATTGATTATGAGAAAAATTGTTAGTTGCAGCCCCTTTATTTGACCATAAAATCCAAATAAAAGAACAAAACCAAATGTCACTTTGATCCATTTGTCTTTTTTGTTCTTCTTCTTTTGTATCTTTGTTATGTTTGCGTTTCATGTTCCACAGAAGTTATAAGTGGGAATGACGCCACACTTGATTTAGGAGCTTTGTAGTTTCCACAAACTTTAAAAATCAGAAAACTGTGGTCAATATTAGCATTATAGCTACGTTTGCTAAGTAGTAAGCTAAGCTGATCAAATTCAGTTACGTTAGCTAGTATTTTATACTTTAAAACATTGTATAATAATGTGTCATGTTGAAAGTACTGCTTCATAAGTCGTACGACTTATTAAATAGGACACATAAAAGGACGGAGGGGTTAAAAAAACAGTATAAAGTAAAGATTTACGCTAGCAGCAGCCATCTTGAATTGTGAATTCAAGATGGCTTGAATTAGTTGACGACTTGGATTGGATTAGGTTTTTCATTAATTTTGGTCTTTTCATGGGATTTGTTGTCAAAAACAGAAAATCAACCGCCCAATCTGCTAGGCACTGTTGCTATATTTGATATGAACAACTTTTATTTAATTAAGTATGTGACTAAAGGTCTGACCTGGGTTGAGGATGGGGCATGTGCAGCCCCGAGTGGTCCAGGACTCGGGGTAGAGGGTGACTCGACCTCGCTGTATCTTCACCTTGGTGTTCTGACTGAGCACCTTCTGAACTTTGGCCTCCACTTCAGCGTGGGAGCCCTTGTCGTGGGCAGACAGCACTTTCACCTTCAGCACTAGGTGTCAAGAAGAGAGACATTAGATGTTTTTGTTGGCTTGTTTTTCCTGGCCATGTGTCAGACGTGGACACACTGAAAACGACATGTTAAGGAATTTTGTTGCATGTCTTACCGTATGCATAATTCATGGTGCAGAAGAGTTTACTGTTGGTCAGTGCTTGTTCTTTGCACTCGCACCTCTCTGCAGGGGACACAGACACAGACTTATAACATAACTGATATCACTACCAGTCAAAAGTT
Organism: Brachirus orientalis; assembly: GCA_016785285.1. Taxonomy (NCBI): domain Eukaryota; kingdom Metazoa; phylum Chordata; class Actinopteri; order Pleuronectiformes; family Soleidae; genus Brachirus; species Brachirus orientalis. Next base: position 1,515,643 of record JAFBJR010000080.1, on the reverse strand, counting down.
TGGACACATCTTATTTTTCTTTATTTTCATGACTACATTGTAGATTCTCACTGAAGGCATCAATACTATGAATGAACACATATGGAATTATGTGGTAAACAAAAGTGTGAAATAACTCAAAGTGCTGCAAACTCTTGGCCTTCTCTCAATGAGCTTCATGATGTAGTCACCTGAAATGGTTTTCACTTCACAGCTGTGCTTTGTCAAGGTTCATTTGTGGAATTTCTTGCCTTATTAATGGGGATGGGACCATCAGTTGTGTTGTGCAGAAGTCAGACAGCGCTATTTGACAACTGTTAGAATGCATATTACGGCAAGAACCAATCAGCTAAGTAGAGAGAAATGACAGTCTGTCGATACTTTAAAAACTAAAAATTGCAAAAACTTTGAAATGAAGGCGCTATAAAGTAAACTGTCCCTGCCAGTTTCACTCACTAGACGTCGCTACTCAACGTCTCCTGGTGGTGGCGCTGCACAAATGAATGAGGGGAACTTGGGAAGAGTGACTTTACAGCGGGATAAAGCTATGTTCAGAGACGCCCCATCCACATTCAATACACAGACTTTATGTTTGTTCTCTATGCTGTGAATAAATAGCGAAATCCTGCACTTTTAACTTATCACAGACATTTTGTTTACTTCGGTTAGGCAGACATCGTGATGTATCACTGTATGACTATATTGATTATCACCGAATCGTTCTATCATGTCCCTGTGACTCTCAGCCCTACCTTCAAAAACTGATTACGAGTTAGGACGTGATTTTACGGTTACAGAACAGGGAGTGCATTATGACTAGGAGGGTCCCCGCAACTATACAGAAACAAGCGTGCGTGTTTGTGTGTGTCATTCATCTTCCTCCACAGTCCGGTGACCAAGCATTTATGGTTAAGTAATGAAAGTCTCGATAGGGCCTTAGAAGGACATGGAACAAAGGTGTGTGTGTGTGTGTGTGTGTGTGTGTGTGTGTGTGTGTGTGTGTGTGTGTGTACATGGTGTCCCTTCTCTCAGACCCCCCACCACCATGTAACTGCACCTTTCATAGGCACATTCCTCACTGGACACACACGCGGTTCTTGCATTCTTAGGACGCCACGTACATTATCTGACCGGGTACAGCCATTGAAGTGAGGACACTCATAGACACAATGTACACCTTTGACCCTAACCCTGAATTTATCCCAACACTAAAACCCCAAGTCTTAACTCTGATGCTAACATGTCACCAAAATGGGTGTTTTTAACCAAAATCTTTGTATTTCAAATTTAATAGTTTTTGAATGTGGGATTACAGTTGCAATCAAAATTATTCAACCCTCACTAAAAATTAGGCAAAATGCACAAACTAAATAAAAAAATCAAATGAGAGCAACTTAAACAGCTCAACATGAGTAATATTACAAATGGTTTCTCCAAATTCAACTTTTAATGTGTCGTTTAGTACTTAGTAGATCACCCTTTGCTGTTATGACTTGCTGTAAATTCTGACAGTGTTCCTGAGGGATCTTAGCCCATTCCTCATGGGCAAAGGCCTCCAGTTCACTAATATTCTGGTGTTTGTGTCCTTTTTCAAATCCCACCAGAGATTTTCAATGGGGTTCAAGTCGGGTGACTGTGATGGCCATTCCAGTATCTTCCAGGACTTCTTCTGAAACCAAGCCTTGGTGGACTTTGAGGTATGTCATGCACACCCCGCCATGCTTCACTGTAGGTGTAGGGGAGTTCTTTTCTGCGTATGCTTCATTCTTCCTCCTCAAGACATATAGTATGTTCCATATATGATCCATAGGCCCGTAAAGTTCTAGTTTGTTTTCCCATCACTCCACAGAACAGAATCCCAAAACCTCTTTGGCTTATTTATATAGTTTTGAGAAGGTTGGAGCCGACGTTTCTTGTGCTTTTGGGTCAGTAGTGGTGAACGTCATGGAGTTTAGACACGGAGCCCTTTGGAGTGTAGTATGCAACTTAATGTGGAAAGTGAAACCTCAGTGTCTGCTGCCACCAAGTCCTACTGCAGGTCTTTCGCAGTCAGTCGAGGGTTTTTGACCACCTGCCTCCTCGGGACTCTGGTAGCAGTAGTTGATAGCTTCCTCAGAGTAGCCACTGTTCCTTTAACTTTAAACATGTGAGCTATGCTTCTAACTGTATCTCTAGGAACATTCAGTGCCTTTGCTATCTTTTTGTGTCCCTTTCCTTGTTTGTGCAAGAAAATGATCTCTTTTTGGACAATTCTCTTGACTTAGCCATATTTCTAACATGCAATCAAACGTCACCGTCGACAAGGTATTTGAGGTGAGGGTTAGGGTTAGGGTTAAAACCTGGTAGCAACAGGTCGTGACGTCACCAATGAGAGTCCGAACTTCTGTTTCAAAGCCTCTTAAATCGCGATTTTTGTCTTGTTGATGTTTTAAAGCCAGACTTCATCTACAACCAGGCTCCTACTGAACAAAAGCAGCTGTCAATTACACTGGTGCCATATTTTCTCTTTAAAGTGGAACATAATTTAAAAAACAGACACGTTCTATTGATTAATAATCAACTATAATACATTGCAAACAACAACGACAAAAACAAACTATGAAAGACCAATAGATAAGTGTTTTATAAGAATTAGAGGTCAACGGATATCAGTTTTTCTATGGATTATACCACTGTCGATCTTTGGAAATCAGGGTCAGATGATGGCAAATGTATAATACTGATATTTTCCTTCCATCAGGAAAAAATTAACACTTAAAAAGCAACAAATTACACACAAAATTGTGTTGAATTTTGTGTCTATTTACGTAACACTACTTAGAATTCAGCACAGGGCGCATGTAATGTTTCCTACCATGTAATATGACAGTGTCTGCTGCAGCATCAGTGACAGCATCTTGGAAATACGAGCCTTCAGTCGTGTAAATATCTGTGTGTTTCAGGGGACATCTGTCCACTCTGAGAGCACGTTCTCGTCCGTGAGTAATATTGTAAATAAAAAGAGAGACAGACTTGTGTTTCTGGTAAATTATTATCAGAAATGAAGTTGGGCCTTGACTCTGTTTCAACATAGAACTGATAAAAGCTAAGATTATTACATTTCAGTTAAAAGCTGTCGGAGCTTCCTCCTGTTGTCAGAGATTGTTTATTCCATCAAACTCGTCTTTGTGCTATATGTTATGAACACTAGCGAGCAGCATAGTTAATAAGGTAACAATTATAAACAAAGTTTTATGGCATATAAGGAGAGGGGTGGTGGTTGCATTTGAAATTTTTAACAAATTTGCACTTTTTGATTTCCCTTCATTTCTGCAGCCTAAACAAAGCCTTATCCTTATAACCTTAACGTAACAACAATTCAAACATTAGCCCTAAACTCAACCAGTTCCTCTGAAACGAGGATCTGCATCATCAGGACCAGGTTTTGGTCTCAATGAGGACTACTGGTCCTAAAGAGGCAACAAATAAAAATATACACACACAGAGAGAGAGAGAGAGAGTACGTCCGTCTCACCTGAGTACTGGTGAGCAGAGAAGAGTTCGTCCGCTCTGAAGATCCTCCCCGACTCACTGGAGTTTCCCTCCAAGTTGTAAACGTCCAGATCAGAGCTGCACAAACACAAACACACACACACACGTCCATGACATGTTAACACGCTTCAGAAACACGAGTTCCATTGAGCGCTGTTAATACAATCACGACGAAAAGCAAACAAATCCAGGCCAGTCTGTCCAAAGGAGTTGCTCCACAGTGGAACTTCTCAACATCTACAGGCTGGACAACCCAAGACATTTAGTATGGACATTCATTGTCCCCAGAGGACGATCTCCAATTGTCTCCTTCAAGTTTAAAACTCTGCAAAAATCTGTTGTGGATGTTCACGGCCCATAGAGGATGAAAACTTTACTTTTAAGCAAATGTAGCTCAGTTTTATGCACAAAAACATCCTTAAACTCATTCAGAGAAAGAAAACTCAACATTTTGACATCATACCAAGAGAAGAAAACAGCCGTTTTACTCACCCAAACAAACAGTCTCCAGTGAAACGATCGCAGTCTCCCGCACAGTCACACGGGCGACAGCCGTACTCGTGGAAACCCCAGTATCCCACCATGCACCTGTCGCAGTGGGCTCCACCCACTCCGGGTTTGCAGATGCAGTTCCCGTTGGTCGGATCACAGGGTGAGCCGTCCGCCAAGTGGAAGGCCATGGAGCCCGTGGGGTGACAGTTGCATGCTGGGAAAGAGAACAAAAGTTACGTTAAAAATTAATAGAGGATTTCGTTGCAACAAGACAGCAACTGTTACAATTACTAACACAGTTAGTTAGTTAATCAGTTAATTGGTTTGATTTGATTTTCCTCATGATCACAAATTGATAATCTTTGGTTGGTATATAAAACAAGACATTTTAAGACACTGTCATCAACATTTTCTCACCATTCTACGAACCAAACATGATGATTAATTGAGAAAATACTTGGCAGATTAATCACTCATGAAAATAATTGTTAGGTAAAATCACTTTTGCACTTCTTCAAATTAAGATTTTCATGTTTTCATAGTGTTTAATTAAAGGTTTAAGGATAAACTAATACGATACAATGGCGATACAATACAGGGATGACAATGCGCTATATCGCGATAAAAGCCATGTATTGCAATTCTTTATAGTTTCAGTTTAAATATAAACTATTTAAACTAAAATTCTCTATAAGTTATATGCCTTGTCTAGTGAGAGTAGTAGAATGAGAGGGGATAGCATCAAATGCCTGAAAGCCTGCTGCCAACTAGTGGTCGGAGGCCTAATTACAACACAAAACTACACCAGAAAACCACAGTGAAGAATATTTTCCATAACAGTATGACGCTGCAAAGAATCAATACAGTATCATCACATGAAATATCACAATATTTTAGTGTATCAACTCCTCAAATTTAATCACGCCGAGAAAAGGAATGTCTAAAAGCACTAAACAGTTCAATATGTGGAGGGGGGTCAACACATCTTGTGGGGACCATGAATGTCAACCTGTATTTGGAAAAAAAAAAAAAAAAAAAGAATCTCACAAGAAGAGCGGTTAATCCAAAGGGATTTACTGACCTTTACTGGATGGTGATAAATTAGTGTCCTGTTGTTGCAGGAGCTTGTAAAACAAAGGCCTCTCTTTTTCTCTTATCACAGCTTTCTCTCTCCCTCACGTCCCGTCCAATTGTGAGCTGATAATATGCTCTTTAAACAGCCTCCAAAAACAATATACTACACACAGACTGAGAAAACTGTCGGCTTACTTTCCAGCGTTGCAGGAGGGAGGGACGTGTCTCACCTTCCCCATAAATCTGTCCCTATCACGGGGACAGGGTCTAGTTGTTTTTAAGCCATTCCTCTGTGGTATAATGAAGCTTGACTGCCAATAAACAACTGTAAATACTTATTCATCGCCCACAGGCCTTTCTCTGCAATCTCACACTTTTGTAGTGCAGCATTCATATTCAGATTGTATGAAAAGTTAATTGAACGCTTCCCTGCGTTAAAACCTGGTGGCAACAGGTCGTGACGTCACCAATGAGAGTCCGAACTTCTGTTTCAAAGCCTCTTGAATCGCGATTTTTGTCTTGTTGATGTTTTAAAGCCAGACTTCATTTACAACCAGGCTCCTACTGAACAAAAGCAGCTGTCAATTACACTGGTGCCATATTTTCCCTTTAGAGTGGAACATACTTTAAAAAACAGACACGTTCTATTGAACAATAATCAACTATAATACATTGCAAACAACAACGACAAAAACAAACTATGGAAGACCAATAGATGAGTGTTTTATAAGAATTAGAGGTCGACGGATATCAGTTTTTCTATGGATTATACCACTGTCGATCTTTGGAAATCAGGGTCAGATGATGGCAAATGTATAATACTGATATTTTCCTTCCATCAGAAAAAAATGAACACTTAAAAAGCAACAAATTACACACAAAATTTGAAACATTTTCTGCCTGAACTGCTCTTATACACTTAAAATAAAAAAAATACTGCATAAATGAAATATTGAATGAATTAAATAGGTGATATAAAAACAACTCTTTTGCACCAAAAGAGTAAACCTAGTGGCAGCATTTCAGAGTTTACTGTTTACTGCTGCTATAAACAGTGGTCGCCCCCTAGTGGAGAACCATAAACGATGACGCCTCATCTACTGTTCCCGAGCTCCAAACAAGACTATGAAATCTGCGGCGGCAATAAAGATAAGATAAACTACCAAATCATAAGACCTGGACGATCCCGCAACAATAAAACCATGAAGGTGTCACATTCCCAGACCTTAAAGGCACAATGTGTGAAATTTAGCATTAACATTTACTGGCGGAGTTGCATGTTACTGCTCACATCAAACCTTCCCTTCCAAGCATGTAGGAGAATCTCTGTAGAAACAAGACTCAAAAAATGTTGTTTGTCCATTGTGGGCTACTGTAAAAGTGTGACCCTGCTATCTACCCTGATATAAATACTATGATGTGATATAAATATTAAAGTCTCACTCTAGGGTAATGGGAAAAAACAACAATTCATACAATCAGGTGATTGTACACTGATAAAATATAACTATTTTATCTTCAGTGTATGTCAAATATTGGACATACACTGAGTACTTTAGGGGTAAGAGTCTTATTTAAACACTTTATATGAAGGTGTGTGTGTGTCACACCCTATATACACACTATAGTGTAGTGAACAGCCTCTGTGTGTTAATAATTAGCAGAGATTACAAAGAACCACCTCGGTTTGATGTGCAGCGATGTTTCATGAGCATGTGCGTGTGTTTACAAAACACGTGAGTTTTGACGGGACCGGTCGTCCTCATGGAGATCAAAACCCGGTCCAAATGAGGCAGAACCTCACTGATGAGGAACTGGGTTAAGTTTAAGGGCTGTTAAGGAATTGTGGTTCAATTAAGATTACGATTAGGGGTTAGGAGTTAACTATGGCGTTGTTAAGTTGGTCTAAATTAATAGAAGTCAATTCAGTGTCTTAAGTACTATATCTAGGGTTAGGGTTGATAGGGTTGGGTTTAAGGTTAAGGTAAGGGCCAAAAGAATTGCATTGCTCACTAAGGATGCTGTACAAGAATGTGTATGTACAGTAAGTTCTTGTATGTGTTACCTCTTTAGAACCATTTTCTGGCATAAACATTGACCAGTAGTCCTCATGGAGACCAAGACCTGGTCATAGTGAGGCAGAACCTAATTACTGAGGAACTGGTTAGGTTTAGGACTAAGATGTGAATTATGGTTAAGTTAAGGTTAGTCGTTAACTGGTTTTGGTTAGGGACATGGTTTCGTTTCGCCCTGGCCAAATGAATGGAAGTCAATGCAGTGTCCAAAGGACAAGAGCTGAGCAAATCTGTGTGCGTGCACGTATATGTGTGTTTGTGAGGACCATAAGTAATGAGAATATTTTAGTGAGGACATTTTAAAGGGGTTTTTCCAGGGTTAAGACTTGGTTTTAAGGTTGGGGCGAGGACCTAAGGAATACATTACGTCTGTGAGTGCCCTCACTAAGGATGCTGTACAAGAATGTGTGTGTGTGTGTAAGGGTGGTTCTTGTATTTGTTACCTCTTCAGGATATTTACTCTCTCAGGACCAGTAGTCTTCATGGAGACCAAAACCTGGTCCTAATGAGGTAGAACCTCGAACATACCTGTATATGTGTGTATATCTTTGTTAGAAAAAAAACATGTAAACCATATGAAACAATAATATTTAAAGAAAGTGAGGACATTTTGACTGTTTTTTTAAAAGGCCTTTTCCCAGAGTAAGGACTTTTTTGAGGGTTTTTTTTGAAGGTTAGAGTAAGTGGAGAGGGAATGCATTATGTCTGAGTGTCCTCACTAAGGGTGCTTTACAAGAATGTGTGTGTGTTCTTGTATTTTGTTACCTCTCAGGACCAATAGTCCTCATGGAGACCAAAACCTGGTCCTAATGAAGCAAAACCTCATTTCTGTGTGTGTGTGTGTTTGTGTATATCTTTGTGAGGACAAAGAAAACATGTAAACCATATGAAACGATAATATTTTAAGAAACGGAGGACATTTTAACTGTTTTTAAAAAAGGGCTTTTCCCAGAGTTAAGACATTTTGAGAGTTAGGGTTAGGTTAAAGGTTACAGTAAGGGAATGCATCATGTCTGTGAGCGTCCTCACCAAGGATGCTGTACAATAATGTGACTTTTTCTGTCATTAACACTGACCTTGTCAGGACCAGTATTCCTCATGGAGACCAAACCCTGGTCCTAATGAAGCAGAACCTCATTTCTGAGGATTTGCACATACCTCTATGTGTGTGTGTGTGTGTGTGTGTGTAAAGCTGTCAGCTGCAGGATCACTGACACTGAAAACGTTCTGAGTGTTTTGCAGAGACATGACAAGACACCTGCCTCAACAACCACAAAAAAGAAAAAGAAAAAAATGCAGTGCAGATAACTAACCCCCCCCCCCCCCCCCCCCCCCCCCCCCCGAAAAAAATGCAGTGCAAAAAAAAACCCCCCCCCCCCCCCCACACACACACACACACACACACGCCACCAAACACATACTGTAACTTTCCCCTCTGCTGAAGTGACTGGGTGTGTACGACTTTTCTTCCTCGGGCCCCTCGGAGCCAGGAATGAAAAAAATGTTACTCACGACGGAGGGAAATTCCTCCATTGTCAGCGCGCGGCTGCAGTGGGATTTCACAACCTGTACCTTGGTCTCACAGTTTTCCGAGAAAGCTGTCACTTCTTTTCTTTTTTTCTTTTTTCTTTTAAACCTCAGCGAGGATCATTTGCCCATGTTTTTTCCCCCAACTTTTTTTTTTAGATTCAAAATCATATGCAGGGACACCTAAGCCTGTTAGTGAAATCTAAAACCCTGCTAAAACTTGCCTGGAATAAGAGAGGGAAAAAAAAAGGTGGTGGATCGATGCCAGCGCAGACAGACTGAGTTATAAACTGGCAGAGAAAGAAGAACGTGCTGTACATTAAAAGGTATCTATAACATCCTGATTTAGACTTTGAGTCAGCTCAGCTAAAAAAAAATAATGATGCATGTTGTCGCGAGCTGGTGGCTTTGACGTGACGCACTGAAATGTTGACCTGATGATGGCGCCAGATGGAATGTCAGTGGCATCCAGCATTAAAAGAAATCAATTAAAAAAGAAAACCATCGTGAAATATCACAATTTTAGGTTTACGCTAATGGGAGAAAATGGAGGGGGAAAAAATTGGCATGTTTATAAAAGGTGAATCTGAATTTTACGTGACTGAGGATTATATCCCGGTTCTGCATTTCGCTGACGAAACAATGACAGAAATGCATCAACAGCTGTAAGTGCCTTTTATTTTTACGTAATCACGTTATCCTTCTGTGGTGACCTGGACTTTGTCGCCACCTATTGCTTGTTTCCATGAATTGATAAATATACAGAATAATGCACTTTTTTTGGCCAAATCTTTCAGTTCAGTTAAAATTTGTAGTATAAAGGTATAAAAGTCAGAATTTCTAATTGCATAAACATCCAATAATTTGCTTCACAGACTCCAAACTTGGGCACCAGTGTGTGCAGCGCCAACCATGGTGGTGTTTGGACAAGAAATGCTAGAAATCTCGGCAGAAATACAACAAATGTATCAGTAAATTAACAGCATCAGCCACATCTCTTACACAGCGCCACCCCATGTGATCAGTGTGAAGAACAAGAAGGAGGGAAAAAGAGGAAAAGTGCAACATTGCCAAACAAAGATCGTTTGCTTTTCATATCCTTAGAATAAGCCTGTTATATGTACTTTAGGAAAGGGCCTCGCTTTACGAGGGCTGCCATCTTGTGCCACCATTTTCTACGGCAGCCCAGACGCACAAACCAGTGAGATCAATTGTTTCACATTTTTAATTCGCATATCATTTTTAATTCCATACGTCTAAAATCATAATGAATATCAGTAATTCAAGATTAATTTTGCTTCTGAGTGAAAGCTAAAGAAACTTCTCGGGCAGAAAAACAAAACACTTTCGACAGTAATTTAAGTTTTTTTGCTGAATTAAAATTGTATCACCAGTTATTATGTTTCCACAAATGTTGTTCCAAATATATATATATATACACAATTTTTGATAAATATTTTTAAATTTTTTTTTAAAAAATTCCAGTTTAACATATTCAATATTCAATTTTCGAAGCCATTTGCTTCGTCTAAAATTGCGATTTTGATAATGAAACGATAAATTGTCCAGCCCCAATCGCGGTTGCAAAATTTCCCCTCATGACAGTTGGTATATTCCGGGACAAAATTGGGATGAACTCGCTCTCAACTCGGCAAGTTACAAATTGCACTCTGCCGGTGCCAAGACCTTGTTTTCCGAGGACGCGGAGCCCATTTCTTGGACGGCGCTAACAACAGATGGTGACTGTGAGCGCGCCGTATCGCCCTCGACATCTTTATTCATCACCGTCTGATCATGTTTCTGTTGTAAATGAGCTCTTCATGAGACGAGAGCGAGAGAGAGAGAGAGAAAACAAAAAGACATGACAACACCTCAGCAGCGCCGAGTGATAAAATTGGGCCGATAGCCAACGCGTTCTTCCCCCGCTGGGTGTTTTTGGACGGTCTGGTGCAGTTTGACAGTTTGGAATTAAATGAGATGTTAGAGTGTGCGCACACACACACACACACACACACACACACACACACAGAGAAGTATGCATACTTCAGTAATCACGTGTAAGTCCAGAATACCTGCAGGACGGCGCTCGTCCGGTCAAATCTGTCAGATAATCAGAGGGAGAATGTAGCTACCGTCGTGTTTATGGATGACTATCTCGTGTTTACTTAAGACTTGGCTCATCAGTGGAGGGCAGCACGCCGCACACAACCCACCCACCCACACACACACACACAGACAGGACACTCAGACGAACCGTTACGACTGCCACCAATCATTATCCGGAAGCTGCTCGAGCTCTGAGTCACGTATGAAAAATGGCAAAAACAAGCCCAAGATGGACAAGCAAGAAGGTGTGTGTGTGTGTGTGTGTGTGTGTTTTCTTGTACTTGCTGCAGAATGAGGACCAAAAATTATATAAACACCTACAAAGTGAGGACATTTTGGCTGGTCCTCACTTTCTTTTTTCCACCCCTTTAAGGGCTTTTTCAGGGTTAAGACCTGGTTTTAGGGTTAGAATTGGGTTTAGGTTAGGGTTAGACATCTAGTTGTGATGGTTAAGGTTAGGGTGAGGGGCTAGGGAATGTATTATGTCGATGAGGGTCCTCACTTTGATAGAAGCACAAACGAGTGTGTGTGTGTGTGTGTGTGTTCTTGTACTTTTGTATAAAAAAAAAAATTGTATAAAATCTACAGAGTGATGACATTTTGGTCCTGAATTTTTTTTCCCCCATCCCTTAAAGGTGCTTTTTCAGGGTTAAGACCTGGTTTTAGGGTTAGAATTGGGTTTAGATTAGGGTTAGGCATCTATGGTTTAAGGTTAGGGTAAGGGGCTAGGGAATGTGTTATGTCTATGAGGGTCCTCACTCTAATAGAAGTGCAAACATGAGAGTGTGTGTTTGTCAGGGTTTGAGTCAAGATGAAGGAATGCCACCATCTGATGATTAACTATGTTGTAAACCTTGGATAGAGCATCATCATCATCATCAAACACACACACACACACGAGCCAGGTGCCCATCAGGAATCAGCGTTATCCAGCACGCCCTGGCTTGTGATCTCCGTCCTCAGCATTCCTCGGAATAATCGGAGTGCCGTGCCAGTGCAGTGTGTGTGTGTGTGTGTGTGTTAATATTATGATTCACACCAGCCACATTTTGTCAACACTTACAAGATTTACGATCCTCGACATTTTATAGTGTTTTCTACGCATGGTTTCAGGGTGACAGTTTATTCGTGGGACTGATTCTGCATCTAATGTTCAGCAGTGAAATTCCAAACAGTCTTAACAACAGGATACACTCATTGGCCACTTTATTAGGCACACAGGACAGCTCAGAAAGTGGCAGGGGGGACATCCTGTGTGGTCCTGCGCTGCTGTAGCTAATTTTGATTCAAGGTTTGACGTGTTATATGATGGTCTTCTGCATACGTTGGTTGTAACAAGTGGTTATTTAAGTTTGTTTGAACCATTCTGGCCATTTTCTCCCCAGTAAACTTTTTCAGACCATTCTCTGTAAAACCTGTGTGTATATATATATATATATATATACATATATATATATACACATATAGTTGGGTGTACCCATTAAAGTGGTGTGATAAAAACTAAAATGTACAAGACACATTAAATATAATAATGTATTTCTGGTGTGTGTTCCTAAACCTTCATTATCCTATATTCTGAAATGTATTAAGCTTATTCACTTGCTTTTATTCAATATTGATTATGTAGGAAAATAACTGATACTTTGGTTAAAAAGGGTTCTTAGCAAGTGCAATCTATTATCTTTTGTTGCTAGAATAACCACATTTTGTGGTGATTTGATTCTGTAGGTAAGAGGGTAGGTGTTATTTACTTACTACTTTAAATAATTTTTCTTTTTTATACAAGATTTATACATCCCATAATCTTAAATGTTTATTGTGACCACATTTAAAACCTTAAATGTCAGCTTGAATGGGGAGGAAATTTCTTTTTTTTTTTATTTCAAACCTGACAAAATGACGAAAGAGGAGTAAATTCACAGTTTGACGTCGTCGTCTACTAAATTACAGCAGCGACTGACAAATTCACGTCTGTTCTCTCACATCACCAGTCAGACCTGTGATCCATTACTGACAGTTCCTCACGATCCTGACCACATTTCAAGAGTTTTGTCTTCTTTTTCCTCTTTGGCACGTCTCCAGGTGGGGTTGTACTTTCTTTTTTCCCCTCACATGATTTATCGGGGAGGATGAACATGATGGATGGCGTACGTCTTCTTACCATGTGTCAGTCAGAGAAACTCGGAAACTTGACACGGGGCTCAGCGGGTGGAGCCGTGTTCGGACAAATATTTTGCATGTTTCAGTCGGGATCGGGTCCAGCCGTACATTGTTTTATCTAGTATCTCTGTGCATGTGGTAAGTAATGTTTGTAAATATAAAAAACAAGTGGTAACCATGGTGACAGTTATATGTGCAGACAGGTTAAAACTAACTAACTAACTGCACCGAGCCACGTTTTACCGTGCACCACAAGCGTAGTATGCGTGTTATCGGAATTTCCACTAGAGGGCAAACATCCGGATCAGGCTTGGATCGGGTTTAAATTAAAAAAAAATAACTGGCCTGAACCATGTTTTACTGTGTGCCACGAGTGTGGTTTGCATATTACAGGAGTATTCCACTAGGGGGCACACATTTGGATCAGGCTTGGATCGGGTTTCAATAAAAAAAAAAAATTGGCCTAAACCATGTTTTACCATGCACTTTAAAGTGTAGTATGCACGTTACTGGAGTATTCCACTAGAGGGCACACATTTGGATCAGGCTTGGATCGGGTTTAAATAAAAAAAAAAATAACTGGCCTGAACCATGTTTTACTGTGTGCCACGAGTGTGGTTTGCATATTACAGGAGTATTCCACTAGGGGGCACACATTCGGATCAGGCTTGGATTGGGTTTAAATCAAAAACAAAACAAAATAATGCCCAAGCCATGTTTAACCGTCCACATTAAAGTGTAGTATGCAAGTTAGTGGAGTATTCCACTAGAGGGCACACATTTGGATCAGGCTTGGATCGGGTTTCAATCATAACCATTGGCCCGAGCCAAGTTTTACTGTGCATTCCTAGTGTACTAAGCATGTTACTGGATCAGGCTTGGATCGGGTTAAAATCCCCAAAAATTGGACTGTTTTGCTGCGCACTCCGGTATTCCACTAGGGGTCACACTAAAGCACCCAGACCATGTACAACTACAAGAAAGTTAGATTGTGGTTACCAAGGAGATCATGATTGCGAGGCTCTCGGTGATGTGGCAGCAACTATACTGTCTCTGCACTGCCCCCCCCGCTGTTCATGTGAGCATTGCGTCTCCTGGATGTGTAGCTATGATACGTTTGATCTTACGTTTGCAGGAGTCGGGAGCGGTACGCGGCCGGTGCGGGTCTCTGTAGAATCCAGCTTTGCATGTCTCACACTGACGTCCCTCGGTGTTGTGCAGGCAGTCACACACGCCGCCGCTCCGCTGGCCGGACGCGCGCCACACCGTCCAATCAAAGTGGCAGCTCTGAGCGTGTCCGTTGCACTTGCACTCTGGATGTGAGAGAGAGGACGAGCACTGTTGAACTGACAATGCAGCTGGTGAATACTAGGGTTTTTTTAGATGAAGGAATATTCCAACAAAGTCACAGGTTCTGTTAAAGGTTGACATTATATTTACTGAATGAAGTGTAATTTACCCATCACATGTAGCATTTTCTGTGGTAAGTAACTGCTGTTACAGCAGAGACACTGATTCTACTGCAGGACTCCTCTGACAAGTTTTCATAGATACTATCAGACCAGGGACGCTGCACCAGTGATTAAGTTAGACAGACAGCTGATTAACGTATAACATACTTTTTTTTAGGAGACTGCGATGACTCTATGGTTGGAAAACCCCCAGTACAGACCCAACTCCACCAGTTTGCTTCAGTTTGATGTGATGTCGGGCCCCGGGTGCTTTGACCTGGAGTCCTAAAAGTCTCTTGATCAACTCCTGTCTGGTATTGTTGGTAATTTAACATGTAATCACAATTCTTTAGCTTAATTTTTTTTCCTGATGCGAACCCTCTCCATTATACAGGCTTGGGATCAACAGTAGATGTACAGTGGCTGTGACCCCCCCACAAAATAAAAACACAGAAAAAAAATTGGGAGAGTCTAATTAACCCAATCTATGGGGAGCAATGGGTACCGGGTTGCTCACAGTACCCTTGACCTCCAACCACAAGGGACTCAAAAGATGTCTGTTACGTCATAAATGATATAATCTAAGATTATAGCTATTGTTATCCAGGATGCAATAGTTTTAATAATGTTTTTTGCAAAACTTGAATTTGCTGTGTCAAGTTTTTAAGCCTTGGTTGGAGATCAGTGCTCTTGTCCAACATACACTCTCTATACTTTCTATACAACAATATTCATATTACTGACCTGTCATCTGGGACAGATTATGAGCCAGTGGGCCCCTGGGCACAGAGCGGAAAAGCCAAACCCAACAAAATATCGGGATAAATAACATAGCAGCAAATATATAGGGATAGTAGCGCAGCAGAATGGGCTCCAGGGCCCCGTGAGCTCTTGGGCCCCGTGAGCTCTTGGGCCCCTGGGCCTGGATGACTGAAATACCTGCAACGGGCCAAATTCAACTCCAGAACTTTTGCTGCATGAGCTCAAAGAACAGGATAAATGACTAAATGTGGTGGGAAGTGTTTGTGTTTGCGCTTGTGTTTGTTCAACTCACTGCGACATTCATGCGGCGCCCCCGTCAGGCCGTCAGCGGGCTGCCAGGGTCTGTCGTTGTAGAGCGGAGCGCAGTACTCGCAGTGGTCACCTGCAGTGTTGTGTCTGCACACGCACTTCCCATGGACCTGAAAGAGAGAGACAGAGGGTGCTCATTAGTGACAGGAAGTGTGACAGACAAAGGTAAAAGGATGGAAGAAACAAAGAGGTCAGTGTGATGGAGAGGACAAATTCCCTTGTGAGGACAAATTTGCTTGAGGTGTAGACTCCTCTCTGTCCTCCTCTTCCATTGTCCGATTAATTTCCTTATTCCCTCTTTTTCCACCTCTTTCTCGCCATCCCTCGCTTGAAATTAGTAAATTAGTGAGTGTTTGATTGTCTGGCCTCATCACTGGAAACAAGAATGGACCTCAGCTCTGAAAAGCCTGTGTCCTTGTGTGTTTACGAGTGTGTGTGTTAGCAGAGTGCAAATATGCGGCGCTCAGAGCACAATAACAATCTCCTTGTCATTCCTGGGAGTTGGAATGCCATGCATGTTGGATAATGATTGAAGGACGGGGGCGGGAGAGGCATCCGAGGAAGCTCTTTTTATTTGTTTGCGTTGTACCGTGCGACTCTAATGTAGGACACACAATTATACAGTGAATACAGAGGTCAACACACACCACACACACACACATACACATACATACAGAAATTGAGCTAAAATGCACAAGAACACACACATTCAACGCTTTCATTTCCCACAGAATACAGTGTGATCTGAAACTATCTCCTGCATTATATCTGTTTGACCGTAGGGGGCAGTGTGTTCAAATTCTTACCTTTTTTTAAAAAAAAAAAAAACCTGAAGTATCCCTTTAAGCCAGTAAAACAAATTCAGAATTAAATGTTGAATTTACATTTAAGTGTGTGATGTGTAATTAGACAACATTTTCTAGCTGCGCTCTCTCCCACACCAAAGTCCACTGACAAAATCAGCAATTTTACAACACAGCGCCCAGGAGTCATTGATCCACTGCTGCCTCCATTCACAAGGTTTAAATGTGTTATTTTATTACTTTGGCGTTTATAATCTTGTTTTCAGATTAACTTCAGTGACACAAACCTATGACATGAGGCAGCAGTAGACCAGCAGATCCTGTGTCCCTGCGAGATAAAATCACAGATTTTCTCTATGGACTTTGGTGTGGGAGAGTGAACAGTTTACAAACCAGTTTTGAGACAAAAAGGCTGAGTAAAAGGCGATTTTTGGCCCATAATTTTGCCAATTTACTCATTTACTTTTTACTTTTTTCCTCACTTTAATGATAACATATAGTACAAAAAATGTATTCAGTTAAGCTAGTTGAACACTAGCGGTCTGTATCTCCAATCTATATTTTACAGTATCTCTGCACTACAGCGCAAATACAGTATTTTTCAGCAAAAATAACGTATAAACAAAATAATAAATACATATAATAAATAATAAACAAATACAATTTTGGATGGAAAAATTTAGCAACATTTATCAATTTTGTAGAACAAAAATAAGAATAAAAGCAAGAACAAAAAATAAGCAGCCAATGCTAATTGTTAATAAACTGACAAATATTATCTGAACACGATTGTTAAGATATTAAGATTTTATTAGATGAGCTCTTTTTTTGTTAAGTGGCTATATAAAGTATTTTATAAACATGTTACCTCAAAATACACAAATTAATATATAACTTTCCTTCGATTACAAATGAAGAAAATTACATTGCTATATCCATTACAGTTTTATTGTCCAGCCCCAAAACATTCTCACACTTTAAAACCTCGTAAAGGTGAAACTCTGATTAAAACGAATCCTACATTTACCCATAATGCAACTCGAATGCCGATGCCTTTAAATGTGCACATCCCAACTGTGTAAAACAGGCCGTGTGAGCTCAGAGAGAGACAACACAGTCACAGGCTGAGTCATAATGAGGCTGTGTTTACAATGACAGTCAGGTGAATGGAGCCAGTTTTTACTTTGGTGGAAGATAAAATGATAACTTTCCAGACTTGTGAAATCCTATCTGTGATTGTCGCCATAACAACAGGCCTTTACAAACACCAAGGAGGCACCACCTACCAACAAAGCAAAGCAGCCCACTGCACTTTAGTCTGACTATAATGAGACAAGAGCAGTAAAGGTTCAGTGTGTAAGAATTAGTGACATCTAATGGTGAGACTGCAGTTTGTCTCATGGCTGCAAAAAACAATTGCGAAGAGTTGCCATTTGACAGTTTTTTCAAACTAGAAACTCTCCCATTGGACGATACCTGCTGCTAATCAAACTGAGTTCAACTTACAACCAGCGGAGTCGCCCCCTGGTGGCTCATACTACTTCCATCATACTTCCTAAGCTTAATTTGTCAAACTGAATACACTTTTAATATAAAGTTTATTTTCTAAACATGAAAAACTCGCACTGTGGCGGGTCTGACCATTCAGGCTGATGTAGAAACATGGCGGCCCGTACAGCAAGGCCCTCGCCTGACGCTGTGTTCCATTTACACCAGAACTCGAACGTCGGAGCTGGGAGTGACATCGAACACGAGGTATGTCTGAGTTCCGACCATGAAGAACGCAGCATAAAGTACAGGGTTACTCTAAGGCTATTTTTTTAAAGTAATTACACTTATACTAACACACATATGGGTTGCATATTCGATTTCTACCGACGAAAACCCTCATAAATGTTACATTTGGACCTTTGGACCTTTGCAAATGTTACATACTGGACCTTTAATAGGAGGGAGAGACAAAAATAGAGTGAGGAAACACAGAAACACATGCCGGCTGCTGGGATAATTGCTGCAAATGCTTCAGTAGCTGGCCCTGGATGTTATTATGTGTGTTAGCTTTGTGGCTAGCTAACAGACAGTGTAATCACCGTCAACCGCAAAAGCCCACGAGGGGGTCCAGGATCACAAAAACAACAACAAACAAACAAATAAGCAAACACACACACAAGCCCTTTATCACCGCTCAGTGTCTGGGCAGTAATGACTCGGCGTATCAGGGAGACTTTCACCACTGATTACTGAGCACACACACGTGCACACACACACACACACGTGCACACACACACACGCACACGTGCACATGTGCAGTAGACAAAACACTGCATTCTCAAGCACACACTCACACACACACACACACACACACACACACATGCGCAAATACACCCAAACCAAACATAAAAGACTTACTGTGAATGTATTAACAAGATAAAATAGTCCTATAGTGTATGTGAAAAATGAATTGTGAGGCCACAAATGTTTGAAAACAGGAGTAAAACTGAAAACAAATGTAACCACACACACACATGTTTGTGCTTCTATCAGAGTGAGGACCCTCCTAGACATAATGCATTCTCTAGCCCCTTACCCTAACCTTAACCATCACAACTAGATGCCTAACCCTAACACTTACCCTAACACTAACCAAAACCCAATTCTAACCCTAACCCTAAAACCAGGTCTTAATCGTGAAAAGCCATTTTAAGGGGTGAAAAAAAGTGAGGACCGGCCAAAATGTCCTCACTTTGTCAAAATGTCCTCACTTTGTCAAAATGTCCTCACTTTGTAGGAATTATACGAGTGTTGGTCCTCACTCTGCAGCAAGTACAAGAACACACACACGCACGCACACACACACACACACACACACACACAGGACCTTCCCTTCCCTGGCATGATCACTTATCTCTGCCCTCATCTCCCGTCTTGTTTGGGTTTTGCCCAAAAACAGTGGCTCTGGGTCGAAACGGAGACACAAAACAAGCTGCTAACAGGCGGGAAAAGGCACTTACATAACGTGTGTGTTTACCCAACGCATCACAAACACACACAGAAACTTTTTTGTTCATATATCTAAGTGAGGACACATCATGACTATAATGCATTCCCTAGCCCCTTACCCTAATCTTAACCCTAAAACCAAGTCTTAACCCTGAAAAAGCCAGTAAAAGCTGCAGGGACCAAACAAAATGTCCTCACAAAGAAAGGTTTGTACTTTATTAGGTCGAGTTAAGTGTTTTCCCTGACCTTAACCAGAACCAGTTAATGCCTAAACCCAAACTTAACCCAACCACAGCCCAAATCGTAGCCCTGAACTTCTCCTCAGTAATTAGGTTCTGCCTCATTAGGACCAGGTTTTGGTCTCAATGAGGACGACTGTTTATGACAGAAAAGGTCCTAAAGAGTAAACAAATACAGCAACACACACACACTTACATTCTTGCATTCTCACTGAGGACACTCATAGACATAGTGCATTCCCTAGTCCCTTAACCTAAACCTGATTCTAACCCTAAACCTAAAGCCAGGTCTTAACCCCCCAAAAAACCCTTTAAATTTATGAGGACCAGAAAAAAAGTCCCAATGGTCTATAGGTTCACAAAGATACACATACAAGAACACACACACACACACTGGTTTCATTACTTTAGAGGACATTGCATTGACTTCCATTCATTTCCTGGAGACTTACTCTAACCTTAATCATAATTACTGGTGTCCTAACCCTAACCCTGACCCTGACCTTAACCTCAGCCTAACTTTAAAACATGTCTTCACCTTACAATGTAGTAATTCACATTATGGGGACTTGATTTTTGTCCCCATAATGTGAGTGTGGAGACAGATGTAGGTCCCCACAACATAAGGAATACCAAGCACACACACACACACACTCTCTCCAGTGACCTGAGGTAATGTTGTGAGTCAATTTTTGCTGTTTAAACACTTGAAACATCAAATGCCGTCAAAGTAAAATTTAAGGCAAAAACATTTTAACATAAAGCACTTGGGTTCATGTTCCACAGAAGTGAGCATTAAAATGATTTAGTAACGTTATTATTATATTTATCCTGGCGTGCAGAGAGGAGGTTTCCACTCCTGCGGTTTTAAATAATCTTTCTGACGATTTTCTTCCCTCAAAAGACGGAAATCCTCATGAAAACTCCCAGTAGAGCCACGTGGAATTTCTTGGCATGAAAATAGTGAGATTTAGAGATCCAAAGACTGTGTCCAATAAAGAGCAGTGACGTTACAAAGACACTGGTATCTGCAGAGAAAACATGCAAGAAATTGTCTCATTCATTTAGTCATTCATGTGAAATTAAAAATATTTTAAGAATAAAGTAGGCACGGCTGCTCCTCAGAGTCTGTTCTCATGTTGGCTTTTCTTGTCTTTTTATCACTTTTATGCAGTGGATAATTGAAAAGAGGCAATAATTAGAGGTCAGTGTGAAGCATGAAAGGGATACTTTTATTCATATGCGGTTGCATGAGGTATTGACTGACTTCAAACAGCATTTCATCTGGACATTCGCTGTCACTAACGACATTTAACAAAAGACTCACCTAATATAATCTATGCTTGCTTATGTCTACTACATCTTGAGAATATTTATGCAGCAGGATTTTATTAGGATTATATTATCTTGCAGGAAGAACATAGTTTTGTAGAGTTTGTAAACCACTTACTCTCCTGCACCAAACCCCATTGAGAAAATCAGTGATTTTACACCACGGCAAACAGGAATTGATTGCTGTGTTGTTCCACTGCTGCCTCCATTGGTAAGTTCAATTGTGTGTCTCCTGTGACTTTGGTGTTTGAAATCTTTTGTTTGGATTTACCAAAGTGGTACAAACTTTACAAAGGAGGCAGCAGTAGACCAGCAGCTCCCGTGTCTCTGTGAGCTAAAAACAAACATTTTCCTCTATGGACTTTGGTGTAATTTACAAATGTCAGTTTCCAGCCAAAAAAAAAGGCTGTCTGATGCCAAGAGAAGTTGGCAGAATTGTTATCACAGACTTCAATGGGTGTGGATTTTATTAGGTCAGCCTTTTGTTCAGTGTTTTTTAAGAAAAGACAAACTGGGGCTTTCTAAACGATCAAATACCAAACACTATCAGCCTCAAAAATCAAGGATCAAGGAAGTTTCCCTACTGTGAGCCTACATATTCTTTATCTGACTGTATAGCTTATATAAATTGTAAATGAAACCCCTTGTTGCCTCTCACTTTCCCTGTTGAGGCCTCGCTGATTGCTGATTGCAGCGGAACAGACGCCCGGCTTCATCCAGCGTTTCTCTTGGTGGAGATTTCCGTGATAGGAGCCCGCTTCTAAAAACACTTTTTGATCTCCAGCAAAAAAAAAAAAAAAAAACACGCTCTGTTCACACCTTTATCAACGGGCACGCACACACATCAACAACATCATTAATCCCTGCCCTCACTCGAGATCTCCATCTCTTGAGTTCGCTATCAGCAGCTGTTTATTCGAGTTTGAGGAACAGAAGGAGTAGGAGAAGGTAAAGTGATTCCTCCGCCCCAACTTTTGTCTGTTACTAAGACCACTGCCAACGCAAAGCGAACGAGCCATTTGGTCAGCAAGTCTCTTTGGGAAAAAGTGAGAAACCTGCCCATACCATTACTTAATGGTAATCATCAAAATTATGCAAAACTAGAAGAATATTTTAAGGGTGGTGCATTAAAATCAAATCTTGAGTTAAGATGTTCATAGTAAAACTGCAGTTTTGTCAGTTTGAGAATGACAATGTTTTGATAAGATTATGGAGTATATTCTACCAGTTTCAGATTTTATATCTTTAAGGGATGCCTCACAGGTTCTGACCAGTAGGGAAGCACTGGAGCAATGTTTTACTAAGTGGATTCATGTTTTAAATGCATCTCATGCTCTATTGACTGTACAACTTCCGCTAAAATACAAGTCAGCTCTTTAACTTCTGGGAAGTGATTTGTTCAAGTGAAAATTTAACTTTTTAAGTTAAAGTTAGCAATTAAAATTTCATATACATATCAAAATATTTACATTGTCTTTTAGTAGTTGTTGTATTCGTCGTGCCCTAAAATTAAACATGGGTTCAAATGTAAGCGTCATGAGTGGAGCACTGCTGCATCCCTCTGTGCACAGCTTCCAATAAATTATATAATATATATAATTTAGTGGTTAAATATATAATATATATAATATAATTTGTCGCTAAATACTCTTAGTAACTTCCGCAGACACCGATTTTAGAACATCTCTGAATTTTGGGCCGGAAATGGAAAACTGTTCATATAATCAATTAGCCCAATAGATTACAAAATCATGCATTTCTATCAACTGCAAATGTTGATAATGCAAACGTGTAAAACAAGGTATGCTGTTGCTAAATGGGACTGTATATATGGCACTTAATAATAATATGATAAAATATAAAAAAAAGTACGACATTTACAGTGAACATTTTTAAATGCAGTAACATTTGACTAAATAATCCCAACTCATCCACTTAGCTAGCCAACGTTTTCAACCGTATCTCATGGTTTTCACTATTAAACTTGCTCTGTTGAGGAAATGTACGAGTAGGCTACATGACCAGAGTTTATACCAACTGATGTCATGGAATTAAAAACTACACTTCCCACGGTCAAAGAATGAAATTCCAAACAAGAAAGTATTTGAGATGTTTCCAGGTTATGCTCTCACGCTCGTCTTACCACGTGGTTGGTTCTGTCTCTGATGGGCTGGTATCCCAGCGCAGGGACGCACTGCTCGGCGTGTCCGTTACAGAAGCAGCTTCCCTTCACGATCAGGTCATAGATGGCGAAGTGCTGGGTCGGAAGAGGTCCGTTGGCGGCGGCAGGGTCTTTGGCCTGGCAGGGACACGGCTGGCGCTTTAGCAGACGAATGCGGATGTTGGTCACCCTCAGTTGCCGCTGACCCTCTGCTCCAAACGGATCCAGGGACTCCCACTTGGGGAGCGTTCGGTAGATCACCTGTTGGATCAAAGATCATACATTAATTTCAGTATTTGACAGGTTTTGCCAGCAACAAGTAACAACAGAAATGTGTCTGAAAACTGTCTCAACATTCGGCTAACTCATCCCTGTCTTTTTCTGTCACTGATAAAAACGGAACGTTAACATTCAGGGTAACCATAATATTTCCAGGATGGAATAACAGATCTTTTTCCAAAGGGCATTTGATTGGTAGCAAATGGGCTTTTACAGGCCAAAGTTCTCCAAAAAGCATTGAATTTTGAATCCCAATTGGTCTGGTTTAGTCTTAGGGTTCCATAACTGAAGAAGCTGCTTGGATATGAGAGGAAATGTCTTAAAAAAGTTTAGTTGCGTCAAAATTCTCTTTCATCCAGGTCAAACTTTGACGAATGACGAGTGAACTGGATGAATGAGAATCCATAAAGACAGGTTTTTTTTGAGTGGATCTAACATGACTTTCCACTAGTTGGAGTTGGAGTAAACTGACTTCCCTCCTTTCTTGAACACAAGCCTGTGCAGTTGGGTTTTCTTCAGGTTTTTCTTGGCTCTTTGGTTTTTGTTTGCTTTAGGTTTAGAAATTACGGAAAAGGGTGATAAAATATTAAGTAGCCCCGAAGACTAGATGAGACGCGTCTCTCGTTTGCAGCTCCGTGTCATGATTTACAGCATTTGCTGGCAGAATCGAGTTCAATGACGCTGCTCACGTTACGACATCTGTAATGTTAATTGAGGGATTTGTTCTCGTATCATTCGTGCAGTAAACTGTGACCTTTTTTTAACGACATCCTCACATGGCCATGTGGGGTGTCCTTAAATCGGTGAGTCAAACCTTTCCAACCCCTTGTCCTCTCTCTCTCTCTCTCGCTCTCTTTACCCTGTCTGGTCCCTGGACATCCTTCAAATTTAAGATCCCTTTGTGGGCTGCCATCGCCATGGCTACTGCTGCCACTAGCAACCAACACTGCTGCTGTTGTCAGGGTGAAAAAGTTGGTGTCTGCCCCGGCTCTCACTGTGAGACAAATGTGTGTTTGCAGTGTCTCTCACTGGCTAGCTGTCACTGATATCATTGGACGAGTTGTGTGTGTGTGTTAAGATGCAAACAGAGCCTCGACGCGGCTCCCCGATTGGCTGTACGACTGGCCAAGAGCAAGATGGGAGGAGCACTATTAATTTCCCTGTTGTTGGAAAAGGTCACGGGGTCACAGCATTGTGATCCGCAATTTGGAGAACACGACAAATAGGACGAGGGGCGCCGGTCCACGGGAGAGCACGGAAAGCGGGGGCGAGACAAAGACGGGGACGGAGACGCAGCTTCACATAACTCAGGGGCGGACAAAAGGCCTGCCACAGCCCGCCGACACCGCAGTTACGGCGACACCCAACCACAACCACACTGGCATGCACAAAAACGCACAACAAAAATGCCATTCATGCCTCCTTATGTGTTGCAAAGACTGAATATTAGAGTTTATGTATACGCAGATGACACCCATGTTTATTTTATTAACGCCCTGATTAGATGCAAGTCTGGAGACACTCAAAAGGGTCTTTTAAGGGTTTTAGGTGGGCACGTAGTACAGTACAACAACGATGCCAAGGACTATGGCAGACATTTAGCTAGTTAATTTCTGAGTTGCAAAGGAACAGTGTTAATTTTCTGTTATGATTAACAAAATAAGGTTCTGAATAAGCTGGGAAGCTGGGATTAGGCACCATCACCTAATATAACCTATGCTTGCTTCACCATCTGTTGAAATTCAACAGATGGTGACGTATCCACGGAACAACATCAGTATAGAGTCAAAACACTGAGGATAAAAAGATGCCACAGTAGCACAAGTGAGGATGAGTCTAGCTTATCTATCCCAGGTTTTTGAATGTCATGCAAATGTGTATCATACACATATTTATTTTTTTTTAATCATTCCACTGAGTCAACATTCAGCGTCACATTAACATGGCTTGCTTTGCAGTTAATTGCGAGCTTAGAAGGTTATTTTTCAATCCCTGCCTCCTCCAGATGATACATTATTGGTGATGTACATCCATCCATAAATATGATTTTACCAGACGACGTGCTATTAATGTTAGTGTTAGTGTGCCCTGTAATCGCGGGATGTGTAAATAATTAAGATATTGTTAAGATATAAACGCTGTTTCTTTACCTTTAACAGGAACTAGTAAATACAAAAACAATATTTTTATGAGCACAGTATTTCATTTGTACAACTGCTGTGCATCAAGGTTAATTTCTGTACACATTTTTTCCAGACATTCGTACGATGTCCCGCATTGTATTCGGTTTGCCATTCACATATGAGGAACTCAGTGGGAGATGATCTGGATCAGCGTCCAGACAAGCGGCTCATGCCTATAGTTTGTACACAACTACTACTAAAAACATTCACCCACTCACTCGCCGCAAATTCTCCGTAGCTTCCCCAAGATTTGATCAGCGAGCTAGCAGTAGAAAAATATTCAGGAAAAACATTTGCATCGTCACATTCAGCCTTTTCGACAATATCTGGATAAAATTTAATGCATGTCTGACATTTGTTTACAAAAGAAACCGTGTGTTATCTTGTATTAAACATTATGCTACTTTGGGAAAACGATGACGTCATAGCCCCACCTCTCTCTTGTGTTTGCATTTGCTGTCGTTACCTTCGTCTCCCGTTACAGCGCCACATACAGGCTTGGCATATGCACTACGGCATTAAGAGTTATTTTGGAGGTTTTGTATGTGGATAAAAGGAACTTGTTTCAGGAAATGAAAAAGAAAAAAACTAATAAGATAAGACACTGGAAAAACTTTATTTGTGCTGTATTGAAATAACATACTGTACGTGAAAGTCTTACACCTGTTTTTTACATATACAACACATGTTAGGCCAATCTTTTATCTTTTTTTTCCCCCCCTTCCTTTCTCCCATTGAAGCAGCGGGTTCAATGTGTCCTCTGATAATCTTTCTTCCTGTTTCAGGCTGAAAAATAAAGTAAGTCTGGCTTTCACAGGCCTAATTCCATCAAAGCACTGTGGACTGTAATCTGGTAAACAGGCACAATGGTCATTGATGGAAGGAGAAAGACTGAGAGGGAAACTGGGGGGGGGGGGCGGAGGTGATGGGTGTCTCGCCAACAGAACCAACATCCATCAGTGCAACTGCACTTCCTTCCCGGCCAACAGACGGAGAGCCGACTGTAGGTGTTTATCTAAAAGAACAAGAACGAGTGTGTGTGTTCTTGTTTTTGTTTCCTCTTTAGGAACCTTTTTTTTGTCTTAAACACTGACCTTGTCAGGACCAGTAGTCCTCATGAAGACCAAAACCTGGTCCTAATCAGGCCAAACCTCATTTCTGAGGAACTGGTTAAGTTTATGTCTAAGATTTGAATTGTGTGGTTAATGGTTAGAGTTAGGCATTTACTGGTTCTGATTAAGGGTTAGGGATGAGGCTTTGTCCAAATGAATGGAAATCAATGTCAGTGAGCTGAAAAGAATAGCTGCACAGATCTGTGTGTGTGTGTGTGTGTGTGTGTATTGGCCAGTCTGCCTCACTTTCTTCCCTAAGGAGGTCAAGTCTCTACAACAAACACCCACATTCTTCCAGTCTAGCTGACCTCATAAATAAGACAAGGAGTCCCACACACACACACACACACACACAAACACACACACATGCACACACACACACACCACATTTTCCCCACATTACAGGTGAACATGAAAAGCTTTCAGCGCAAGAGATGACATGCTTTCATGTTTGCAAGTGAAACAAGACTGGAGGCAGAAAGTTTAGAATACCTGCTCCCTGTTATTGCACACACACACACACACACACACACACACACATAAACCCTAGCCCAAACCTTTCCATTCATTTCCTGGAGACTTACTTACTGACCTTAACCCTAACCTCAGCCTAACTTTAGCACATGTCTTTACCTTAAAATGGACTCATTTACGCTATAAAGAAGACAAGTCCTCATTAAAAACAGATTTAGGTCCCCACAATATAAGGAATATCAGGTTGTAAGACACAAAATTGTTTTGTTTTTTTTTGTCAAATTTATATTCCTGCAATAATCAAATATACAAACCTTAAAGCTTAACATTATATCTTTGCTGCCAAAAACAAACTCTGCCAGGCAAAACTATCAGACCTCACTGAGGGGGGCCTTTTGTGTGTGTACAGCGGAGCTGGGGCGGACGGAGACAAGAAGCGTTAATTCCGTCAAACGCATAATGTCCGTTGTGGACACTTCTGTGTCTTCAGTCAAACTCCAATTTGACTGCAGTCGTCTCACTTTACCAGCTTTAAGCTGCTTTTGCCTACGTCTGTCTTGAAATCAAACAAATTACTTCCTGTGTGCAGCACCTGACTTAACCGACAGTTTGTGAACTCATAGGACATTACGTTTTTGCACTACAGCTTTGGATTACAATGGTTTTCAAGAAAGTATAATTAGACTAGTTTGCCTAAATTAATCTTGGCCAGCGAGTTTTGCACTAGAAAATAATCTCACTTTAAGAAAAAAGCTCTTACTTAATCAGATATTACAGCTTAATATGGCTTTAATTAAAATCCCAACTGCAAATTCAGCTTTATCAAGTAAAGGAAGAGTCAGTTAAAGTAAACATTTCTTACATGGCACAATTTTCTTCAATTTTGTCCAATTTAGTCTAATTCTTCTTCATTTTAAGGAGCATTACGTTCTGAAAGTGGCTGTATTTATAGTCATGTATTCCTGCCAAGCAAAACTAGCAAGTTTTAGCAAATGAGTAGTTTCCAAAAGACATGAAAATCCAGAGAACGCGACTGTTTGTTGTGATAAAGCAGGTGCAGAACCGGTGAGGTACCGCGGCCCTTTAACGCTCGCCGTGCGGCGCGAGGCCTTTGTTTGTCGTCACCTCACACACACTGTTTGACACTCATTACAGGTCATGCGCAGTCACAACAAAAACACACATCGGCAGGGAAAAGTGTGAACAGCTGAGCAGCAGCAGCTGCTGCCACTTGACCTCTTTTGACCCCCGGGTCGTCAGTTGAAGGATGAGAGGGCAGAGGTCGTGCAGAGGTCGTACAGACGCTAACACGTGAAGCGCAGTCGAAGGAAAAACAGGATTGTCAAAAAAAAGTTGTTATTTTAACACAAGCTTTTCAGTTAAAGAATGATTTTAAATAAAAAAAAATTTTTTTTGATTCAACTTCATAAAAGGGATTATGCTTTTACACAACAGTAATCTGAATATTTTTAGATTCAGGACCAATGATGAGTTTACAGTTTCATCTCTAATCGTGATGAAAAGATACTCACAATACATTTTCGGTGTGAATATCCATTATCAGAATCATTTTAAATGGTGATCACATTAAAATTGGTAACAATTTCACATTTGCGCCTTGAAAATGTTGTCTATCTCGCCAGAATGCAGCCTTAGGAGTCATTTTTATCACACATTAAACACTTTTTAAGTTATTAAATTATTAAAGCTAATTAAAAGTTAATAAGTATATGTGAATTTTCACGTAACTCGTGACGCGATGTCGCGTAAGCTAGGTAGCATTAAAATTCGTCCAGCATCTCAGTGTTGTATCAAAAATGGAGCGAGGAAGTTGGACTTCCGGATAGATTTTGAAAGACGTCACTTTTTTTCGCACATTACTGTGAAAAAAAGTTAGCTTCGCATTAGCCCTGAACGAGTTGCCCAGTTTTGCGTTTACTCGAGGATGATTCAGCGACAGTAGCTGTGCAAGAGGCGCGTTTGGAGCAAATGTTTTATGATGAAGAGCCACAAGGGGGAGCCTGAATCCCTCATTCCAAGACTGTGTTAGAGGTCCATCAGTGTTTTTTGTCTGTGGTCGCAGTGCTCATGTGTAGAAATCAAGGGAGTCGATGGATGATAAATGATGCCAGTTTTTTTTTGCCATGTATTTACCCATTTTTTTCCCCTTCATCTGATAAAATAACTTTTGTATAACACAAATGATACTAAAAAAAAAAATCACTAACATTTTTTTATATTTTATATCTGCAATGCAGTACAATCATATACAGTATTTGATTAAAAAAAGTTGAAACAGATCATCAAAAAACTAAAAAAAACAACTTTTAGATGAAAGTTTTGTGACTTTTTTAAATGTGTAATTTAAAAGTAAGTGGCTGCTTAATAAATTATTTTTAAAAAAATGAACCCGTCTACCAAAGGTAAATCACACTTATTTTGGTCGGAATAATGTTGATTTTTTTTTTTTTTTAATATATTGCCCAATATCTACACACCTGCATATGGAGAATTCAGACACGACATAAGTGTGTGCGGGCAAAGATTTACAGAAGCAAAACAGCTGTTGGAGAGAGAGAGAGAGAGAGAGTGAGCACGTCAACGACCGGGCGTAAACACATCACATCTCATATGAGGGCGCTGCAGGGAGCCGAGGGCAGCATGTGCCTCCACACACACACACACACACAAACGTTTGTGCTTCTATCAGAGTGAGGACCCTCATAGACATAATGCATTCCCTAGCCCCTAACCCTAAAACCAGGTCTTAACCCTGAAAAAGTCCTTTTTAAGGGGTGAAAAAAGTGAGGACCAGCCAAAATGTCCCCACTTTGTCAAAATGTCCTCACTTTGTCAAAATGTCCCCACTTTGTCAAAATGTCCCCACTTTGTCCTCACTTTGTCAAAATGTCCCCACTTTGTCAAAATGTCCTCACTTTGTCAAAATGTCCCCACTTTGTCAAAATGTCCCCACTTTGTAGGTGTTTATACGATTCTTGGTCCTCACTCTGCAGCAAGTACAAGAACACACACACACACGTTTGCACTTCTATCAGAGTGAGGACCTTCAGACATGATACATTCACTAGCCCTTTACCCTAAACTTAACCATCACAACTAGATGCCTAACCCTAACCTAAACCCAATTCTAACCCTAAAACCAGGTCTTAACTCTGAAAAAGCCATTTTTAAGGGGTGAAAAAAGTGAGGACCAGCCAAAATGTCCCCACTTTGTCAAAATGTCCTCACTTTGTAGGTGTTTATACAATTTTTGGTCCTCACTCTGCAGCAAGTACAAGAACACACAGACACACGTTTCTATCAGAGTGAGGACCCTCATAGACATAATTCATTCCCTAGCCCCTAACCCTAACCCTAACCTAAACCCAATTCTAACACTAAACCCTAAAACCAGGTCTTAACCCTGAAAAAGTCCTTTTCAGGGGTGAAAAAAAAGTGAGGACCAGCCAACATGTCCTCACTCTGCAGCAAGTACAAGCAACACACTGCTTCATCAGTGAGCCCCAGGAAGCCCCTCTCACGCCACGGTCAGCGTACGTCCGATAAACACTCGCTCATGCACACATCCACCCAAACACCACCACCTTTCAGCTTTTACTCTGCTAAGTTCACCAGATGACTCTTGCATGTCGTGTTAATTCGTGCAGAAAGAAGTGAATTAGTTCCAGAGGAACGGCCAAAGATGGAGACGGTGAAAAACATGAGCGTCTGTCTGTTTGTGCAGTGGCAGGGTTTACCTGCCATACATGGGGGGGGGGGTTGTGGTTTGACAACGGACTTCCTGTTTCACCTGCTTTCTCACGGAAAGCAAAAAGAAAATTGTCTGTATTTATATTGTGTTTTTTTCCGGTTTTGAAATCCAGGCTAGCAGGGATCGAACCCACAACCTTTTTTCCGCGCTACCACTGAAACACAACCAAGTTTTACCAAATGTTACGGCAAAAAATTGTCTTGTTTCTGGTGCATTTTTGACACCACAGAGCGGGAAAAACCACTGGCAGTTTAAAAATTATTTTTCATCCTGTTCATCCAGCTTCAAACGTCACGGTATACCTGCTAACTTTAGTATGAACGAAGCTAAATTAGAGCATGGGAAGCCTTCAAAGTTTTGCAGAATATTCAGGGAGAAAAAATCCCAGAAGTTTGGTAAACTATGATATCGAGATTAAAAAATAATGAAGAATGGATATTTTTATGGCAAATGCACAGACTCGCAGATTTGACGTACAACACAAAGTAATCACACACGTCCTCCTCTTCCTCCTCACCTCTCCACGGTTGCAGGGGTACGCCCCCGAGTATTTGGACGTGCAGGTGGCGCCGTCCCGCCCCCCACCTGCCTTTCCCTCCTCCAGCCCGAAGGTGGCGCTGCAGTTGCTGGCATAGTACTGCAGCATCTTCCACGTCCGGCCAAAGTCCTGCGACCGCTCCAGCGTCATGGCGGCAGGCCTCGGCGACCGAAACACAACAATGAGATGTGTGAAGTAGAACTCCGTCTCCAGGTCCAGCTGCGCCGTCTCAGACTCCGCCCCCTCGGCCGACTGCCACCAGGTGTTCGGGTGACGGAAGGAGGAGTCCGACATGGCACCGGCCAGATGGGACAGCAGCGGCAGGCCGGCGTTGCACTTGGCACATTTGGCGGCGCCGCAGGCCAGATTGGCGTTGGGGTCCGAGTACGAGCAGTAGAGCTCGGTGCCGTTGTTGCCGCACACGGTCTGCGTCAGGACGCGGCGGCCCAGCGCCAAGTTACCCATGCGTGGGTTGCAGGCCCGGCTCTCGCAGCGAGGAGCCACGCCCACACGGAACAGATCGACCGACAAACCTGTGGGGAAGAAAGAAAGGAGGAGACATTTACACATTAAACTTGGCAAATATGGGCTGAGGTGACATAACAGAGAGAAAGCGCGAGTATCAGGCGAGTACGGCAAGGTGTGGCCGACAAGACTTCAGCTTAAAGGGTCAGTCCACACAAATCACTCAACTGCAGTGTTTGCTTTAACGCAAGCAGTTTCTTTGTTTGGTTTTGAGATAATTGTCTGTGATTTCTGTCTCCTTATGTAAGACAGGTGAGTCTCTGCTGCTCTGAGCCATAACCGTCATCACTTTGACTGAAACTATTTCACCAGTAGATGGAACTAAATAGATCTGTGCAAGACTAGATACATGCAAAATTGTGCAATCTGTTCAGATAAATGTTGCCATCGCTATTGATAATTTTGAGAGCAATATATAATTGGCAAATACAAAAAAAAAATCTGCAAAATTTTATTGTGTAATATAAGAGAGGATGTTTTTCTTTGTAATTTGGGTGAATTTGGTGCCAAATTGCCAAAAATTCTGTTGATTCTTTTGCGAGAAATGTTCAATAACTGACAACTAAATCCAAAATATTTCTGGGAAGATTACATACATTACATACGTTTGAAAGTTTGTTTTAATTTGAGTAAATGTGGTGCTAAAATGCCAGAATTACACATTTTAAAGGCTTCACCGGGACAAATAAGACAACTGAGGGACCATTTAATTGAGCATTTGCTAATTCAGTTGATAATTTTGTGAGCTAACTCTGAAAAATGGACAAAGACATAAAACGTCTTCAAGTGTAGCTTCACGTAAAGATTAATAAGAACCCATTTCTCTACATTTAAATGAAATTTGTGCCAAATTTTCATAAATGCTGGTTTTTTTAATGATTATGCCAAAAACAAATGGGACAACAGAGGGACATTTATGTCAACATTTGCCATTTCTGTTGTCAAAAATCTAGATTAGATAGAGTGGAGATCAATAGAGACAATTTTTTTGTAATTTAAGTGAATA
Source organism: Brachirus orientalis (assembly GCA_016785285.1). Lineage (NCBI taxonomy): Eukaryota > Metazoa > Chordata > Actinopteri > Pleuronectiformes > Soleidae > Brachirus > Brachirus orientalis. The sequence goes on along the minus strand of JAFBJR010000080.1, from coordinate 1,482,753 downwards.
TGGTGCCAAATTGCCTAAAATATCAATTTCATAGCCTACTCCAAGGCTAGTAGTAGAGGAACCCTTTAGTTTTTATGAAAATGTTCTCAAAATGGTCACAAGCCAAAGACATGCTGCAAGACAAAAACTAATTTTGCCTTGTATTTTGAGTGTTTTGGTGCCAAATTGCCAAAAAATACCAATTTTTATGGGCTACTTTTGGGCAAACCTTTGCCATTTCAGTTGATAGTTATGTGTACAATGCTTAAAAATGAACAAAGCCATAAAAATTTTCCTTGTAATTTACCTACTGTATAGGATACTTTAGGACAAATAGGAATCACTGAGGTGAACCTTTGCCATCTCCGTTGATAACTCTGTGAACATCGATAAAAATGTCTTGTCAGGCAGCATTGGAACGACCTACAGCGACCCTGGTGTTCAATTCGAATTTCCAACAAGGGGAAACAATTTCCCTCTTCTTCATAGAAGTGATTGAGTGGACGAGCTAAGGGTATTCCTTATGTTGTGGGGACCTAAATCTGTCTCCACAGTCACATTATGGGGACTTGTCTTCCATAATGTCCCCATAATGTAAATTATTACATTTTAAGGTGAAGACATGTTTTAAAGTTAGGGTCAGGGTTAGGGTTAGGGCTCTAGTAATTATGGTTAAGGTTAGAGTAAGTCTCCAGGAAATGAATGGAGGTCAATGTAAATGTCCTCTGAAGTCATGGAAACCTGTGTGTGTGTGTGTGTGTGTGTACACATCAGACAGGTGATTTACCTTGATCGGAAATGTTATGCAAAAAGAGGATAATGGAGGCATTGTGCACCTGCAGTCAGACTGAGGCCAACCAGTGTGGACTCTGACACAGAGGGGAGGATGAACAGTGTTTTTACACACACACACACACACACACACACACACACACACACACACACACACCCACCCTGAGGGGCCGCGGTGTCATCCTCCTCCTCCTCCTCCTCCTCAGTGGATTTATTATCTCAAACCTGGAACTCTCTCTCTTTTGTTTTTTTCATATCGACGACCTCACAGGTAGATTCATATTAAAACCTCACAGCCTGAACTAATTTAAGGAGATTGGGCCAAATTACGTGAGTGCCAATCAGTGAAGAAGGCCATGACACCTTTCCGCATCCATCATTCACGCTCATCCGAGTGCTGTGCCAATTAAATACTGGGAAGAGATTAAAATTAGGCCTGTAACTACAGATTATCTTCATTATCTTGTCATCTGTTGATTGTTTTCTTGATTATTCAATGACTCCGGGTGGACGTGTCAATGATTATGATGCACAATTGATTGACTCAGTTTCTATCACAGAGGAGCAAATAAACCAGACAATATCCACATTTAAAAAGCTGAAAATACAGAATTTGTTTTATTTCTGCCAAAAAAAAAAAAAATTCAAACCAACTATCATGAATGTAGTTGCAGATTAAGTAGAAATCAGCTCATAATCAATAAATGACTTTAGCAACTCACTTAGAAACTACAGATGTAGATGTTGACCATCAAAGACAATAAACATGTGATTTACAAAGTTCTTGATTAATTTAGTAATCAATTCGTATAATCACTTAATTGTTGCAGCCCTAATTTAAAATGGTGTTATGATACTCTATTTTCAATTTACTGTAAATTAAATCCACTCAAAGACACTATCAAAGATAGTCACAGATTAATTTACTCTTCTCTTATTCATGAATTAATTGTTGTTAAACGTGTGTCATATCTGATTGTTTTCAATTTACAGGAATTTGAAATTAAAAATCATGATTCCTCAAACCAAAATTTGCTGTAAAGTCAGTGAAAGAGAGCAAATGTTCCTTTAAACTGTTCTTCGGTGAGTTTTAAATCATTCCTTAACCCTGACACTCAGTTTTTTTTGCTCTTCCAAAAGGTAATTAACGGGACATAATGTCCTCTAATGTTAGTTAATTAAACTTTAATAAATGTGTGGTGTGCGTCTGAGGCACACAGTAAAGAAACTCCTGCGGTCAGAGCTTGAATTCCGCACTGATGCACTTGTTCCTGCAGCAGCAACAGTAACAATCACGGTGACAATAAAGAAACCAACATTCACTGACCTGACACTGACCACAAGGCCAGGCTGATCACAAATAACACCAGCATATTCCCGCAGTCGCTCGAATAATCCAGATTATGAGAAGAAGCTGAAGCCTGGACACTAGTGTTATTGTTTGAACTAAAATAAGAAAAATAAAGATTTCATCCACTGTGTGACGGGGGGGGGGGGGGGATTTTCGGGGGGGGGGGGGGGGGTGATTTTCACAAAAAAAGAAGACAAAACCCGAAAAGTGCGTAGGTTTCAAATCCCGTGTGGACTTTCTCTTTCACTCAGCTGTGATCCAATAATCTGGCGATGCGGAGTGAGCGGGAGCAGGAAACAGCATGATGCCGGACGGTGAGTGTTGTCCCGGGGTAACGGCTCGGCTCTGCTCGGCTCTTCCGCTGCTGCTGCTGCTGCTGCTGCTGCTGCTGCTGTTGTTTGTGGATCTGCAGCGGGTTTCATCTCCCTGCGCTGACTCTCGGTCTCCGAGTGTGAGCGCAGCTCGGCTGCTTTGACCAGTGACAGCGCCAACGGCGGCTCCGCCTCCCCCCGACATTTTTCTGCCACTTAAAGGAACATGACCACCGTCTGCGCCGAGCTCCCGCTGCGTTCTGTTTACAGCACAAGTCGGACTAGGAAGTGACGTCATCTTTGCTGTCACCACTAGTAAAGTTAGGGGGGGAAATGGCCATTGTTAGCCATTGTTAGCGATATCAGACTGTCAGTAGCAACGCTCAACATGGCGGTTTGCTCACACAACTAACAATTTTTAATTCCCAGAACTTTACCTTTTAGTTGCGGAAACATTTCCTGAAAGTTTTCCTAAGGTCATCGTTGTATGGTTGTCATGGAAAGTTGTCCTAAAGTTCTCCTGACGTTACTTTCCTCACATCCTTCATTCAACCTTTATGGAACGTTCTCCTGACATTACTTTTGTCACATCCTTTAGGGAACCTCTGTAGATCATTCTTTTACCTGAATTAACATTCTCCCGATGTTACTTTTGTCACATCCTTTAAGGAACCTCTGTAGAACATTCTTTTAGCTAAATTAACGTTCTCCTGACGTTACTTTTGTCACATCCTTTAAGGAACCTCTGTAGAACATTCTTTTAGTTGACGTAACGTTCTCCTGATGTTACTTTTGTCACATCCTTTAAGGAACCTCTGTAGAACATTCTTTTAGCTAAATTAACGTTCTCCCGATGTTACTTTTGTCACGTCATTTAGGGAACCTCTGTAGAACGTTCTTTTAGTTGAATTAACGTTCTCCTGACGTTACTTTTGTCACATAGTTTAGGGAATATCTGTAGATCATTCTTTTAGCTGAATTAACGTTCTCCTGACGTTACTTTTGTCACATCCTTTAAGGAACCTCTGTAGAACATTCTTTTAGTTGACTTAACGTTCTCCCGATGTTACTTTTGTAACATCTTTTAAGGAACCTCTGTAGAACATTCTTTTAGTTGACTTAACGTTCTCCCGATGTTACTTTTGTCACATCCTTTAAGGAACCTCTGTAGAACATTCTTTTAGCTAAATTAACGTTCTCCCGATGTTACTTTTGTCACATCCTTTAAGGAACCTCTGTAGAACTATCTTTTAGTTGAATTAACGTTCTCCTGAATTTACTTTTTTTGCATCCATATTTTTCCCCCAATGTTTCTCTGGAATGTGTGGAACACGGGGATGGAGTGAATGCACCGTTAATGCTACATTCCATTTAGTGGCTACAATGTGCTACAATGCTACAGTGGCTAGCCCGTGGTTTGTTTGCATCCGTTTTTTTTTTCTCCCCAACATCTCTATGGAACGCAAAACGAATGGAACGCACCATTAATGCTACGTTCCATTAAGTGCTAATGCTAACAACAGCTAGCCCTGGATACGTTTGGGTCCATGGTTTTCTTTTCTATTTTTCTCTGGAAAATGGTGAACTTAGAGGTGATGTTGCTCCCAGCTACGACGTCCGAAAGCAGCATTAAAAAATAGGACAGAAGTTCCGAGTTGGAGGTTCATCTTATGCGGACGTTCTGGTTAAAACTTTTAACTAGGAACTTGGAAATTCCGATTACAACCGGAACATAATTTACACTTTCAGCCAGAGCTGATCGGTAACTTCACGTTCAAACAGCTAGATATTTTTTCCTTCAGGCAGGTGCCACGTTTACGATGCTCACTGTCTCACTGCAGCTTGTTAGCAACTGACGTGTGCTGCCAAATTTCGTGCTCATCCATCAGAGAGACGTGTTTCAGAATAAAGGCCTTATGTCATACAGTGGATAATCCGAATGAACCGGACGTGAGTTCCATCAGATCTCTGTAATGACACATTTAAAACCCAGATTCTTGTAAACATAATTAACGGTTTCATTTTTCGTCACTCACAGTTATATAACTTATGAAGTAATTGCTTCAAATGATCTGGTTGGGAATTGTATCAGTAAAGGAATTTTGAATCTCCAAAGAACCTCGTGCGACGAGCAGATTATGAAGAAAACTGGCCTCAGGACACAGACGTGAAGAAAAGTCCTCACTGCACAGGAGCATGCTCTGTTTGTCTCTCTTGTAGTTGTTTAATGTCTCTTTGTAGTTGTTTTATGTGTCTTTGTGGTTGTTTTATATGTCTTTGTGGATGTTTAATGTCTCTTTGTAGTTGTTTTATGTGTCTTTGTGGTTGTTTTGTGTCTTTTTGTAGTTGTTTTATGTGTCTTTGTGGTTGTTTAATGTCTCTTTGTAGTTGTTTTATGTGTCTTTGTAGTTGTTTGTGTCTCTTTGTAGTTGTCTCTTTGTAGTTGTTTTATGTGTCTTTGTGGTTGTTTTGTGTCTCTTTGTAGTTGTGTCTTTGTAGTTGTTTTGTGTCTTTGTGCTTGTTTTGTGTCTCTTTGTAGTTGTTTTATGTGTCTTTGTGGTTGTTTAATGTCTCTTTGTAGTTGTTTTATGTGTCTTTGTAGTTGTTTGTGTCTCTTTGTAGTTGTGTCTTTGTAGTTGTTTTGTGTCTTTGTGCTTGTTTTGTGTCTCTTTGTAGTTGTCTTATGTGTCTTTGTGGTTGTTTTGTGTCTCTTTGTAGTTGTTTTATGTGTCTTTGTGGTTGTTTAATGTCTCTTTGTAGTTGTTTTATGTCTCTTTGTAGTTGTTTTGTGTCTTTGTGCTTGTTTTGTGTCTTTGTAGTTGTTTTATGTGTCTTTGTAGTTGTTTTATGTGTCTTTGTAGTTGTTTTGTGTCTTTGTGCTTGTTTTGTGTCTCTTTGTAGTTGTCTTATGTGTCTTTGTGGTTGTTTTGTGTCTCTTTGTAGTTGTTTTATGTGTCTTTGTGGTTGTTTAATGTCTCTTTGTAGTTGTTTTATGTCTCTTTGTAGTTGTTTTGTGTCTTTGTGCTTGTTTTGTGTCTTTGTAGTTGTTTTATGTGTCTTTGTGCTTGTTTTGTGTCTCTTGGTAGTTGTTTTGCATCTCTTTGGTCTTAAATGTCTCTGTGGTTGTTTTGTGTCAAAAAGAATTTTTTTGACTCTTTGTGATCATTTTTTTTTAAATATTTGTGATTGTTTTTTTTTTTTGCTCTTTGTGATACTTTTGTGTCTGTTTATTTCTCTGTGTTTTTTTACACCTTATTTTCATTTATTTGTAGTTATACACATCTTTATAGTCGTTTTGTGCCTTTTTGTGGTTGTTTTGTGTTTCTGTTTGGTTGCTTACACCCCTGGGTAATGCTCTACCCTCCTCTAATCACTCTCTCACTCACACATCATCATCGTCATTATTATCATCATTATCATCATCATTATCATTGTGCCGTAACTGATAGACATGTTGAGTGACTGACTGATAGATTGGTTAATTACATGGAGTACAACACAAAAGGAGAGGGAAAGCAAAATAGACTAAATGATGTAAGGACACAAGTATTTCAGACATTGCCTGTGCAATTTCAGAGGAATTTGGCCAAAGACTGTGGCCTTTTACTGTAGGAAGTCAAATGTTAGTTTTATTCAAAGTATCAGGTTTGAACTTGTCCAATGCTTTAGTTGGCTGTTTCAACACAGAAATATGATAGACATCTCCAGACTGCTATTACTTTAGAGAAGTAGCTGTCAAGACAGAGAGCACGGCCCAGATATGACACTCATTTCACTTTAACTTTTTTGTCAGGGCAGGTCAGACTTTTCAATCCCTGCAGAGTAAAAATAATGAATATCCAGGGTCATTTCAACCATCATTTGAACTAATCAATCACTGATTTGTTCTAGCTCTACTCACTTTAACTGAATGTGTGTGGCACCTGCCTGAAGCTGATCATAAGAAGAAATGATAGGAACACAGTTACACTCTGGAAATGTTTCAGGAATGAATTACATATAGTGGACATTATATCCCCAGTGGATCAACGTGACTCCTCTTATCTTAAGATTTGTGGGGGGTTTTGTGGTTTGTTTATTAATTATATATATTACTGATACAGAATTATAACAAATTATGTCAAAGCCAGAAAAACAAACAAATGTGAACATAGCTCCTATTAACTTAAATCCTATTATCTTTTTACATTCTTTTGTTAGTTTTTCCCCTTTACCTTCCTTGCTTACTGTATTTTGAAACAAAATATACATAAAATGTAAAAACCTAGATATTAGGGTTTTTTTCTGTTTGTACTTGTATATTTTCTATATTTGATTTAGTTTTACATATATTTATTTAACCTTATATCTATTTTATTATAATCCCATGAAACTGGCACTTTATTATGTATGTGTGTGTGTGTATATATATATATGTATAGATTCACGATCTTTCCCTTTAATTGTTGTATTTTTGTGATCTCTTACATGATCTCTTTGTTTATTAATATGCATTGTCCCATTCCTTAAACAAATAAAGTATTAAAACGATATACTATATAATTATACTATAAAGTATGTATTTTTATTTTATATACTTTTATTTATAATTTATTTTATAATTATTTTATTTATTTGTCTGTTCAAGAAAAAGAAAATACCTTCTTTTTTTTTTAAGTGACCACTAGGCGGAAGTGTGTAGAAACACGAACACTCCTTTGGGGGTCACGGAGTTGTAGTACTTCCGGTGTGGCGGTAAAAGCGTGTTCTGCTTTTGTAAAACGCTAACGTTTCTCTGACGAAAAGGGAGTCGAGCGTCAACCACGTAACTCGCTGTTCTTGTTTGAATTGAACAAAAATGGTGAGTATATCTGACTGGAGTTCGATGACATCTCATTATGTTCTCAGAAATGTGTTTTGTTTTTGTTGCGCTGTGTCATTAGTCTTTCTCTTTAGCTTGTTAGCGTTAGCCCTGTTAGCTCTTCATTCAAAGCTCCGACTGTATTAATTCCACCGTAAACATTTCGCACACAAGAGAGACAATGTGTGGCCTTTGTGTGTGTTATTGGACAAGGCTGACAATGTATACAAATATTAATAATTATTAAATCGTATTTTGTCTTGAATTTGGTCCGGAAACAGAAGAACGCTACACCAAACTTCATTGTAAAAACGTCTAATTTAGCGTGTATGAACAAGTGGGTTGAAGTACACGTTGTGCTCAAAATGAGATATTTATATGATTTATTTGAGCCCGAATATACGCCGTTTGCTTGTTTGTGTTTCATAGAGTGTAAACAGTCTTGTTTATGAATCAGAAACCTCACTGTGAACGAAATAAACAGTGTCATTTATATAGATGTGTTTGGCTGCATTCTGCAGTGTGTGTAGGGCGGAAACTATTTTATAAATAAGTTAACGTGGTGTATTATGTTTAACAATTATCTTGTTAAGCCTGCTCTAATTTAAGCCAAAAATGTGTCGTTAAATCTTTTATGGATAAATATTCTGTGCCTACAAGTTTACTTGCTTTAATACTTTATTAAGAATTATAGATCATTTTAAATGCACGCTGTTAGAAAATAGTCAAGCTAGCTAAATCACAGAAAAACCAACAATACTGTTACAACCCCAGGGTCGTAGGTTCCTTTTTCTTGTATGCATGAGTCTGCATGTGAGTGTGTGATGGGTTGCAGGTGTGTATGTTTGATTGAATGACGTGTGTGTGTGAGTGTCCAGGTGGATCCTGAGAACTGATTGTTCCTGCACAGGAGCTTCCATTATAAGAGTCCTGATCATCTCAGCTGCTGTGGGATTTCCTTTGAGCCACACTCAGACAGACTGCCAGCAGACATTTGTGTACTTGTTTTTAATAAACCTTTAAAATGGCTCCTTTAGTGTGTTACTGCTGGTTTTGTTGGGAGTTGGAAAAAGGGAGTCTCCACACTCTAGTTGCGATCAGGTTTTCGCCTAGGCCTGGTCGTAACAAGAATAATAACTCTCTTGAGGATTTTACTCAGTTCTGATGGCAACGGTTATTAGGTATATATTTTTTAAAGAAATGTGGGAGTACATTTACTGTAGTAATCTGGATAATTTTATGATATCCATTAAATGTCTGGCCGTGTTATAGAATAGAGCACAACAGCCTTTATTGCCTTTCTGTGTTTCGTTATTTTGTAAATATGACTAAATTTGCTGTGCAGGTCCTTTTTGAATGCAGATTTTACAATATAGGATTTGCTCTCCGGTTCCCCCTGCAGTTGGAAAATGATATTGTATGTTTCTTCTGTCCTGGTCTTTAGACCAGGTACATTAGCATATGTTATAGCATTTTGCACAAGTATGATTGTATTGTTTTATTTATCAAGGTATTGGAAAACAATGAAAGAGCCATAGTGTTGCTTTAGTTTGTGTTTTTAACTCACCTTGAATCACTTGATTTATGAACATAAACAGAGGACAGGATGTTTAATAATGAGAATTTTGTCGTTCTTTGTAAGTTGTCATGATAACCACCTGAAACTCATAGTTCCATAGCGTCAGTGCAGGTGACGTGGATACTCTCACGTTTGAAGGCCTGACATTCACCCATTTGCAAACTGATGTACCATCAAATTGATCTTGGAGACATTAGTTGAAGGTGTTGCGTTACTGTTCAGGTATTTTAAGTGTCTAAAGTTTGTTGTTCTTCCTCCATAGAGTTTACCTCTCAACCCAAAGCCTTTCCTGAACGGCCTCACAGGAAAGCCAGTGATGGTGAAGCTGAAGTGGGGAATGGAGTATAAAGGTTACCTGGTGTCTGTAGATGGATACATGAATATGCAGGTTAGTCAAACTCATTAACTTCCAGACAGTGTGCATTATATCACATTAATAACTTTTTGAAGTATCGCAACATAGATAAGTTAATGGTGCTGCTAAGTATGTTTTTGGATTAAAAAAAAAAAATTGCTGAATCACGTGAAATAAAGATCTGTACGAGATCTGAAAAGAGCTAAATGTCTGGTTATATTTCACCAGAGTTCGGTGCAATGAGACTTTTGCTTGTAAAGGTGGAGATATGAGCGAGTTCACTAACACTTGGCTGGAGTTCACCATGTTCAGACCGAAAAAATAACGGTATGTTATGTTAGCAGGAGCCCTCGATGAGTCACTTCAGTTATGTCATCATGAGCGAATAGTAGCTTTTAGTCGTTAAAAAGATGAGCTATCTGTTTATGAGTACTGTCTGAGATTGAACAACATTAAAACTGTTGTTCAGGAAACACAAAAGAGCATGGAGCTTCTTCAAATGCATACACTAAATTGATTACAATTTTGTTTTCTTTTTGTTTAGCATAAGAGTCACTGTCAATCATAGGGTGTTCTCCAAAATAGATATTTTATCTTGTTGTTTTATACATGACACAAACACACAAACTCTTTTCTTTGTACTGAATCATTTTCCACAGATTAGTTCACTGAATGGTTCAGTACTTCCTGCATGACAGTCACTGAAGTGAAATACGGCTGAACGGCTTGTGATTGGGCTCACCATCTCCGTCTTTCAGCAGCGCTGTCGCTAAATACACCAGACTCCTCTGTTAAATATGGACATTTTACAAATGTCCTTGTTAAATGTTGCAGATTAACGCATGTTTTCAGGGTTTTTAAGGATCTTTTTAACTGACTTTATTACACACCTGAGAGTTAAGCATCTGGTCACTGGACATTTCATTGACCCCTCTTATGTTCTTGCAGCAATCAACTTTTAATGCACCGAGTTGAGAGACGTAAAAGAGAGTTCTCTCCATCTGCACTCGACTAATTTTGCTTTACTGCCAGGACCCGGATTTGTGTGGCACAAAAATTTAATTTAAAGAACTGAATTTGAATTGAGAGAATGGATCAGGGAGCCGAAATCAACCAAATAAAATACAGGTTACAGTTCAAATTGAGTGGTTCACGTTTGGTAATAAAGAATTCAATGAGTTTTAATAAAACAGTTGAAGTGAGACACACATAATCGGGAAGCCTAACGACTGGATGCGAGCGCTGACATTTGAAGACATTTGTGAAGTTTCTTCACCTTGTTATGGTCCAGAAACATTTAAAATCCCATTTGCTAATTGTGTAACATCCACCTTATGTTTAAATGACAGCTGGCAAACACAGAGGAATATGTGGACGGAGCGTTGGCAGGTCACCTCGGCGAAGTTCTCATCAGGTTTGTTCTGATCTTTGACTGTTTTCTTTTGACACAACCAGTCAAGTAGGGATGATTTTCTTAATGACGTACGTTTCTTAATTAACTTTTCTGCTCTGCAGCAGTTTTTGTATAACGTGTGATGAAGAATATTGTAAAACAAAATTGTTGCCAAGAAAGATTTAGCGAACAAGTCCAAATTTGCACGCAGTGGCGTGAAATTTTAGATCGTAATCTAAGACGTTTCTTTGGCTAAAACAAAAAGAGAGAGAAGCTTAGTTTTTCACGCCCCTGGGCAATAAATCATGTTAAGTCATAATTGTGGTTTATGTTTGTGTACATTTTGGGGTTTTTTAAACTCCATTGTTTCCTGCTCACAGGTGTAATAATGTTTTGTACATCAGAGGGGTGGAAGAGGAGGAGGAGGACGGAGAAATGAGGGAGTGACGTCACTGTCCGAGTGTTTTGTGTTTTCACCGTGTGAAACAGATGATCGTCAGATGATCGGGGGTTTGGGGTGTTTCCAAGTTGTTTTTGTTGTTTTTGTTTTGCTCATTTTAAGTTGTGACATTATGATACAGACACAATAAAGTGATTATTGTCCTCTTTCTTAAACCTGATTTTCCTCACTTTGTCTCTTGTCCTTAAACTGAACTAATCCTGCAGTTTATTATCTTTTTCATTTATTGTTGTTCAGGCACATTTGCTTCCTCCTCAAAGCAAAAAAGGGAACAAAAAAATGTCTTTATAGATTTTCATAGTCAGTTACATAGTTACAGTTACAACATATTGAGAAAAACCTCCAGTTGTGACTGATTTGATGTGTTTTGGATATAGAACGTCAAATTTTACTTTCAGATTTTTGTTTAAAAAAAAAAGAAAAAAATTCTACTACATTTGTAACAATTGCGCACATTAAAACAACTTTGATTTTATTTCATATAAAGTGTTTATGGTGTCCAACATTTTTTTCCATCAACTTAAGTAGATGAAATTCAACAACACCACACAAGTAGAAATCTAACTTATGATTTTAAAGCAGGGAAAAGTCATACTGGTTTATTTTGCAGTGTTCTCTGCATTAAAGCATTATTATTTTTTTAAATTACTGTTTTAACACAGCTTCTCCAACCAGAGTCAAAAACATCTGAGGTTTAATATGAAGTTTATTTATCTATAACTGAAATCAGTGTTTTTAAAGGTGCTAGTTGCCGCCTTGGTTCATTTTAAGTGTAACAAACAAAAACAGCTGATTTAAATGGTGCAAAACTATATTTAATTCATCTGCTTGAACTTCACACTACTTTCTTTTACTGTCTTGATGAAGTGTCTGTAATTTGTTTTTTTTTATGTGGAGGCAATTTTTTTTGGAAAATAATGAAAAAAATATAAAAAAAAATAAAAAAAACAGGAAAAGTCCTGAAAACACTGTAAAAAAACAAAGCATTAAAACCAGTAAAACCAGAAAGGGACATAGTGTATTACTTCAGTCTTTTTCTGTAATTAAAGGGTTTTAATGCCTTTTATTTCTTTACATTGTTTTAAAGTGTAAAATTTTACACTTTCTCTTAGACCTGTGCCCGTTTAGACAGTAAAAATTAGGACATTTTTTTGTAATTTTGCTTTTTTTATTGCCTTGTCTTTAGTGTTTTCAGAATAAAACGACATGTCTTGGACATGAAGTGTAAAAAATATTGTTATAAATACTTTTAACTGGACACATTAGAGGAGAAGTTAAGTTGACAGAAGCTCCACCCTGTGTCTCTGTCTCTGTACTTTAAACTCTGCTCTCTTTAACAAATATTTGCTGCTGCTCTGATTTTGTTAAAAACACTCACTCACGCTGACAGCGTAGTTTCCTCTGCTGCGAGTGAATAAAGTAATAGAAATCAAATAAAAACAAAAATGTCCAGCAGTTACAGACTCCTGGTGGAAAACGCTCAGCAGGTGGTTCTGGTCTGCAGCAGCGGAGAGAAATATCTGACCAAACACGAGATGCAGAATCTGAGTGTGATTGAAAACGGGAGCGTCGTCATCGGACGGTAAGATTAACTTTAACTTATGCTAAGAAGTAACTTTATTAGGTTTAAGAGGAAATGATCAAACGTCGCATAGTTTTGTGTCATTTTGTTTGATATGACCTTTTTTTAACCACTGGCCAGGCTGAAGCTGTGTTAATCATTATTTTGTTCAAGTTAAAAAGTAGCTGCTCTCACATTTGCAGATTTAAGTGTTTTTTTTTGTGTGCAAATGAACAGAAATGTTACAGGACTGGTTGAAATTGTTTTCAAAGCTTTTGTTTCATGTAAAATAAAGCTCTCTGCGTAATACTACCAATTTTATTCATGCAACTTATTTTTTTTTTAATTTCTAAAGCTTGACTTATTATACAATTATTAATACTTTCACAGTACAATGAAAGAGGAATCAGAATAAACATTCATTACTCAGTAAATCTGGCCTTTTCTCAGGTTTTTTGACACGATATTTTTACTATTTTCAAAGGTCGTGTGTAAAATTTAGGTTTTCATTTGACAGAAATTCAAGATAAAATATAACTTTTTTTGTGCCTGATTGTATGAATTGTCTTTTTCGTTACCCTATTAACGGTAAATCTTGAATTTGGTTTATGTGCGGTTCCAACTACCAATGGAATACAGCATTATGTCAGCTATCAACTATTTTCTTGTTAAAATAAGTTTAGTTCATTTTCACTTTTGCTGTTTCCAGAGGTAATCCCAATGTTCAGTGGCCATTTTAGGACAAACGGCTCGGTTCTTTTTAGTCTGAGCTCCATGTTGTGTTTTAACACTGATTGTTAAGGTGCTTTATCTCTCTTATTTGTTTGTGCAGTGACGGGCTGATTAAAGCCGTGGGACCTGCAGAAGCGATCAGAGCTCAGTTTTCAGACGCAGCGTTCGACAAAGTGATCGACGCCTCGGGAATGTGTGTCCTGCCTGGTGAGGATCTGTAGTATTTGTGGACTTCATCTGCGTTCCATCTGTAGCCAGAACTCTGAATTTTCGAGGTCACAGTTTAGGATTAGGATTACAAAATGGCAGACACTGCTACTTGTTGCAGCGAGGCCTTTTCAGATTATTCTCTTGGCTATTTTCTTGATTGATCGAGGTCTTCTTTGGACCAGAAAGTGTTGCTTAATATTTTCTCAAGCTCAAAATGATTATTTTCTCAAGTCTTTTTTGTCCATAAACCAAAATTTATCAGTTTTAATGATTTGTCTTTTCAACAGAAGAAAAAAGGGAAATATTCACAGTAAGAAGCTGAAAATTCAAAGAGCTTGTTTTGATTATATTTTTAAAAAAAACCCAGCCAAATCCAATCTAATTGATTATGAAAATAATACATGTATACTTGATAAATTATTGATAAACTGTTGCAGCCCTACTCTGATGACTTTGGAGCATTTTATGGCAATAAATAAATAAAGAACGTAATGTCCTTTAAAGGTCCAGTGTTGAAGAATTAGTGACATGTGATGGTGAATTAGCACATTCCCTTATAAGCCTTTGCTTTTGGCAGAAAAAATATTATTCCATGTTGAAAAGAATGTTTCTGTGCAAACTCATTTCATCACCCATATTTATTATACATATTCAAGATCTGTATATGAATGACTATAAAATGACTGTCCATTCTTGCACTATATCATGTAAATATGTATACACGTGAATCCGATTCTATTTTCTTTCCTTTGTAATTGCACTGTCTATATTGCTATTGCTGATATTTTGTGATGGACTGCTGTGACAATCAAATTTCCCCGTCTGCGGGACATTAAAGGATTTCTGATTCTGAGAAACAACAGAATAAATCACCAGCTGTTTGTGGAAGTTGTCTGTTTCCCCTTTAAAGAATCTTGTTGTTCCACAGGTTTGGTTGACGCTCACACTCATCCAGTCTGGGCCGGTGACAGAGTGCATGAATTTGCGATGAAGGTAAATCGTTTTTTTTTTTTTTTAAAGATTATTTATTGTTTTTACGGTAAGCGTCTGGCGAAACATTTGCTTTCTCGGTGACTGTGCTCAGCTGGCAGGAGCCTCCTACATGGACGTCCACCGTGCCGGCGGCGGAATCTACTTCACCGTGGAGCACACCCGGGCTGCCGCGGCCTCCGACCTCTTGACCTCCCTGAGGAGCCGGCTGGTTCGGATGCAGCGGGCGGGGACGACTCTGGTGGAGTGTAAGAGCGGCTACGGCCTGGAGCTGCACACTGAGCTGAAGATGCTGCAGGTGATGGAGGAGGCCCGACGCTGCCTCCCCATCAACATCTCGTCCACCTACTGTGGAGCGCACGCGGTGCCCAAGTACGACATCCCCTCACTCCCTTTCATTTAATGATTTAACCTTTATTTATGCAGCGTAATCTCATCGAGACCCCGAGTCTCACTGACACGAGAGACGGTCTTAAACAGCCGCGTAACAACATTCTTAACCTCATGATGTTAACTGTGGTTCTGTACATAAAAATGGATGGTTCAGAAGGTACGGCCTTCCGAAGTGTTCACACTTAATGTCCTGCCAAAAATAAATCCGTAAAGCAGAAAAAGGTTTTGAAATATCGCCTTCGAAATGTTGTAGGGATGGACATTTCAAGCAAAATTTGGAGAGCTAGTGAAACGAATGCGGCGTTTACACAGTTAAGTTGAATGAGATGTGTTCAGTGACCCTGGTTAATCTCACTTCTGTGGGATCTACAGTGTGATGAGCTTAGATGAGCAGCTTCAAGGAACTATAGTATTTTTCACTTTATCTTTTTAATGAAATTACAAAAATTTACCGATTACCTTTTTGGAATCCAACGAATAATTGAGTATTTGTGCTCATCCCTAGTTTTTACACTTGATGGAGGTGTAAAAGTTTTCTAGTAAAAAAAGAGGACGTTTAGAAATCACCTGACTGGAACTTTACTCCTGCTGGAAAAGAAATATAGTGGAAGTTCACCTACAATAATTACAAACAGCTACTGATTCTGTTCATTTTCATTATCAAGATATTTGTCTGTGGTGGCACAGACTTTGGCGCCACCTAGATTCAAGAGATTTATTGTAACGTGCACAGTAAAATAGAAATATTGTCCCAAATTGTGGTTTAAAGTTTGATACATTTTAATGGAAACGTAGCTAATCACGTGGTGTTTGTGTTTTATCATATTTTGTGCTCTGAAGGAAAACAAAATTTACAAAACTGGCATGTTTTTGTTTGAGGAAGAGCAGGAATTAGTGCGCGAAACCCCAAACTCCTTCAACTTTGATGTCGCCCCCTGGTGGCTACTTCCATCCTACTTTGTAGAATTCTCTGCCTCTGACTGAAAACGGAGTCTTTGTCGCCGTTACTTCAGGGGGAAGACGGAGGCAGAAGCTACGGACGACGTCCTGCGGGTTCAGCTGCCGCGGCTGAAGGAGCAGATATCTGCTGGGAACCTGAGGGTGGACAACATCGACGTCTTCTGCGAGCGGGCTGTGTTTGAGCTCGCCTCCACTCGCTCCATCCTGCAGGCGGGAAAAGACATGGGCCTCAACATCAACTTCCACGGCGACGAGCTTCACCCGATGAACGCGGCTCAGGTTCGACAAAAAGGGCTTTGGCCCCAACATATTAGAATACGTTTTTATTTAATTGACTTTATTTAATAGTTTTAAGCATTCCTGCGTGTTTGAATTTGTTTGTTCGTCCATCCTCTTCCTGTGATGGCGCTCAGTTGGGAATGTCTTGAGGGAGTCGCTTCAAATTTGGTACAAATGTTCGCCTTGATTCGTGGATACATTACTCTGATTTTGGTGGTAAAAGCACAAAAGTAAAGCTACAAAATCTCCAGAGCCCCTTGAGGGAATCTTTTCAAATTTGGTTCAAACCTTCAGTTGAAGTCACTGGAAAAAACTCTTTAGATTTAAGTTTGCAAAAGGTGAAATGCATTTATCCCCTTTTAAAATTCACTTTTTAAATCTACTGCTGCTTTAATCAAGTACTATTTTGACCCAGACTGTACTGTATAATGTGTCTTGAGACAATATAAAATATTTTTTAATGACTAAAATTGTGTAAATAGATAAATAGATGCAGTGTTTTTAAGTGGTACTCGTTTGTAGTTGATGATATGCAAAAAAAAAAGATAAAGCTGTAACCAATGATTATTTTGATACAAAGTTATTTTTCAAAAATAACTCTTCTACTCAAACAAGAATCCAAAATATTTTAAAGAATCATAATGTAAAACCAAAAAGAGACTCACATCCTTCCATATTTGGCATTTTCTTTGATAAATCCTCTTTATTAGTATAGGTTTATAAACAGTGGAGGAATAATCCTGTTAATCTGTGTTAATCTGCATTTTGTCAGTTGGGAGCAGAGCTTGGAGCTTTGGCCGTCAGTCACCTGGAGGAAGTGACCGATGAAGGAATCGCTGCCATGGCAGAAGCAAAAACCGCTGCAGTTCTTCTGCCGACCACGGCCTACATCCTCAGGTGTTCGCACACACGCATGTGCACACGCACGTGCACACGCACGATAAACGGCCGCGAGGTGTTTAATAATCTGACTGTGTCTTCAGGCTGCCTCAGCCTCGGGCCCGAGACATGCTGGAGGCCGGAGTGATCGTCGCCCTCGGCAGCGACTTCAATCCCAACGCCTACTGCTGCTCCATGGTGAGTCAAGCCTGAGAGGTCAAAGGTCAAACTTACTGTGTTGCCTTCTCCTCTCTCTAACTCTTCTCCTCTCTCTAACTCTTCTCCCTGTAACTCTCTCTCCCTCTCTCTCCCTGTAACTCTCTCTCTCTCTCTCTCTCCCTGTAACTCTAACTCTCTCTAAAACTCTCTCTCCCTCTCTAAAACTCTCTCTCTCTCCCTGTAACTCTAACTCTCCCTCACTCTCTCCCTCTCCCTGTAACTCTCTCTCTCTCTCCCTCTCCCTGTAACTCTCTCCCTGTAACTCTCTCTCTCTCCCTGTAACTCTCTCTCTCTCCCTCTCCCTGTAACTCTCTCCCTGTAACTCTCTCTCACTCCCTGTAACTCTACCTCCCTCTCTCCCTGTAACTCTAACTCTCTCTCCCTCTCTCCCTGTAACTAACTCTCTCTCTCTCCCTGTAACTCTCTCTCTCTCACTCCCTGTAACTCTCTCACTCCCTGTAACTCTCTCTCTCCCTGTAACTCTCTCTCCCTCTCTCTCTCCCTGTAACTCTAACTCTCTCTAAAACTCTCTCTTTCTCTCTCCCTGTAACTCTCTCTCTCTCTAAAACCCTCTCTCTCTCTCCCTGTAACTCTAACTCTCTCTAAAACTCTCTCTTTCTCTCTCCCTGTAACTCTCTCACTCCCTGTAACTCTCTCTCCCTCTCTCTCCCTGTAACTCTATCTCCCTCCCTCTCTCCCTGTAACTCTAACTCTCTCTCCCTGTAACTCTCTTCTGTCCTCTTTCCTTCTCCCCCTCCCTCTCCTCCCTTACCTCCTCCCTCCTCCTCTTTGCTCTCGTTCAGCCAATCGTCATGCACCTGGCCTGCGTCAACATGAACATGTCCATGACTGAAGCGTTGGCCGCCGCCACCATCAACGCCTCGTACGCCCTCGGCCGCTCGCACACTCACGGGTCTCTGGAGGTCGACAAACATGGAGACCTGCTGCTGCTCAACGCCACACGGTACAAACACCTTACTACTAAAAACAGAACGTTTGCGTCCGTAATCCTCGCAACATTTTGCTTAAATTTGTGAATTTTTCCTGCATTTTTACTTTTGCCTTGGATTCCAGACTGTGCGAAGCCGGGAGGTCATGTGATTCAATTCCGTAGTTGTATAATTAAACACAAAAAAACCTTTCAGAGAATTAAACAAGTGTTTTGTCACATACATATATAAACTAAATAAAATAACAATAACTAGGACTGCTCGTGGTCATTTTAAATTATTAAAACAAAACTAGGATGTTTGAAGAAGCTGTGATAAAAACGCTTTGCTCTTTATTAGCACTTGGGAAATAACTGACTTGGTCCTGAACTGTAGTTGTTTTCTTTGGAAAATTATCACAGAGATAAAATAAGGTGCCTCAAGTTTAAGTCCTGTATTTATACTTCTACCTTTTTTCTCTTTTTAAATGTATCTTTCAGTTTTAGTTCAGGCATGTCTTAGTTATTTTTTTTGAGTTGAATATGTAGAGATTCACTTAAAAATTGTACATGGTTTAGAAGAGATTAAGATATTTTTTTTTAAAGTAAATTGGTAGATAAATTGCTTTTTTCTTTAAATCTATTCTGTACGTAATAATCCAATGTTTCTATTTTACTTTGACTGTTTACACCTGGTCTTTAGGAAGCATGTTTCTATATATAAAACCCCAATTCTCTTTTCTTTTCACTCTTAACTGCTTGACTACTCACATATTTCGTGGGACGAACGTTGGGTTAATTAATTCTACGTAAACACGAGCCTGTTTCCCGTCCGGTTCCTCTGCAGGTGGGAACATCTGATCTACCAGCTGGGCGGGCATCAGGAGCTCATCCGCTACGTCGTCATCAAGGGCAACGTCGTCTACGATAACGACAAGACGTTGGACTTATAATCGGCACCGAGGCGATTCCCACTCGCTACACGAAATCCGATTAGTGTGAAAGGGAAGCTACTTCCTGTTACTGCTGCGTTGAAGAAGCCCAAACATACATTTAGTTTAATAATAAATACTAACTAAATAAATTGTTTTGATATGAAGTAGCTGGAATGATTGAAAAGAAACAGTGAATTTAAGTTATTGATTATTGAAATTATTTATGTTATTGATCTAAACTGAGCAGCTGTTGACTGGGATGTTTATTTAAAACATTTAGGAGCCACTGAAATGTTACACTCTTCTGAAAAAGGCCAAAAAAAATCATTAAGACATTCTCCTAAAGTTAATTGGCATTTGTTTAAACTAAAATCTGCTTAATTACCTAAAATGTAAACAAATATTTTTGTCTAACAGGACAATAACAGGATAGCTCCACATTTAGTCCAAATTATTTCTTTCATACATTTTAAATCACTTTAAAATGTAATTTAAAGAGTTTAAAGCTGATCAATTGTTAATTGGTCCCATCGTTATTCATTTAGTAAGAATTTCCCTGCCGTCTGACTGTGATCAAATCAAATCCACGGATCAAACTCGAACAAAAAAAGCCCTCACTCTGTGTTCACGAGTTTTCTTGTCTTTTATTGAACATGTTAAACATTAACAATGCTTGTTTCATCTAAAGCCGAGTTCACACTAAATCACTTTCGTCCTGATGTGCCAAGTCTTCTGAGCGGAGTCTAGTTCCTAATCTAGAGATTTGCATGACCAGATTTAATCTGCCTTTTCTTAGGAAGAAAGTATTTAATATTCAGTAACTGTATCTGACAGATTTCAGGAAAAAGCCAATGCAAAAGCTTAATTTACTCAAACTACGAGAGTAGAAACGCTGATTTCTGTTTTTGTGTTGAAACTGAAATGAAATGTTAATGGAGCTTTTTGTATGATAATAATAGTTGAATTATTCTGCCCGAGGTTTGCCCCGATTTCTAAAAATCAGCAACAGAAAACTTTGAAAAGTGATGCTGAAATGCAGCATTACCATTTTAAAGTGGTAAAACATGCCTGAAATGTCCACAAATGTAAAAGTCGAAGAAGAACTCAATCTGAAAACTGTTCAGTGTGAACTTGGCTTTAACGTACAGTATTTTTACATGATAATTTTCTACGAGCTTCAACTGATACTAATGGGATTAAAGCAATACAAATATAAACTTTCTAATACTGTGCACAAAAATATAACTAATGGAAATAAAGTGAGATAAAGGTCTGTAACAATATCTGGCTTTTTCCCGACTATGAACAAAAGCTGAAGGTCATGAATGGAGCGGATTATATTGAACTTAATTTCATGTACCCGATGTTTTCGACCACGTCAGGCTTCGTATTTCTTCCCTCCTCGGTGAATCTGTTGGTAAAGTGTCATGGAGAAGGCCATGCCCAGGAGCTGCGGACAGAAAACGGACGCTAAGTTCACCCCAAAAACAAGATTTTTTTTTTTTTTTTTTTTTTAAATTGCATCTGAAACGTGTTAATCCAAAAGTTGGACTTCAATGTAAAAGCCAGCGGGAGTCGAGCAACTTGTGCACAGACACATTCACAGTCAGACTCAAACTAACCAGTTAATACGGGAATAAAACAACCACGACAAAAACATGTAAAAAATTAAGGCCGCTTACGGATGATATTGCCTAATCCGAATCAGAGTACTTCATTAATCCCAACACTATTAAATAACCAGATTAAGACAGTTGTAACTGTCTTAATCTGGTTACAGTTGTAGCAGGTAAAATATGACTGAATAATAAAGTGACTTGAAACACAGACTATAGTAGAATGTAGTTTAAAAGCAGTTATTTTTTCCCCCCTTTTCCATTAAACTGATCCATTGGTCACTGATTGGTCAGAGAGTGTCGTCACTGGAAGAGTCACACGAGAATCAAAGCGAACGATGGCGAACTGTAGATCAGTTAAAAAGACTTGAAAATCCTGAAAACATGCGTTAATCTGCAACATTTAACAAGGACATTTGTAAAATGTCCATATTTAACAGAGGAGTCTGGTGTATTTAGCGACAGCACTGCTGAAAGACGGAGATGGTGAGCCCAATCACAAGCCGTTCAGCCGTATTTCACTTCAGTGACTGTGTCAGACAGAGTCTGTGCTCCGGTCGTGCAGGAAGTGCTGAACCATTCAGTGAACTCATCTGTTTACAAAACTGAGGAAAAATGATTCAGAACAAAGAAAACAACTGCTTTGACAACGTCACCAGTTTGCGTCGCGTATAAAATGGCGACCGCCTCACGTACTAGAACCGTATAAAGGGAAAAGACGTCACTAGTGTAGCGGAGGTGAACACACTCCAGATTAATTCTCCATTAGTGCTTCTCTGCAGGGACAACGACAAGAGTCTGTAATGAACGACCTAATGAGCCACTGTGTGTGTGTGTGTGTGTGTATTTACCTGTATAACCAACACACACATGGCGATGGTTCCCAGAAGGTGTTTGTTGTCGTCCAGCCACTCCTCCACCTTCTCATAACAACCCTGAAAAACACAAACGGCAACTGTTTCACTCTTTAAAAGAAGAATTCTGGTCCATTTTTTAATTTAACCATTTAAAAAGACGAAGTATAAAAATATAGTTTGTGCATTTTACATGTCATTCAGCCGTGTTCCACCGTAGTTCCATGTTGTGCTGTGGTTTGTTACAGTCTCACTTTTACACGTCACCATTTCTTACACACGAGAAAACCAACGGAGCATTTGTCTGATTGTAACTTATCTAATTTCTATAAAAAATTTTAAAATGTGTCACAAATTGTGTTTGTTTTCTTCTCTTTTTTTCCTCCATGTTTCATTAAATTTTGTATTTTTGGCAGAAAAAACAGATTATAGATTCAGATTCACTTGTGTATAAAAACATAAAAGCCTTGTTTAGTAACAGAAGGATAAAATGATAAGTAAATATAAATTTTATGTTAAAAAAAAAAAAAAAAAAAAAATCTATTTCAGCATCAGCAATGAGATTCTTGTGTTTTAGCAGCAGTGGAGTGAATTAATCACCAGTTTAGTTTGTTTTTTTTTTAAAGTGGGATTTCTTCCGTGTTGAGACATTAAAGCCCATCAAAGTTCATGACTGACCCGTGTCCAGAAGCTGTTGGAGGCGTTGCGTCCACAGCCGGGGAAAACGTGCTGGCAGCAGCGGTCAGGAACCACGTTCTCGTGCAGAGCCACGTACCAGTCGCTGTGACTGGACACTCCACAACACCTCCACTGACAAACAAGCAGCACGGAGGGAGGCGGTCACTTCATTTTCCTCAGGAAAAGTGTTTTATTAAGCACATTTCCACATTTGAAGGATTAAAAATAAAAAATTGGTTTCAAATCGAGTAACATTCTCCGACAAAACACACACCCGCGCGCGCTCTAAAACAAATTAATGTAAATTATTGTCGGGCAGTCAACTGTATAACTCACCTCTGACTGTATCGTGTTCCACGCAGCCTTCAGGCCGGCGTTGTTGTCCGTGTTGTAGAGCACCAGACCTTCTTTCAGATCACGCCTGGCGTTTTCGCTCACCTGTCGGCGGAACGTCAGGTGTTAACTCACTCGCAGCAGCAGGCCACGAACAAATAGGAATATCCCTCTGAACAGCGTTACCTTGTCAGTGTAGACGAAGAACAGGATGAGAAGGATCAGTTCGGCCAGGAGGATGATCAGCAGAACGATGAAGAACTAAAAAAAGAAAGAAAAAACAAAATGGAACGTGGCGTCAACACGAGCAGAAAACATGTAACATGTTGAGTGTCGTACCTTTGTATTTGGCCTGAAAGAGTCAGGATTCATCACCAAACCTCATGTTAATTTCACACACTTTCACATTTTAATGCTGATGTGAGAGTTATATTTTAAATTTCTGAAAAGAATGAAACGATGTAAACATCAGCAGAAAAATGCAAGATGCTTTGTTCCTTCATTTATGCACTACCGTTCAAAAGTCTGGGGTCACCCAGACAATTTTGTGTTTTCCATGGAAACTCACACTTTTATTTATCAAACGAGTTGCAAAATGAACAGAAAATATAGTCGAGACATTGACGAGGTTCGATGGAACCCACAAATGTGACGCTCCAGATACTCAACTAGCTCAAAGGAAGGTCACTTTTATAGCTTCTCTAAGCAGCTAAACTGTTTTCAGCTGCGCTAACATCATTGCACAAGGGTTTTCTAATCATCCATTAGCCTTCTAATGCAGTTAGCAAACACAATGTAGCATTAGAACACTGGAGTGATGGTTGCTGGAAATGGGCCTCTATACACCTATGTAGATATTGCATTAAAAACCAGACGTCTGCAGCTACAATAGTCATTTACCACATGAACAATGTAGAGAGTGTATTTCTGATTAGTTTAATCTTATCTTCATTGAAAAACGGTGCTTTTCTTTCAAAAATAAGGACATTTCTAAGTGACCCCAAACTTTTGAACGGTAGTGTATATAAATGTTGCAGCATTTAGACAAATTATGAAAAATGTATGCAGGGTTTGGTGACAATATTGGAAATTACAAGCTAAAAAAATAGTTGTTTGGGTTAAAAATATAAAATAAAGTCATACTTTTCAAATACACAATATATCAGTATTTAGGCATAAATGTTTTTTTTGAAGGATCCAGAATTTTTCAGGCCAAAAAATGAGTTTCTTAAAAAATAAAAATGTGTAAACATGAGTAGAAAATTACAAAATGCTGCATTTGATCATTTAGATACAAAAAGGGGGGAAGTCAACCTTTTAAAAAGGCACATAATTAACATTTATCCACAACTTATGATGGGGTCTGGTGATGACCCTGGAATTTGAGCCAAAATCTGTTATTTGGGTTAAAAATATAAAATAAAGTCATACTTTTCAAAACCATGATATATCAACATATAGACATAAATTATGGGGGAAAAAATCATGTTTTTTGAGGGATACAGACTTTTTTTAGGCCAAAAATCTAATTTCTTAAAGAATAAAAATGTGTCAACATGAGCAGAAAAATCACAAAATGCTGCATTTGTTCATTTAGATACAAAAGGGGAAGTTTAAACGTTTAAAATACACACAAAATCAGCATTTACACGTAAATTATGAAAGATTTACATGGGGTTTGGTGATGGATCATGAATTTATCAAGCCAGAAACGCTGGCTTAAAAATATAAAATGAAACCATACTTTTCAAAAACATGTAGCAGCATTTATGTGCGTTTGGTAAAAGGATCCTTGTTTTTTAAGTCAAAAACACATTTCTTAAAGAATAAAAATGTGCCAACATCAACAGAAAGATGCTGAAATTGTTCATTTATAAATAAAACTTTAAAAAAAAACATTTAGATGTAAATGTACATGGGGGGTTTGAAGCCAAAAAACAAAACAAAATAAACACTTTTTTTTTAAATAACAGATTCAGGAAGAGGAAGAAAATTAAACCACATGCACTGGTGCATTGTGGGTAACGCAGTCCACTTACACTGAGCAGCAAGCACTTGTTCTCCTTGATGGCACCCAGGCAACCCAGGAAGCCCGTCACCATGACGATGCTGCCCAGGGTGATGATGAGGTTGGCGGCGGAGAGCGAGGGGAAGGAGGGCGACAGCGTGGCGAAGCTTCCCTGAGAGACCGACAGCCACACGCCGACGCCCAGCAGTCCGCAGCCGCCCAGCTGAAAACACACACACACCGCAGCGGCTTCAGTGACGGAAACAGAGGAAGCCGTTCGTCCGTCGTTTGTTTTCAGTGCGGGAAATTTGGAAAAATTACCCAGAAGAGCAGGTTGAAGAGAAAGAGCATGTATTTCACGCAGCAGATGCAGCCGCGAGCCATGGTTGAATTTACAGGCACTGTAACAACGAAAACAAAACAATGAATCAATGACTTGAATGTGTACCGTATTTTCCGCACTATAAGGCGCATTGGATTATAAGGCGCACCTTCAATGAATGACCTATTTTAAAACTGTTTTCATATATAGGGCGCACCGCATTATAAGGCGCATAGAATAGAAACTACTGTAGTGGCTGGCTGGGGTTGCGTTATGCATCCACTAGATGGAGCTGCGCTAAAGGGAATGTCAACAAAACAGTCAGATAAGTCAGTCAGTCAAACTTTATTAACAGAATACAAAACAACGTTCTGACAACTCCGTTCACTCCCAAAACAAGTTAGTGCATTCACAATATGGCACCGTACGTACCGGTAGCTCTTACCGGCATTTGCGCCGCCTTCGTTGAAAACAATGTATTTCCAACTCCATTTGTCACAGTTCAAAGCTACATGGACAGCTGTTTTATTTTCTTCCCGAGGTAACGTCAGTGACGTAGTATTATATTTTACCAACAGCAAGGTACAACAGGTAGTGCAACTTTTTATCACGTAGTTAGTGCATTCACAAACGCGGAGGGGAACTTTTCTCTGATTCAGTAAACACGTAAAAGAAACAGTCTGATACCGCTACGGTATATCAAATGTTAGTGCAATCACAATATGGTAACTCTCGAAATAGTGCAAAGCAATAACAATATAACAATAACTCAACGTTGTTCAAACGTTAATGTCCATATTCACAATATCTCCCAGCCTAGTTCAGTTGTAAACAAGTGAAAGAAACACAGTCATGGGAGCAGTCATCCACTGCTCCCATGCAGTTCGCAGTCTAGCTTTGAACGCCCTGTTGACACCAATATCTAGCGGCTGGAGTTCTTTAGTTAATCCACCCGGAATGACGGCAAGCACCGAATTAGTGTGCTTAACTTGTTTTTTCACACCATCGGTGATATGGGCGCACATGGAGTCATAAATCAATAGGGACGGAGCTGTGTGAAAAAAGCCACTCGGTCTCTTGACATAAATTTCTCTCAGCCACTCACTCATCTTTTCTTCATCCATCCATCCCTTCGGGTTAGCTTTGATGACGATGCCGGCTGGAAAGTTTTCTTTTGGCAAGGTCTTCCTCTTGAAAATAACCATGGGTGGAAGTTTCTGGCCATTAGCCTGGCATGCGAGAACTACAGTGAAGGATGACTTCTCGTTCCCTGTGGTGCGTATATTCACCGTACTGGTCCCCGTTTTCTCCACAGTGCGGTTCACAGGGATATCAAAGGTGAGTGGAACCTCGTCCATGTTGATGATGTGCTCTGGTCAGATCTTCTTTTCAGTGATCTTGCTTTTGCAGTATGCGCGGAAAGAGGCCAGCTTCTCTTGGTAATCTTTTGGCAGTTGCTGCGAGACAGTAGTTCGTGTGCGGATGGAGAGATTACGTCTTTTCATAAAACGAAAACACCAAGAAGGACCGCCTCTAAATTCATTAATGTTCATGTCGCTAGCTAGCGCTGTTGCCTTCATTCGAATAGTGACTGTAGAGACGCTTCTACTTGCTGCTCTCTGTTCAACAACCCACTGTTCGAGTTTGTCCTCCAACTGTGGCCATCTCGCTTTGTTCCCCCGGAAACTCTGTTTAGTCTTCTTCACTTGGCGCAGGTCATCTTGTTGCTTCCTCCACTTCCGTACCATAGATTCATTAATGTTGAATTCTCTCGCTGCTGCTCTATTCCCATGTTCTACTGCGTGACTGATAGCCTTGAGTTTGAACTCTGCGTCGTAAGCGTGTCTCTTGAAAGGCGCCATTGTGGGGTCTTTGTACACACACAAGTAGTGTGGGACCGGAATTCCTCTCCGTTTTTACCTGTTACTTCAGCGACGCCCCCTGACTACGGTAGCCGTAATTAACCAATATTGATCCATATACAAGGCGCATCGGATTATAAGGCGCACTGTCGGTTTTTGAGAAAATTAAAGGCTTTTAGGTGCGCCTTATAGTGCGGAAAATACGGTAATGAAAAGATTTAATAAGATATTTCATGGTTTCTGAAGCACTGTGAGCCTACACGGCTGCCAACACAGACATCAGGACAAACTGACATTAGCCACTTCAAATAAATATATTAACAAACTCTGCGTGAGCATTAACGTCATCTTAAGAACATGTCCACTGCTTTATCTCACTGTGAGCCCGCCTTTTTTTAGACAAGAAAACTTAGGTTAGAGTTGTGGTTTGCTCCCTGCACCAAAGTCCATTAAGAAAATGTGTAATTTAACACACAAGCTCGCAGGAGCCGCTGTTGTACCGCTGCCTCCTGTGGTCACTTCCTGTGACTGAAGTCCATCTCAACAAAGGTTTTCAATAACCAAAGTCACAAAATAACACGTTTAAACTTAGCGATGGAGGAAGCAGTGGGTCAACAATCACCTGTTTGCTGTGATGTTAAATTAATGATTTTCTCTATGGAATTTGGTGCATGTGGGTGACGACACAAAATTTCGGTTTCTTGTCAGAAATGGTGAGAATCTATTCTCGAGAAAGCGCAGAGAAGTCACAATCACATTATCTGGGCGTTAGTCTGGCTTTAAGAAATTCACCTTAGTACCATTTTAGTCGGATTACCATGTCTACATATATTTTAAAAAGTCCAGTTTTAGTCAGACTAAGACAATAATTTGTGTTGTAAACAGACAGACTGGCCTCCCAGTCAGTGTTTGTGATGTCACGCTGTATAAATAAAACTGACTTAACTAGAAGTAGTTATTAGTTTGTGGTGAGTCACGAGGCGACCACGTCACAACAAGATGGAAAAAAAAACAAACAAAACTCACCACTTCACAAACAGGAGAACTGAGAAAATCTAGATGTGAAACCTGTGACACAAAAACAAAACACACTTAAGATTTACAGACAAACCTCCATGAAACACTGTGGAATCACTCACACACACGGGGGTATAAAAGTATAAAATAATGTGACATTTATACAAATATGATGCTGGTAAACACAGAGGTTAGACTACAAGAAAAATGTTATTTTATGAGAAATTAAACTATTGTTTTTCCTGATTTGTTCTTCACCTGTTTGGCTATAAACACGACAACACTGAGTGACATATTCCTGATTTAAATTCCCCTAAATTTGACAAATAGTCTAAATTTGTTCAAATAAAATTAGCTTCACTGCATGTGTTTAATAAAGTTTAGTTTTGAATAAACATGGACAAGACTCGAATGCTCTCAAGCTCTTACAACTTAGAGTCCTGGGGATTTACAATTTTAATAAGCAACGTTTACCAATCTAAAACAAAATTACTTCTCTCCGAACTAAAATTTACGATAAATGGATTCTGTTCAATTTCAAAAGTTTAAAGCAGATTATATAAAAACAAGAATCACAATAATATTGTAAATCATAAGCAGTTTTTGCAAATTTACAGAAAATGTGCAACAAAAATGGATGAATAAAAAAAAGGTAGCACAGTAGAATATGGACCGAATGTTACAGTTTTCCAATTTGGGATCTAAAACAAACGAATTTATATTTTATGATTTAAAGTACCACATTCTATAAACGTACTAATTTATCCGATTTAAGATTCTTGTTCTCACAAAATAAAAGTTTTGGATATGAGCGTTTTTAAGCCATTTCGTTGATTTTGAAGCGCATTTTAATTACGTTTCACAATATTACTGAGAGTCACAATTATTTTGCTCAGGATAATCATGATATGAACTTTACATATCATGACAATGCATTGTCCAAACACAACACACATACTGTACTTTTTCAACCGAAACATGACAAATTCCGACAAGGTATTAAAACTTTGCAAAACGTAGCTGTGTAAAAAATAAAAAAAAATGCCAACATTATAAAAAATTACTTAAATTTAAGTATTACCACAAAAATGTGTTACCAACATTACAAAATTATATATTACCAATGATTTACAAAATATTGTTTTGCCACGATGTTATGTCAGTAATGTTAGCAGAAATGTATTACTTTGGCAATAATGTTTTTTTTAAATATTTAATATAATATTTCAAAACATTATCAGAGTGAGATTAGGGACGGTACAATACCACAAAATTACATATATTACCAAACGTTTGCAAAATGTAGTGCTACGAAAACATGACAGGAACGTTAAAAAAAAATTATACTACCAAAGGTTTGAGGTACATGGTCACAAAAATATGTCAGTCAACATTAATAAAAATGTGTTACCTTAGCATAAAGTTTTACAAAATACTGAACTTTTCAAAACATCATCAGACAGAGTGAGATCAGGGACGGTGCGATACCACTGTTTCTTGTCCGATACAGATATCAGTACGATACAGTCATTTTACACATTTTAATCTATAAACACATTTGTGCTTGTTATTTCAAACTATTTCAAAGACATAATCCACAAACCAATATCAAGTATTGTATCAGCTCACTGCTAAATAAATAACTTACTACCTAGTGTTCTGAGATTTCTGTAAGGTGATAAAAGAATGATACTAACGTTATAAAAAAAAAAAAGTCACATTTGTAACCAAAAGTTGGCAAAATGTTGTAATGCTAAAAAAAAAAAACATGTTACTAAGGTTAATACAAATTGCTTAACCTACCTTTTAAGTGTTAATAGTTTTTGGTTACGCTACCAAAATATGATTCTATCAGTGAAAAATTATGTAATTACCAAAGGTTTGCTAAGTATTATATCACAAAAATGTGTCAGTAACATTAATAAAAATGTTTTACCTCAGCAAAAAATTATTTATAAAATACGGTACGATAACACTGTTTCTTATCTGATACAGATATCAGTATTATACAGTCATTTTAGGGATTTTAAACTATAAACACATTTGTGCTTGTTATTTCAAACTATTTCAAAAGACACAAAAAAACCGATATCACGTATTGTATCAGCTCACTGCTAAATAAATTACTTACTACCTAGTGTTCTGAGATTTTTGTAAGGTGATAAAAGAATCATACTAACGTTCATTACATTCGTTACCAAAAGTTTGTAAAAAGTTGTAATGCTACAAAAAACATGTTTCTAAGGTTAATAAAACCTACCTTTTAAGTGTTACAGTTTTTGGTTATGCAACAAAAATATAATTCTAACAGTGAAAAAAAAGTATGTATTACCAAAGGTTTGCTATTATGTCACAAAACAATACCACTTTTTCTTGTCTGATACAGGTATCAGTATGATACAGTCATTTTAGAATTTTTTTTTTTTAGTTATTTCAAACTATTCAGACATAATTCTGAAAACAATACCGAGTATTGTATCGACTCACCAAAAAAACTTATATTACCAAACTTACTTTACTTAACTAACTTATATTACTCTTATATTACCAAAAGTTTGCAAAATGTTCTAATGCTATAAACACGGTACTAAAGTTAATAAAAAATACTTACCCTAGCTTTTATGTGTTACAATTCTTTGGTAACGCTACCAAAATATAATTCAAATGTTGAAAAAAAATTAAATGTTTTGGTTAGTAAATTAAATTACTAAAAG
Organism: Brachirus orientalis; assembly: GCA_016785285.1. Taxonomy (NCBI): domain Eukaryota; kingdom Metazoa; phylum Chordata; class Actinopteri; order Pleuronectiformes; family Soleidae; genus Brachirus; species Brachirus orientalis. Next base: position 1,452,203 of record JAFBJR010000080.1, on the reverse strand, counting down.
TTTGCCAAGTTTTATGTCACAAAAATTTGTCAGTACCGTTAATAAAATTTTTACCTTAGCTAAAAAAAAAAAAGTTTCACAAAATCACTGCCATATTTGAAAACATCACCAGACAGAGTGAGATTCCTGTTCTTTCCCACACGATCTCTGAATCCCAGCGTGACGTCACAACTGTGAACTTCAGGCTGCGGTTTTTTTTCCACCAAAAGTTTGGGGCAAAAACGTGACAGAATTCACACCAAAAGCCCCGCCATTTTCTCGAGTCTTCTTCGCGTCAAAGCACATGATTGTTCGTTTCCCTCGCGACTCAAACGTTTCCTGCGTCACTGTTTGCACGAACACGTCGTCGCAGTTGTGGGACAAACATGGGGGGGAGAACAAGAGAAAGAAAAAGGGGGAGAGAGTTTTCTTACCGTTCACCACGAACTGAAGCTCATGTTCCCGGTAACGCCTCGACTCCGAGCCGCAGCAAAGTTCCGCTGCTTCTCCCTCACAGCATCGCCGCGTATCGAAGCATAAAACCCGCTGGAAGTGAACCGTGGAGGGAGTTTGAACTTCGGTAACGGATGAGGAGAAAGGAGGAGGAAGAAGACGAGGAGGAGGAGGAGGAGGAAGGGATTTAAATGGCGGAGGGCGGGGCCGCGCGGGGGATGGAGCCAAAATGGAGGCGTGACGCTCAGTGGCTCACGAAGACGGCACGGCCAAACGTTACATGATACAATTAAACTGATTAACTACACAAGTGATTGTACATTTCCCTGCCACAACACACCTGTTTAAAATGAATGGGTCAATTTCACTTCACCATATTTACTAAAGTAACGCGTGTTGACATTTTCTGCCATTTCGTTCGCTTTACGGATGAACATTTTATGAATGTATCGCATTTTTTTAGCCTTTTTTGCAATGTGACATTTTGATAATTGTATAAAACCTTATGATGCTTTTTGAGAACTTATAGCTATGTTTTTAATATATACGTAACGTTTCTGATATCTTATTTGATCATTTTTGTGACATTTTTGATGCCTCTCTATAATAAAGCAAGTAAATGTTTTCACTTTTGACACTATTTGGTGTTTTATGCAATTTTCACGACTTAACATTTTACTATACAATGACATTTTTATCACTTTGTGACTTAAGTAACTAAGTTAGTTACTGTACAATGAAATTTTAATGAATTGTTTTTGAAATCATGCTATTCTAAGACATTTTTGACTTTTTTTGACATTTTGCAATACTATGAAATTCATGAAGTTTTTGATTTTCCATGTTTTTTTGACATTTTAACACCTTACTTTATATATATATACAATGGCATTTTTGTGAAGTTTTGATGTCTTAGTTGTAATATGATCTTTTCTGTCATATTTTTTGACATCATACTTTTTTTTTTTTAACTTTTTAACATCTGACTATACAATGGCATTTTTCATGGTGTCATTTTGTACATGTTTTTTTAATTGTACTAATTATTTGTAGATACACATTAGGACACTGGTAGACCGCACAGTAATACATGTTTTCTCTTTTTTTAAGAACTCCATGCATCCAAAGCCAAATAGGAATTTAATAAAGGTTCATCATCATAACATTGATATAAATACATCACTCTGAACAGAAATGACCAAATAAAAATACAAAATGTACAAAAAAAACATTAAAGCATTTTCTTCTTTTTCAACTGTTGCCCTGCAGCATCCATGGCCTTGAAGCAGGAGAGCGTTTCCGGTGTAGTTCTACAAAAAAACCAGTGTCCAAATAAACAACCGGGCAGCCATTCTTAAGTAAACGCTTGGATCTGCATCAGTGTCCAGCAGAGTGATGGGGGTCAAAGCGCGCATGAGGAGATGGACAGTGACATTAGCCCTGACCGACTGTTTCTCCATTATTTAACTCTGCTTTTGTGTCTGCTGGTGTCTGCTTTATCCCAGAATCCATCCATCAGAGTGGGAGGAGTTCAGCTGCACTGACTCGCCGCTCTCTCCGTCCTCGTGCTGAAACATAGAAATACGTCGTCTGGTCAACTGCTGTACGACAGAACCATAATCACACACACACACACACAGAGAGCTTTAAATAAAGCTGACACCGACTTTGCTGGCGATGGCTCGGAGTTTCCCCAGCAGCGTCGGTTTCTGGGCGTACACCACGTCGTCATCGGGCTCCTCCCCCTCGGCGAGAGCACAGCTGTCTGCAGCCGGCAGCTCACACTCCTTGTTGGCCGACATCACCAGTCGAGAGTACTTGTACTCCAGCCTGACCACAAACCACAGGGCAGCATGTCATTCAGCACGGACACCATCCTGTGCTCCAAACATCCTGTCACATTTAGCTGATGTTTCATGTTTACGTTCATTTATCATGCAATTTTAGCAAATGCTTCCTTTATCAGAGTACATAAAAGGTAAAAATAATTAACAGAATTCCAAAGAAAATGGACTAAATAGTATCATATAATAAGGAGTAATTAAAAAGTGATTTTTTTGACATTTTGCTGTTCTATGACATTCTTGTAATGTCTCTAACTAAGCAGGACATGTTGATGTTTTTGGTGGAAAAATGTCATACAAGTGTCTTGTAAAAAGAAAAACTTTAGTAAAAATGTCATTTTAGAGTAAGTATGTTAGTTTTGTAGTAATACATTAAAAATGTCATGATATAGTTAAGATGTCGCACTGCAGTCAGGCAGCAAAAACACCACAGAAATGTTACAACATATCGAGGTATCAAAATGTTTCCGCGGTATAGTGTCAAAATCATTGTTTGTTTAAATGTCTTACAGTAGTGCAGCATCAAATAACATCCTAAAAATTGAGGTTTAGTAAAAAATGTAAAAATGCCAGTTTAGTAGAGAAAGCATGGCAAAATGAAAAAAAAAAAACAAAAACAATGGTACAGCATCAAAAAGAATGTAAAACTGACAAAGTATTGTACACATCAAAAAAACTGTGAAAAATGTTTTAGGTAAGAAAAGTGTGAAAATGTCGTAAAAGTATAGTACAGCATAAAAAACAGTTTAGTAAAGTGTAAAAAAATGTAAAAGTGTCAAAGTATAGTAAACCATAAAAAAAGTAAAAATGCCATAGTTATTTAAGGATAAAAAAAAAAAATATATATAAGAATTTTATAGTTTAATAAAGCATTAACTATCGCTGTAAAAATGTCACAGTGTAGTAAAGTTTTAAAAAAGGCTGTAAAACTACATCCACTGATGTCTATTGTTTGCTTATTGTGTGAACTGTTGGCTTTCTTTTCTCTCTGTAATGTTGTAAAGGTTTTGGCTTTACTACGTACAGTGCCTTGAGATAATGTATGTCGTGATTTGGCGCTATACACATAAAATTGAATTGAATTGAATTAAAAATGTCATAGTGCAGTAAGGCATCAACAACATCACAAAAAATGTTAGCATCAAAAATGATTGTATAAATGAGATGTAAAAAAGGAGACACAAGCAGACTTTACATTAAAAATCAGACTTTACATTAAAAATCAGACTTTACATTAAAAATCCAGGTTTTATGTCAAAAAGGGCAAAAACCCCAAAATGCAGACGCAGCTCTGTGTCTCTCAGATTGACGTGTCATCTGTTCACGTGTCAAAGGTTTGTCTCACCTCTTGTTTTTCTTCCAGAAATAACAGGTGAGTGAGACGAGCAGCGCGGCCACAAAGGCTCCGCCTCCAATCCCCACCTTCAGCCACAGAGCGACGGCCTCGCAGGGGGCGGAGCTTCTGAGAGGCAAAGACACGCCTTTGGTGCACAACTTTGGCTCGTTCCACACAAACAGAGTTTCCTGAGGACAGATGGAGAAGATGTGTTTGTGTGACTTGTCTTCCTTATGGGGACCTGAATCTGTCTCCACACTCACATTACGGGGACTTGTCTTCCTTATGGGGACCTAAATCTGTCTCCACACTCACATTACGGGGACTTGTCTTCCTTATGGGGACCTAAATCTGTCTCCACACTCACATTATGGGACTTGTCTTCCTTATGGGGACCTAAATCTGTCTCCACACTCCCATTATGGGGACTTGTCTTCCTTATGGGGACAAAAATCTGTCTCCACACTCACATTATGGGGACTTGTCTTCCTTATGGGGACAAAAATCTGTCTCCACACTCACATTATGGGGACTTGTCTTCCTTATGGGGACAAAAATTTGTCTCCACACTCACATTATGGGACTTGTCTTCCTTATGGGGACAAAAATCTGTCTCCACACTCACATTATGGGGACTTGTCTTCCTTATGGGGACAAAAATTTGTCTCCACACTCACATTATGGGGACTTGTCCTCCTCATGGGGACAAAAATCAAGTCCCCATAACGTAAATGACTCCATTTTAAGGTGAAGACATGTTTTAAAGTTAGGTTAGGGTGAGGTCTTTTACCTGGACTCCTCCCTTACACGCTCCCTCTATCTGGTGATAGTCGTCCTCGGTGCAGCGTGGACAGGCGGTGGCGCTCTCCCACAGGAAGTGGAAAGTACATCCATCACATGTTCCTGCAGGACAGGTGCTACACACACACACACACACACACACAGAATCTTCATGTTATAAAATGTTAAACCTTAAACACTGTATGTTTACTGTTGAAAAATAAAAAATAGAAAGATGTAGTAATAATAATAATATAAATAATAATATTTAATTGTATATATGTATATAGTTATTTGGTAAGTTGAAAAAATAAAAAACATTAAGAAGCTTAGTATTAATAAGTTTCCCACATTTCCATTGTCATTAATTCTTTTTTTTTAAATAATTAAGTAGTTTAAATAAATACCCACCACCTCTCATTTGTTAGTAGGTAAGTTTAACACTTAAAATGAGTTAAGAAATTTGTTCTCCATAAAAACTACACCACCTTTTATTAGTTAATCAAACAATTAAATATAGTCAAGAAATTTTCTTTCAATAAACTCTCTTAGTTTAGTAAGTACACGAGTAAGTTAGTTAGATAGTTTAACAACTAAGAGTGGTTAAGACATTTTTGTTGGGATTTACTCTCTTTAGTCAGTTCGTCACAATTAAGTAACTAAGTTAGTTAGTTTAACAACTGAGGATAATTAAGAAATTTTGTTTTGATTAACTCTATTTAGTCAGTTAGTTAGTTAGTCGCAATTAAGTAACTAAGTTAGTTAGTTTAAGAACTGAGAATGGTTAAGATTTTGTTTTGATAAATCCGCCTCATCTGTTGGTAGTTAGTTAGCAAGCATTTAAGTTAGTTACTTAGTTTAACAACTGAGAATAATTAAGAAATTTTGTTTTAATAAACTCTCTTTAGTCAGTTAGTAAGTAAGTAAGTACACAAGCTAGTTAAATAGATAGTTAGTTTAACAACTGGGAATGGTTAAGACATTTTTGTTTTGATAAACTCTCTTTAGTCAGTTAGTAAGTAAGTAAGTACACAAGCTAGTTAAATAGATAGTTAGTTTAACAACTGGGAATGGTTAAGACATTTTTGTTTTGATAAACTCTCTTTAGTCAGTTAGTAAGTAAGTAAGTACACAAGCTAGTTAAATAGATAGTTAGTTTAACAACTGGGAATGGTTAAGACATTTTTGTTTTGATAAACTCTCTTTAGTCAGTTAGTAAGTAAGTAAGTACACAAGCTAGTTAAATAGATAGTTAGTTTAACAACTGGGAATGGTTAAGACATTTTTGTTTTGATAAACTCTCTTTAGTCAGTTAGTAAGTAAGTAAGTACACAAGCTAGTTAAATAGATAGTTAGTTTAACAACTGGGAATGGTTAAGACATTTTTGTTTTGATAAACTCTCTTTAGTCAGTTAGTAAGTAAGTAAGTACACAAGCTAGTTAAATAGATAGTTAGTTTAACAACTGGGAATGGTTAAGACATTTTTGTTTTGATAAACTCTCTTTAGTCAGTTAGTAAGTAAGTAAGTACACAAGCTAGTTAAATAGATAGTTAGTTTAACAACTGGGAACGGTTAAGACATTTTTGTTTTGATAAACTCTCTTTAGTCAGTCAGTTAGTCGCAATTAAGTAACTTAGTTAGTTTAACAACTGAGGATGGTTAAGAAAATTTTGTTGGTAGTTAGTTAGTAAGCAATTAAGTTAGTTAGTTAAATTAGTTAAGTAAGTTAGTTTCATTTCAGGTCATGTCTCGTCCCACTTTTACAAAGAGCACACACTTTGTCCTAAAGTAATTAAAAACTATTTAAAAAAACCCTGCTATTATTAATAAGTGAGGCCATAAACTATTACTATTAAATATTAGTGCTACAGGTTTACAGGACAGAACAATGAGCCTCTTGAATATTTACAGAATCAATATTTGCTTTAATGTGATTAAAAAAAGTCCACTTTACCATTCCTAGAAAAGAAGGCCCATTAAAAATAAATAAATTAATAAATAAATTTAATAAATCCTAATCTAAATCTGGACTAATGTATACCCATAAAATACTTGATGTCAACTCTACGACGCACACACAGTAATAATCTCTTACGTGGGAACAGAAATGTCTCCGCGCTCAGATTTCTCCGGGTTACAGCGAACGGTGACGACCGAACTACGACCCTGGTCACATGACGCCGTTGCCTGCGACGACCTGAGAGTGACACACTGTTACTGTTGTGACGTAACAAGAACAAAAACAAACCAAAACAAACAAAAAACGTGTTAACTGCGTGAATCACTGCACCTGAAGAAGAAGCTGATGTCGGGAACGTCCTTCGAGTTTTCGGGGAACAGCTCGGGTTGAGAGTTCATGCCGTCCAGAACAGTCTCTGTGGTTGCTCCTGGAGAAGAGAAGAGAAAGAGACACGCGTGTTGAATTCGCCACGGATCACAGGCCCATGGACACATTAAAGGAACAGTTCTGGAGTTAAGTTGAGTAGCTGAGCTACAAAAAAAAAATATGTCAGTCCATGTCTACACCCTAAATATAATATATTAAAAATGGACATAGTCTTTCAGCTTCTTTTTGAAGCCAACCAGGAAGTACAAATATATTGGATACCCACAAGGTGGCGACTCGGCTAGTTGTAAAAAGAACTCAGTGTGAATGGAAGTCTAAAGAAAGATTTTCTTCCACGTCTCACTGGATTGATAACATCAGTAAACATAGATTCAACTCTTCTTTAATAGAACGTGAATTTTTAAAGAGAATTTTCCAGTTTAATTTGAAATACAGCACAAACACGTTGTGATTATTCTGGTTTCCATTTAAAAGGATCTCACGTAGAGTGTGATCGACAGCTGGTATTGTCCAACAGCCTGTGAGTTTATGGTTGTACAACTGTAAAATGCCAGTGGCCAAATCGTAATTCTTCAAAATGGGAGTTCAGATTCTCATGAGTGACGTCACGACTGGTTACCACTTGGTCTTCACCATTTTAATTATATGTTTTCTGCTTTATATCAGTGTAAAACATAAACAGCCTTTTCCCACGGGAAGATAAGGTTTTCGTTGCTCTGTAAACCACTCACTCCCATAAAACCAAATTCAATGCAGAAAATGAGCGATTTAACACCACAGCACACAGGAGCGGCTGATCCACTGCTGCCTCCATCTGAAGTTCATACATGTTATTTTATGATTTTCAGTGTTTGACGTCCTTCTTTTGGATTTATTTAAGAAACAAAAACAGAAACTAAATGAGGCAGAAATAGACTAGAACCTCTAGTGTTGAGAACTAAAATTGTTGTTTTTCTTAATGGAATTTGGTGCGGGGGAGTGAGCAGGTAATAAAGTGTCATGTACTTCAGTTTCTTGTGTGAAAATGCTTTCTTAGCAGTGAAGAAAAGTAGTGAAAAGATTCTTAAGTTATCGCAGACTTAACCTGACATGGATTTTATCAAGTCACCCTTTTCTTAAGTGTTTAAATTCACTTTTTTCCCAGGTGTCTCCACTTGCACCTGTATTGGTACGATACGTACCGATAAAAGTGTCAGCGAGGCTGATGGACTGGGAGGAGATGGCCCCCCTGAAGCCGCGGCCGTCGGCCGGGATGATGGTGGACTGACAGATGAAGCAGTTCACCGCGTTGACGAACTGAGCTGAGTCGCTCTGGTCGTCTTTGCTGGACACGTCGGTGACGTTATCAGTGCAGACCGCAGCTCTCTTCCCCTGCAGCAGCAGCAGCAGCAGCAGCAGATGTACAGAACATGAAAATCATCTGTCAGTTGCTATGGTTACACCTATTATTCCCCCAACAGCTGTTTATCATGGTATGACACTGAGATTGTCATACCAGCATGGGATTAAATTAGATTTCTTTGACCTTCAAAGATGCGCAAGATATGAAAAATGTCAGTTTGTATTGTATTAATGTCATCTGATGGAAACACAGCCACAAAGCTCACACACGCTGAACCATTTAATGTTGTTTTTCATTTACAGAACATATTTGTAAAGCTTGAAACAATAAATTATGAAATATAGGAATTTGGGTTTATTGTTAATTAATATTTCTGACAGATCCTGTGTGAGTTTCTGTCAAACAACCACTTATTTATACAGAATGTTTTCGATTAACATTGAGGGAAAACCTTCTTGAGCTGTTTTCATTTATATTCAAAAACATTTTTAACATGATTAGTTAAGAATGCTATTTCTTCACTAATTTAAATAGTTATTCAGCTATTGTTTATTTGTTTCCACTGTTTTTTTTTTGGTCACAATCTCAAGTAATTCTTTTTTGCTTTTGGAATGGAAACCTCATCTGTGACCAAATTTAATAATGAAGAAAACAGGAAAACTGTAGTTGTAGTTTACAGGTGGAAATGCTGACTCAGAATTCCCAACTAATTACTCAGCATTTCCAACTATATTTTTTCAGGAAATGCACATGTTGTAGTTCTATTTTGTTTCCACGGGTCAGCTAAATATGAGTAAAACAGCAGAATAAGCTTTAGTTTCTACATAAAAAGAACTTATTTAAAAATACACTGTTGAAATATGTGTACATGAAAATATTGCTACATAGACATCAACTGTAAAAGCAAGTATTGTGGGGGTTTTACCTCATGTCCACACAGGCTGATGTTGAACAGATGAAGGTATTTTGTGCCTTTAGAGGTGAAACTTGGCCCGATGGTCAGCGAGGCCACGTCGCTCAGAGCGCTGAGGTCAAAGGTCAGAGTGCGGTTGTTCTTCGTGTGGGAGAAGAAGCAGTCGCTGTAGCAACGGGAGTGTTCCTGACGTAAAGAAAAAGCGTTGATAATAATGATTAGAGACGATACATGATTTAAATTTTGAATGAGTTAATAGTTGAAAATGCTCTCAAGCTCACAAGCACACACTTCTAGTAAGTTATTATTTATTATTATTATTTATTTTCAAGTGCCATGAAGGGGAGTCTGTATATTTCCAGTCATTTCCCACATTAATAATTTATAATTATCTTATTTAAGACAAAATATGAATCCTTTTTAATGTGTTTGTAACATTTTTTTGGTAATAAAGTCATTTTTTGCTACAAATGTAAATAACAATTTTTTTGTAATAGGCTTTTATAACACTACAACTTTTTATAAGATAATTTAATTAAAAATTAAGTTTTTCACAATAAAATGTTCGTGTTTATAAAATGTTTTGGAATTATTTTACTAAGAATGGAATGTTACTAACGTTTATTTTTGTTAATGTTTTGTAATATTTTTTATTAATTTTGGTAAAAAAATATATATATTGGAATATTTATAACACATTTTGGCAAAGTAAGTAATTTATTTTAAAAACTTTGGGTATATATTTTTGTAACTGTGAAAAATGTTAACAATTTTAGGTTAGGCGAGTGTTTTCTTTAACATTACATAATTTTGGGTTAACATTATGTACTTAACAACATCATGCACTTCACTTGCAATGCAAAAAAAAACATTTGTTTATCAAAATTGAAAAGTTAAGCGATGTAGGCGTTTTTTTTCTAAGCATTTTTGTTTTCACGATTGCTACAATCATATCTAAAATCATAAATATATTGATTGAGAGAACAGTGATATTAACACTGCAGTGTTAATAAACATTTGTTTTTTTGACATCATCACCAAAATCTAATCTCATCATCCTTGGGCCATCACCGCAATCCTTAGAAAATTTAATCCAAAATCTGAAATGAGCGTTCTGAGACGAATCCTCACCTTGTTGCTAATGCTCCCAGGTCCACACGCGACACACGCGTCCTCTCCGTAGGTGTGTCGTCCCGTCAGGTATGTGTTGGGTGGACACTCCTGGCATCGGTTGGTGTCTCTGTCGATGTAGAAACCCGGCGGACAGGGGACGCAGGAGGAGCTGGGATGTCGTGAGTTTTCAGGGACCAGAGCGCAGGCGCGACACACGGACGCCACGCCGTCCACGACGTTGGTCACACTGATGGAGTAGAGCTTCACCATGTCACTGATATAATGTCGCAACTACACACACAAACACACACACACACGGATTATTTGTATATTGCCAAATAACAATGTAAATAAAGTCAAAGTTGAACAAAATAAGGTTTATTTGCAAAAACAGTTGGAAAAACAAGACTCAGACCAGGAAAAGTTATATGTAATTATTAATAATGTAAATATTTAGATGTAATAATATTAAATAATTAATATTAAAATAATAAACAATAATTAAATAATGTTGATAATAATTGCAGTAATAACAGCCGCTTTGATTTATGTTGCTCGTATATGCTGAACAACTACTACAACTATGCTACTCATACTAATAATAATAATTGTATTTTTCCCAGTGTTAGTCAGTGTTTCCCAGACTTTCTTTATCTTTATAAAGATGGCAAAGACATTAAATAAATCAAAACTTCATTTTATGCATATAATTTAAAACATATATACATAAATATAGGTTGCAAAAATTCAGCAAATTTGTTTGACCCAAAAGAAATCTCCCATGACCCAAATGTGGGTCCCGACCCAGACTTTGGCAATCACTGTTAACTGCACATCCTCACAGCGCCACTAACAATAACTTGCAACATAATTTCAATATTCAATGCACTTATAATACTTTACTACTGGAAATGTCAGCAGTTTTGGCAGCAGTGATAGAAACTGAACCTTGCAAATTAAAAATAAACCTAAATAATTAATAATAACAGATAAATGTGTACTTACTCTATATGAGGTATTTAAATGTTATAAAAGAGTGGAAACAGGGCTCAATAGAAGAAATAAGGAATTTGTAAACAAAGCTGTAGATAATGTATTTCATATTTAAAGAAAAAAATACAACAATTTAAAAGGAAATTAGTCAAAACAAGTTGGTTCCTTAAGCTTTAAATTTGCCAACTGCTAACAAAGCTGTTTTCTAAAAGATTAAATTTAAAATGTTTACATAATTTACATAATTTACAATTAACCTAAAAAGTTTTAGTGACATTTCAAGCTAAACCTCATGGTGGCGCTACAGGAAAAGTCACATGATGATCAGATTTAATTAGATTTCATCTTCTCGGAAACATAAATGTCCGCAGCAAATTTCACGTCAATCTGTTGAGCAGTTTTTCAGATCTCTGAACGGCAAACGAGCTAAAAGGCTAACAATGTCGTAAATATCAACGTTAAAAACAAGAAAACTCACATCTGAAGCTCGGTTGGTTCTTTGAAAGGCCCACGTGTACGTGACCGAGGCATTTCTCGTCATACTGTGCGAGTACGACTGTTTCTGTTTACTGCCTTCCCACGACTCCACCACCGTCGTGCTCTTCCTGTTCACATCCTGCAGGGGGCGTCACAAAAAAAAAATAAAGAGACAGGGAGTCACCAAACTGGACTGTTTTGGTTTTCTTGATGAAAACAGCTAATTTCGATCTCCTGCTTCAGATTAGCGATGAGATTAGCACACAAACACACACCATCATGAAGTAGAGCTCACAGTCGGCCAAGCAGATGGTCTCAAACACAAAGGTGATCCGACCGAACTCGCCGCCGGTCATCCCCGACAGTGAGGCGGGGACTCTGACGTGAGAAAACACACACATATGTTCACCGTGGTCACGTGGAAACGCTAAAGTTACATTCAAAAGAGAAACTGGAACTGAAGCTAAGGCTAAGAAATCACGATATTTTTCAAACTCAGGCAGAAAAATCGGAGGGAAAAGATCTCATTGTTCGCAGTTTTCAGTAAGAGCACTTTCTGTTTTACACAACACCCGAAACTTTGATCCACTGTGTAGAACTTTACCCGTTTATAGCTGTTATCATCTTATATAAACATTATGAAATTAATCTACACCTGAACCATGTTAAACTGAAATTGCCGCCAAATCTGTAATCTGGGTCAGATCCAGATTAAACTCAGTCTGATGGTAGAGGGTCTCATCCGGCATACACATACCCAATTCCGTTCAAATCTGACAACAGAGGTTTGAAAGAGACATCATTTTCTATACAATTTTACCCATTATAAATGATGGGGATTATTTGAAAATGTGATAGATTTTGTGACATAATCAGTGAGTAGATTCTTACCAAAATTGAATGGGAACGTACCTGGGGGATCACCTACCCATCACAAAAAATTCAGATTGATCCGTCAAAAACTGTAGACAGGAAGTTGCTGATAAAGCCACGCCATTGAAAACAGAAGCTGTTGATGAGGCAAACAGACTCACTTAAAGCCGGGGACGTGAAGGCTGAGGATGAGGTAGTCGTTATCCGAACTGCCCGCTCCACTGCGAACATGGTCACCGGCCACTTCCCAACCTGAGGGGAAAAACAGAAACCGTCCAATCACGTGATAAACACTGATGTTTGTACAATAAACAAACAAACAAACACATAAGTCGCAAAAATGAAATGAAATGTTTTAAAAACTAGGTTTCGATTTTTTGGCAACAAAGAAGAATGTGATTATACTGTAGTTAGTCTATAGTTCGACTTATAAGTGAAAAAAAAAAAATATATTTGCCAGTTAGAATTTTGATTAGATTTGTTTTTATTAGTTTCCACAACCTCTCTTTAGTAAGTAAGTTTGTTAGTGTAGTAAGTGATTAGTTAGTTAGTTAGTTAGTTAGGCAGAAGTTAAGAATGGTTATGTTATATAAATTTGATTTTAATGCAGTTTATACAACATCTTAGTAGTTCGTTGTTTGCCTTTTTAATTAGTTAGTAGAAGTGTAAGAACAGCTATGAGATTACACAATATCCCATTAGATATTTGTTTGACTGACTTGTTAGGTAGTTGGTTGGTTGAATAGTTAGTCAGGTAGAAATAGAAATAAAGATTCAGAGACTTTGTTTTATTAAATTTCCACCACCCTTAATTTGTCAGTTGGTTGACGAGTTAGTTATTTATTAATGTATTCAGTTAGTTAGTTAGTTAGTTAGAAAGTAAGAATGGTTATAAATTTAGGTTTTAATACAGTTTACACAACATCTGATTAGTTAGTTGTTTGCCTTCTTAGTTGGTTAAAAATGTAAGAACAGCAATGAAATTTGGTTTTAATACATTTTTCCATAAGCTTGTTAGTTGGTTATGTAGTTGTAATTAATAATGCTTAAGAAATGTGTTACTTGGTTGATGGGTTTATTAGTTAGTTAGAAATTAAGAATGTTATGAAGTTTAGGTTGTAATACAGTTTACACAACATCTCATTAGTTAGTTGTTTGCCTTTTTAATTAGTTAGAAATGTAAGAACAGCTATGAGATTTGGTTTTATTACAATTTCCGCAACCTTTCTTTCATTTGTAGTAAGTTAGTAATCAGTCAATAAGGTGGAATTTTAAAATCAGAGACTTGGTTTTATTAAATTCCCCCCACTTCTGATTAGTTTATATAGTTATTTAGATTGTAGGACGTTAAATAGGACCAACGTTTCATTTGGTAAACAATAGGATGAGAATCAGCATTTACGTAGTGAGATATATATAGTATTTAGGTAGCTACAAGTTACTGAGTCAGTTTGTGTTGTTTACCGTTCATTTCGTCACATTTTGAGTTTCCCACGTTGAAACAGGACGTCTTCATGTTCGGAGGAAGAACGTTCCACCATCTGTACTCGTAGCCTAAGACTGGTTCTGTACCTGCAGGACACTGTACGCACACTGGCACAAACACACACACACAATGTTTACATCAAATATTAATGAATTTATTAAATCACATCTGAAGTTGAATATCAGATTAATCCAGATTAAAATCCCTGCAGTGGGCGGCTGGGTGTGGTCGGGTATTTACCGTAGGTGCCGTCAGAGTGTGTTCCGGGTGGACAGGGCAGACAGGTGGAGTCGTTGCTGTTGTAGTAGCCGGGGTTACAGGGAGGACAGTCTTCTCTCTGCCCCGTCACAGGAAGTTCCACGGCTCCTGTCACGTTCTCCACGCAGATCTTTGGCTCCACCCACCGAAACAACGCCTGCGTCTGCAAAACCACGAGAATAACCAAGAGTGCAGAGGATGTTGACTTTGGATCAGGTGCCATGAAAACTCTCATCATCTGGATCAATGTAACGAGAGGGTAACACTTTACAATAAGAATCCATTAATTAACATTAATAAATGATGTAACAATCATTAACTAACTGTTTTATAACTAAATATTTAATAATGTTATTCAGGTTATTTAAGGTATTAATTTATTTGTCAAGGGTTCATAAAGCTACTGGTAAGGTTTATTAACATGGTATTAACTGTTAACTGTTTATGGGAGTAATGAATAAGCGTTACTTAACAATAATTAAGCATTTAATAACCTTTATTAATGCTAATCTTATTGTTAAGTAGGTCATATATCGCTTAACAAAGAAAAATGCACAAGCACACTAAATAAACCTTACAAAATCAGAATTTACCATGTATTAACCACTGTTAATGTTTATTAAAAGGTACAGTGTGCAGTGTGTTTTACAACATTTATAGGTGAATTTATATATATATATATATATATATATATATATATATATATATATAAAAAAAAAACAATATTTCACCTACATTTTACACACTGGACCTTTAATGCTCCAACCACAAAGATACTAAACATTTGTGAAACATGTTGCCCACTTTACAAAGTGCTCAAAAATCACTTTACATATGTTTAAACATCATAAAATCATAAAAATACACACAATTTCACGCACAGAAAACATGTGAAATTGCATTTAATTTATTAATAAAAGGTAATAATGGTAATGCTTACTTATCGTTAAGTAATGCTTATTTTGTTATTACATTAAGGGGAACTTTACAGTAAGGCATCACCAGGACCATTAATATATGTAAAGTTTGCTTAAATAATGCTAAACAGAGTTAATTATTGATTATTTAGTTCTATTATACATAATTGGTTTAAGTGTTGCTTATGGGAAACAAAATATCGACTTCATAGACACAGAAATGCTAACTAAAGAAAAACATTTACACTTACTTAAAGGTTTTAATGTAATTTTAAACTGTCAGTTAACAGTAGCTTTATAGACCCTTGGTTAGTATATGAAATAACGACTTTGTTAGCCTAAATGATGTTATTAAATTGCTAGTTTAAACGTAGATACTAGAACATTGGTAGATACTTAGAACAGCATTACTGTAACATGTTACCAATAGTTTTCCTACTAATAATATAAAAACTATAAATAATTAGTTTTGGGTGGTTTCGGATGGTCCTCACTTTTTTTCATCCCTTAAAAGGACTATTTTAGGGTTCAGACCTGGTTTTAGGGTTAGGGTTAGAATTGGGTTCAGGTTAGGGTTAGGCAACTAGTTGTGATGGTTAAGGTTAAGGTAAGGGGCTAGGGAATGTATTATGTCTGTGTGTGTGTGTGTGTGTGTGTGTTTGGAGGTCGCTGACCTTCCCTTCGCTGTCACACGCCGTGTGAATCTGGAAATAATCCTTCTCTGAACACGGCGGCCTCACTTTACATTCTGCCCATCCTTCACCTGAGAGACCGGACAAACAGACGGCAGAGAAATTAAATCACTTTATTGATTCTATTCACATTTTCTATTTACATTTCTACTTTTCACTAGGAGACATTTGTGACATCTTGAAAATCACCTCCATTAATGTCCTTGTCTTAAGGATATTTTCACTCTTTGTTCTGTTAAAGTTTCTTCCTAAAAACAGTGACCTGATATATACAGTATGTGTGGGTGAAAATGTTTATATACTATTCTGTTGTTTTAGATTTTTCTCAATGTTGCAGAAGTATTTTTTTATTTTCATGATTCTATTTAAATAGTCTGTTATTTTTGCAGCTACTTAATTTCATTGAACATGCTTTATGACATAAAAGATCCATCTTTAATCGATTGCAACAATTCTCACACTATTTTAAAACACTACATTTTACTTGTTTCATTGCTTATTGTATTTTTTTGCATTTTATTCTGACAGATTTAAATGAACTATAATACACACAAATATATTAAGTATGTGTGAAAATGATTTAAATATTTTAGCAATTTCTTACTCTTTCGCACCTTCTCATATAGCTAAATAATTTTATTCTACTTGAACAATGACAATAATGTCTGTCTGTATCTCTATACAGTATGTCTCTAAATCTAATTCATTTTATTTTGCTCTCAGTATTTATTTATTTGCTGACGCTGTAAAAGCTTAAAAGATTACTATGGAATTACTGATCATAAATATCCTGCCCACTGCACCTCTAAGGAAATATTCTGACTTTTTTCATGACTTATTCCATTTCTTGTAGATATTAATTTAATTTACAGCTTTTATTTAAAAATCTATATTTTTAGATTCTCCCTCTTTTGCACTAGCATTGGACACTTATTCAATTCTGCTGTAGCTGTGCAATAAAATATAAATAAATGGCATCTACTTTTATTGTTCTGTTTAATATTGTTCTTAATATTTTTAAGCTACTTATTTATTTTTACCTGTATTTTTACAGTCTTGCTACAAAAGACACCTACCAAAATTGTGTTGTACTTACACGATGTCAGCAAATGTACTTTATTTATGTGTTTAAATCAAATTATTTAGAATGAAAATGTGAGTAAACGCATACGTACGTGAATAGTAGTGTTCGGGACATGGCGTGCAGGAGGAGGCTCCTTTAACAGAGTAAGTGTTGCTAGGACACGGCTGACAGGAGGAGGAGCCGGGGGCGGAGCTGAACCAACCCGGTCGACACGGAAAACACTCTGACGTGTAGGCGACACCTGGAAACATGTCACGCGCAATTACCGTGTAATTTCAAAAAGGAATGTAAGGACCAGCACCTTCATTAAAAAAGGATCAATCTAAATCTCTTAAGCAGTGAAAAAAGAAGGAAAAAGGATTTATTCACAGTGACGTTTCAAGCCCTACAGGCTTTTTCCTCCATCACTGAAGATAAAGCCTTCAAACGTCAAACAGTCTCATTCAAGGTTTTACCTTCGATCTGGATGTTTTTGAGCAGCACAGGTTTCACCATCTTCCCTCCCACCAGGATTCCTGTGGTTCTCCAGTACAGGATGTTCGTACCCGACTTCAGACTCACCTGAAACAAAGACACACACACTCAGTGAGACAAACACACACACACACGCAAATACAAACACAAAGCAGAGCCGCATCCTCACCGCGTGTGTGTCCCATTCTCCGTTGCTGGTGATTTTAATCCACTTCTGGTCGTCGGTCTGAGCCATTTCCTGACACTGCTCGTTCTGGACCTGAACACATCGACACAGTCGTCATCCAGCGGAAAGAAAAAAAAAAAAAAACACTAAGAAGCAACTGCTGCTTTTACGCAAACCACAGTTACGACTTCGAACTGCGGAGGGCAGCGTTTCACCTCCTAAGGGAAATTTATACTCTACGCAAAAGATGGAGATGGACGAAACCTTCCGTCCGTACTTTGCATTCATTTCATCCGTCATTGTTGAAACGGAGCAATACCACTGGAAACTGTGGGGGCAGTAGAGTCTAAACAGGTATTTAAAAACGGTGGAAAGTTTCAAAGAGCTTCTCTTTGAGATGGTGCAGCAACTAGTTTGGGGCCGGCAATAGGAGTACACTGGATGCGACCCTTCCCCCTGTGGCTGGGGTCAATTCAGAGCATCCAGTTATCAATGAGCAATGGTGGATTGGGTACCTTGCTCAGAGGTACCCCAGCCCTCGACCTGGCAAGGAAACCAGCAAGTTTATAGGCCGAGTTCCCTTTCTGCTTGGCCATGAGCTGCCCAATTGCCTTTCGTATGAACGGCGGTGTTCCCGAAAGTGGACACTTGGCACGCTTGGTAAAGCAGGAGGTCCTGCAACCTGCAGTTTCACCATTAGAGGTCACTAATTCTCATATACTGGACTTTTAAACTATCATAGGTTTTTAATAAAAAGCAGGTAGACGTTTATAAACTGCTCGCAAGATGACAGAATGTCTCTTGGGTATAAAAGGAATCTAACTTTCTAAAATACCACAGATAATATCAGTAGATACGAAGTGCGTACATACATAGAACTCAAAGAAGATGTTGTTGTCAGGATACTGGTAGGTGAAGGAGACCGAGCCCTGTTCCTCCAGATGAACGGCGTAGACCAGAGACACCGTGCACTCGTCGCGGTTCGACTCCAGATAAACGCCCTGCGGCGTCCACGATGAGCTGCAGCAGCACCAAAGCAAACGTAAACGCTGATTATTCGGCCCCATCCGTCCATTCATCCACACTCATCTCCACGTACGTTTCTGTGTCTGTGTGTCACCTGTTACACGTCTGAACCTCCTCTCCACTTGGTCCAGCGTCGAAGAAGCTCGCCAGGCTGGTGAACCCGGCCGGGATGGCGTCCCATTGGTCAAAACGCAGGCCGCTGCCCAGAGAATAGGAGCCGGCCGCGCACGACGTGCACTGCTGCGAGGACATTTCTAAAAACTTACCCGCTGGACAAGAGAAAGCTGTGGGAGGAAGAAAAAAGTTACAGGTCAACTGATATATGTTTTTCTACAGTGATCTTTTATAATCAGAGCAGTTGAAGGCAGATGCATTATGACAATTTTATCCTTTATTTTTGTTCCTCCTATATGTTCATTAGACAACGTAAAACTAATCTCAAATTAATCCAATAATATGTACTATAACAGTTTAAATTGTACACGTTATGCTTTATATATTGTGGTTACACACTGTCTATGTTATATACTAAACTAATTTACTTGTATATCTTAATATTTTTTAGTTTTTTTATATTTTCATATTACCAGGTGTTAATAATGCATGTTTACTCTTTCCTACCTAATCTTATCTTACCTTTCCTTCCCTTGCCTTATCTTAGTTCAATTTACCATACCCTATCTTGACTTACCTTAGCTTAGTTTACGTTAGCTTAGCTTATTTTGATTACTCTATCTTAGCTTAGTTTACCATATGCTATCTTAACTTAGCTTACATTTGCTTAGCTTACTTTACCTTACCTTTTCTTACCTTGCCTTACCCTAGCTTAGTTTACCATACCCTATCTTAACTTAGCATCCCTGAGCTTAGTGTACATTAGCTTAGCTTAGCATAGTTTGCTTTACCTTAGTTTAACTTACCTTACCACTGTCTCAACATATCTTAGTTTATGTTAGCTTAGCTTAGTTTAGCTTACTGTACCTCACCTTAGCTTAACTTGGCTTACCTTGCCTAATCATACATTAGCTTACCAAACCTTAAATTAAGTTAGCTTTGCTTACCTTACCCTATTTTAAATCTTATCTTACTTTGCCTTACCTTAGCTTGGCTTAGGTGAACCTACCTTAGCTTATCCTGACTTGGCTTACCTTGCCCTGTCTTAGCTTACTTTTTATGAATTTTCTGAATTAGCTTGCATAGCTTACCTTGCCCTATTTTAGCTTAGCTTGCCTTATCGTAAAATAGCTTACCTTAACTTAAATTACTTTATCTCATCTTTTTTTTTTTTTTCTCCCTTCAATCCAATAAAATTATTCATACATAATTAACTCAAACAAAATATTCACTCAACACCAATTTTCCAACCTGCATGTTGTGCCTGTGTACTGTGTAATAATGTGTAAACTAAACAGTGCGCCTATAGGAATATTAATCAATTTTAAAAAAGTTAAAAAAAAAAAAAAAAGTGAATTAATCACCAATGAATCTGTCTACCTATAGTCATATTGACATGAAAATTAAATGTATATACAGTGCACACACACACACAGCTAGTGTGGTCACTCACAGCAGTGTGTTCCTCTGGTTGGAGGTGGCAGACCTGAGCAGGAGCCTGGACTGTGAGGAATAGTGACTCTCCATCGTGATCCGGTGCTGTCACACTCAGTGTACTGGTAATAATAGTCTGTCTGCAGAGAAAACACACACGCATGTAAATACACACAAGGGTCAAAACAAATGGCATTTAGCTACAGCTCTTATTTGTGTGATCCTTGTTTCTTCAAATGTCTCTTTCAAATCATCAACAACTTAAACGTGGTGAACACTGTTATTGATAAAAACAAAATGTCTCCATATCATCCATATCCATAAGATGTTTCCAGTAAAACCAGTTCCACCAGGGACATGTGACGCCGGACACATCCACATTCACATTAAACAAAAGCCTCGCATATGAAAGGGAAAACATTGGAGACGAAGGGTAAAAGTAGCGGCTGACCCCAGTCGCCACGGCAACCAGCTGTTGGCCCACTAATGGATCCATTAAGAGCACAAAGAGCCAGTTGGTCATCTGTACAGTGGTCACTTAAAAAACAAAACAAAACAACTGCTTATTCTCATCATGTGAAAAAACTGGACTTTGATTATTAAGATAATAACTTTAAATAAGTTATAATAAAATGACTTAAAACGAAAAGTATTTTATTATTATACGTAATTATAGGTAATTGTATTTGATTTACTTTACATTATATTTACATAACAAACACCTCTAAATCATTAAAGTGTGACATACACGTCATAGATTAATTGAATTTAGCATACAAATACCAATCTACACTTTAAAATTGCTAATTTCTCTTTTATTATGATATATATATACATTGTATTCTTTTCATCTGCATTTCAACTTCTCACATAAATCTTAATTTTAAAATGAGATCATCCTTATTATAATTTGCCTTGTTACAACAGGAGTTTTGGAATGAAATCCATCCATTTATCTACATTATCCTTTGAGGGTCACAGTGGGAGCTGGAGATAATCCCAGCTGACATTAGGGGAGAGGCGGGGTTCAATCTGTACAGGTCGTGAAAAGGATAAATATTGACCAAACCATATCTGATGCTTAGCCAAATTTCCTATTGACCTGCAAAAGCAGGAAGTGATATAAAAAACTGGCCCAGTTGTCAGTGAGTTTGGCCTGTAAAAGCATTTTGAATTTTATGTAAAGATTTAAAGAACAACTATCTCAGGTAGCAGCAGTAAATCCCAGTCTCCCGACTCAAAGGTTTGCTTGTCATGCCGCTGAATGTCACCCAACCCCATCCCTCGGCTTTTCGCACCAGTCTCCATGACGACCAGCATGAATCTCCCAGGAGACCAGCAGTTAAACAAATGAGTCCATGTCAATACATTAGCACCAGATGTCTTCTTTGAGCAGGTGAATCTGTTGTCATGCTGCATGTTTATGAGCTGATTTAACAGGAATGTGGTTAATAATGATAAAAAATGTCACTTTTTTAAAAAAAAAATAATTCTTTAAAGTGAACTGTCGGAGTATATTATATGTTATTTATCCTTCTTCATCTGTGAATGTTCATATTCGTGCATATTTCCTGAAGGCTGACAGAAATTGAGAAAAGTTATGATACTTAGATGTGTTACAGTAAATATTCTGACTTTCTCACAAAAGAAAAACGACTTATGTGAACTGGGCGTGACGTCACGCCTGGGCTCACTGCGTTACAGTTGAGAAGTCGGAAAAAACACTCTACCTGATATTTTGCTTGCACAAAAAGTGTAGCAACATGACTATGGTTCAAAATTAGACAGTACTACGTGTACGACTGATTTACTGTGAAACAAATATGATAGAAGTGCTGTTAAGCGTAAAAGTCGCGTTGTTTGTTCGGTTGGGGTTGGTGAGGTTTGATCGAAGTTGGAAATCAGAAACAATTTTTGAATTATGACCACAAATGGAACGCACCAATACCGTCACATTTGAATGATGAATTTTTTTTTTTTTTTTGCTGCGTTGAAAAATTAGGTTTCAAATCATGTCGGAGAAGCTGAAGACGCACATTGACCCGAGTAACTGTTCGTCAGCGATTTTACAGAATATTTGCGTAAACGGTCAAACAACATTTAAACAACATTTTCACTAATTTAATCGCAGTTTCCTGACATACCGTACACAAATGCAGAGCTGTTTTAGCTACAGTCCACCTCTATCAGTGGTACTGCAGCCTCACAGGAGCAGCAGTTCTTCTTCTCTACTTGATTTCCGCATCGAAATTTTAAATAAAGTAGTAGTTTAAATAACGTTAGCGCGTCGCATTTTGGAACAAATACACCTCAGCTAGCTAGCAAACTAAAGGCAGTAGTTCCAATTGTTGTCGGAAGTCGGACTTTCCCAGTGGAAGGTGCATTCCCCTCAAGTCGGACACAAACCCCAACAAAGGATTCCAAGATGGCTGCCGCTCACGCCAATAAAAAAAAAAACACTCTACTCTCTTTCTACTTTCTAATTTTTTGTTTCACTGCAAGCCAGTCACATAGTACTGATAATTGTTTTATCCGTAGACATGTTGCTACGCTACTTGTGTGTGCAAAATACTGTGCAAAGTATTGCTAACAATAACTAGCCTATGATATGTTCATAGGCTAGTTATTGTTATGCATGTTTTTTTTTTTTTTTGACTTTTCAACTGGAACACAGTCAACTTGAAAGTGACGTCACACACCTTTCCGACCTCCATTGTCAATGGAAAGAACCATTATGAAGCAATTCAGTTATAGTCGGAAGTCGGAATTTGTAAAATGGAGGATCAGCGCGACATCACGAAGATTCCAAGATGGCTACCACACATACAATCACTGCTGCTTCTACCCTTAATTGCACTTCTGTCATATTTGTTTCCAATTCTATTCTGTCGTAAACATAGTACTGTTAAATTTTTACATTTTGTGCAAATTTCTAACAGATAATTTGCTTTAGAGCAGGGTCTACTGTGGTCAGGAGGGGGCCGGTGACAAAAATTATTTTTAATTTTGCGAAAAAGCAACTGTTCAGCCAGGGTGGGTGATATTAGCAAAACAAATATATCACTGTATGTCCACAATTTTATCTCAGGAGTTTCAAAATAAAAGTGTTAGAACAATATATAGTTCACAATAACAAACATAATTATGATATAGAATGAATCTAGACAAATAATAATATTAATAAACAATTTAAAGCCTAAAATCACAACCTGGTGGCTCTCTCTCCTCCTCCTCCTCAGCGGGTAATCCCGTCTGTCCTAGCCGGCAGCGGGTGCTGACAGAGCGGGGATGGAGGCCAGCAGACACCGTCATCTCCTTATGGAGCCTATTTACTGTCGTATTTAATCGGATCAACAGTGCGCAGTGCAGAATCATGTGTGTTTGCTGAGCTAATATGGAAGCTGAAACTATTTATTTATTTTTCGCATCATAAGAAGCCATTTGTGTCCAACATGGTTTTGTTTATTCCTGCATTGACATTTTATTGTTAATTGATCTCGCTTTTTGTGAATGATTTCAAAAATAACAATTAAAAAGCGCCTGATTTCGTGTTAAAATCATCTGGTCTCCACAGCTGTGTTTTGACTATGGGGATATTATGGGATAATGAGGTATTATCTCACCTCCGCGCACGGCCGCAGGTCTCCGTCCGTGGACACCGGTGATGTCAGAACGGTGATGGTGAAGAGGAGAAGGCAGCGGGGGGAGCAGGAGGTCCAGGCCCGGAGCCCCATCCTCAGCTCGGATCAGAAACACGCGTGGGTCCGCAGCTGCTGTGGAGACACGAGCATCAAAGAGACCGACCTGTGGAGACTGACGAGTCCGCGTCATTGATGCATCTGCTGGCCTACTGCTGCTGCTCCACCACCGTCAATGCGCCCACGCTAACACACACACACACTTCCGGCCAGGTCTTTCGAAATAAAACCACACTTTTATTTACAGACTCGGGGGGGGGGGGGGGGGGGGGAACCCAGAAAAAAAAAACAAAAATCT